>CM020011.1:5678641-6000586 GCA_009771035.1 Lupinus albus | reverse complement strand
TCCTATTCTGATACACGGAAACAAATTAATGCTAAAAATAGATTTTCATCTTTTCACTTGTCACCGCCAAGTTTCATCTCACAAACTATAGCTTGGAATGTGATTCTGAATTCTCTGGAAGTCACAATGGATATATTTTATTTTTCTACCCCAAATGCATATGTCATACGTCCAATTCTATTATACGGAAACAAAGTTATGCTAAAAATAGATTTTCAACTATTCACTTGTCACCGCCAAATAGATTTTTCTAAAAACAAAGTTATTCTGATTTCTCTTGTTGTCCCAATGGATTGAAATTATTTTTCTACCACAAATGCATATGTCATACGTCCAATTCTGATACACGGAAAGAAATTTATGCTAAAAATAAATAGAACATATTTCTCTACCCCAAATGCATATGTCATACGTCAAATTCTGATAAACGCAAACAAATTTATGCTAAAAATAGATTTTCAAATGTTCACTTGTCACTGCCAAGTTGCATCTCACATACTATAGCTTGGAATGTGATTCTGAATTCTCTGGTAGTCACAATGGATAAAATTTATTTTTCTTCCCCAAATGCATATGTCATACGTCCAAATCTGATATACGGAAACAAAGTTATGCTAAAAATTGTTTTTCAACTATTCACTTGTCACCGCCAAGTTGCATCTCACAAACTATAGCTTGGAATGTGATTATGATTTCTCTGGTTGTTCCAATGGATTGAAATTAATTTTCTACCCCAAATGCATATGTCACACGTCCAATTCTAATATACGGAAGCAAATTTAAGCTAAAAATAGATTTTCAACTATTCACTTGTCACCGCCATGTTGCATCTCACAAACTATAGCTTGGAATGTGAATCTGAATTCTCTTGTAGTCACAATGGATAGAATTTATTTTTCTACCCCAAATGCATATGTCAAATTTCCAATTCTGATATACGGAAACAAAGTTAAAGTAAAAATAGATTTACAACTATTCACTTGTCACCGCCAAGTTGCATCTCACAAACTATACGTTGGAATGTGATTCTGATTTCTTTGGTTTTCCCAATGGATTTAAATTATTTTTCTACCCCAAATGCATATGTCATACGTCACCCCCCAATTCTGATTATACAGAAACCAACCAGCTCTATTCTAAAAATCGATTTTTTCAACTCATTTCACTTTTCCACACGCCAAGTTGCATCTCACAAACTATATTCTCGAATATGATTTCTGCTTTCTCTGGTTGTCATCAATGGATAGGACTTATTTTCTCTACCCCAAATGCATATGTTCATACATCCGAATTCTGAATACACGGCAACAAAGTTAATGCCTTAAAATAGATTTTCACTGTTCACTTTTCACCGCCAAGTTGCATCTCACAAACTATAGCTTCGGAATGTTATTCTGACTTATCTGGTAGTCACAATGGATAGAACTAATTTTTCTACCCCAAATGCATATGTCATACGTCCAATTCTGATATACGGAAACAAAGTTATGCTAAAAATAGATTTTCAATCTATTCACTTGTCACCGCCAAGTTGCATCTCACAACTATAGCTCGGAATGTGATTCTGCTTCTCCTGGTTGTCACAATGGATAGAACTATTTTTCTACCCCAAATGCATATGTCACACGTCCAATTCGGATATACGGAAACAAAGTTATGCTAAAAATAGATTTTCAACTGTTCCTTGTCACCGCCAAGTTGCATCTCACAAACTATAGCTCGGAAAAGTGATTCTGCTTTCTCTGGTTTTTCACAATGGATAGAACATATTTTTCTACCCCAAATGCATATGTCACACGTCCAATTCTGATATACGGAAACAAAGTTATGCTAAAAATAGATTTTCAACTATTCACTTGTCACCGCCAAGTTGCACCTCACAATCTATAGCTCGGAATGTGATTCTGCTTTCTGTGGTTGTCACAATGGATAGAACTTATTTTTCTACCCCAAATGCATATGTCACACGTCCAATTCGGATATACGGAAACAAAGTTATGCTAAAAATAGATTTTCAACTGTTCACATGTCACCGCCAAGTTGCATCTCACAAACTATAGCTCGGAAAGTGATTCTGCTTTCTCGTAGTTAGTCACAATGGATAGAACTTATTTCTACCCGCAAAATGCATATGTCACACGTCGCCAATTCGGATTATACGGAAACAAAGTTATGCTAAAAGCAGATTTTCACTAGTTGAATCTGTCACCACCGCCAATTGCATATCCATAAACTATTCGCTCGGAAAGTGATTCTGCCATTCTGCTTGTTTGCAAAATGGATTAGAAACATCAGTTTACTACCCCAAATGCATATGTCACAACGTCCAATTCTGATATAACGAAACAAAGTTATATGCTAAAAACAGAGTTTTCAACTAGTTCACATTGTCCACCCGCAAGTTGCACCGCACAAATCTATTAGCTCCGGAAAGTGATTCTGGCTTCTGTGGTTTTCAAAATGGATTAGAAGATCATTTTTCTAACCCCAAATGCATATGTCACACGTCCAATTCAGGATAGACAGGAACACCAGTTAATGCAAAAATAAAGATTTGACAACTGTTCACTTTGTCATCCGCCAATTTGCATCTCACAAACTATAGCTTGGAATGTGATTCTGAATTCTCTAGTAGTCATAATGGATAGAATTTATTTTTTCTACCCCTAATGCATATGTCATACGTCCAATTCTGATATACATAAACAAAGTTATGCTAAAAATAGATTTTCAACTTTTCACTTGTCAACGCCAAGTTGCATCTCACAAACTATAGGTTGGAATGTGATTCTGATTTCTCAGGGTGTTCCAATGGATTGATATTATTTTCTACCCCAAATGCATATGTCACACGTCCAATTCTGATATACGGAAGCAAATTTATGCTAAAAATAGATTTTCAACTGTTCATTTCTCACCGCCAAGTTGCATCTCACAAACTAGAGCTTGGAATGTGATTCTGAATTCTCTGGTAGTGACAATGGATAGAATTTATTTTTCTACCACAAATGCATATGTCATACGACCAATTCTGATACACGGAAACAAATTTATCCTAAAAATTGATTTTCAACTATTCACTTGTCACCGCCAAGTTGCATCGCACAAACAATAGCTTGGAATGTCATTCTTAATTCTCTGGTAGTGACAATGGATAGAATTTATTTTTCTACCCCCAAATGCATATGTCATACGTCCTATTCTGATACACGGAAACAAATTAATGCTAAAAATAGATTTTCATCTATTCACTTGTCACCGCCAAGTTCATCTCACAAACTATAGCTTGGAATGTGATTCTGAATTCTCTGGAAGTCACAATGGATATATTTTATTTTTCTACCCCAAATGCATATGTCATACGTCCAATTCTATTATACGGAAACAAAGTTATGCTAAAAATAGATTTTCAACTATTCACTTGTCACCGCCAAATAGATTTTTCTAAAAACAAAGTTATTCTGATTTCTCTTGTTGTCCCAATGGATTGAAATTATTTTTCTACCACAAATGCATATGTCATACGTCCAATTCTGATACACGGAAAGAAATTTATGCTAAAAATAAATAGAACATATTTCTCTACCCCAAATGCATATGTCATACGTCAAATTCTGATAAACGCAAACAAATTTATGCTAAAAATAGATTTTCAAATGTTCACTTGTCACTGCCAAGTTGCATCTCACATACTATAGCTTGGAATGTGATTCTGAATTCTCTGGTAGTCACAATGGATAAAATTTATTTTTCTTCCCCAAATGCATATGTCATACGTCCAATCTGATATACGGAAACAAAGTTATGCTAAAAATTGTTTTTCAACTATTCACTTGTCACCGCCAAGTTGCATCTCACAAACTATAGCTTGGAATGTGATTATGATTTCTCTGGTTGTTCCAATGGATTGAAATTAATTTTCTACCCAAATGCATATGTCACACGTCCAATTCTAATATACGGAAGCAAATTTAAGCTAAAATAGATTTTCAACTATTCACTTGTCACCGCCATGTTGCATCTCACAAACTATAGCTTGGAATGTGAATCTGAATTCTCTTGTAGTCACAATGGATAGAATTTATTTTTCTACCCCAAATGCATATGTCGAACGTCCAATTCTGATATACGGAAACAAAGTTATGCTAAAATAGATTTTCAACTATTCACTTGTCACCGCCAAGTTGCATCTCACAATTATAGCTCGGAAATGATGATTCTGCTTTCTGCTGGTTGTCACAAGGATAGAACTATTTTTCTACCCTCAAATGCATATGTCACACGTCCAATTCGGATATACGGAAACAAAGTTATGCTAAAAATAGATTTCAACTGTTCACTTGTCACCGCCAAGTTGCATCTCACAAACTATAGCTCGGAAAGTGATTCTGCTTCTCTGGTTTTCAAAATGGATAGAACTAATTTGTCTACCCCAAATGCATATGTCACACGTCCAATTCGGATATACGGAAACAAAGTTATGCTAAAAATAGATTTTCAAACTATTCACTTGTCACCCGCCAAGTTGCATCTCACAAACTATAGCTCAGAAAGTGATTCTGCTTCTCTGGTTGTCAAAATGGATAGAACTAATTTTTCTACCCCAAATGCATATGTCATACGTCCAATTCTGATATACGGAAACAAAGTTAGGCTAAAAATAGATTTTCAACTATTCACTTATCACCGCCAAGTTGCATCTCACAAACTATAGGTTGGAGTGTGATTCTGATTTCTCTGGTTGTCCAAATGGATTGAAATTATTTTTCTACCCCAAATGCATATATCATACGTCCAATTCTGATACACGGAAACAAATTTATTCTAAAAATAGATTTTCAACTGTTCACTTGTCACCGCCAAGTTGCATCTCACAAACTATAGCTTGGAATGTGATTCTGAATTCTCTGGTAGTCACAATGGATAGAATTTATTGTTCTACCCCAAATGCAAATGTCATACTTCCAATTCTGATATACGGAAACAAAGTTATGCTAAAAATAGATTTACAACTATTCACTTGTCACCGCCAAGTTGCATCTCACAAACTATAGGTTGGAGTGTGATTCTGATTTCTCTGGTTGTCCAAATGGATTGAAATTATTTTTCTACCCCAAATGCATATGTCACACGTCCAATTCTGATACATGGAAACAAATTTATCCTAAAAATTGATTTTCAACTATTCACTTATCACCGTCAGGTTGCATCTCACAAACTATAGCTTGGAAAGTGATTCTGAATTCTCTGGTTGTGACAATGGATAGAATTTATTTTTCTACCCCAAATGCATATGTCATACGTCCAATTCGGATATACGGAAATAAAGTTATGCTAAAAAGAGATTTTCAACTATTCACTTGTCACCGCCAAGTTGAATCACACAAACTATAGCTTGGAATGTGATTCTGAATTCTCTGGTAGTGACAATGGATAGAATTTATTTTTCTACCCCAAATGCATATGTCATACGTCTAATTCTAATATACGGAAACAAAGTTATGCTAAAAATAGATTTTCAACTGTTCACTTCTCACCGCCAAGTTGCATCTCACAAACTATTGCTCAGAAAGTGATTCTTCTTTCTATGGTTGTCTCAATGGATATAACTATTTTGTCTACCCCAAATGCATATGTCACACGTCCAATTCGGATATACGGAAACAAAGTTATGCCTAAAATTAGATTTTCAACTGTTCACTTGTCACAGCCAAGTTGCATCTCACAAACTATAGCTCGAAATGATTATGCTTTCTCTGGATTTCAAATGGACTAGAACTAATTTTTCTACCCCAAATTGCATATGTCACACGTCCAATTCGGATATACGGAAACAAAGTTATGCTAAAAATAGATTTTCAACTGTTCACTTGTCACCGCAAAGTTGCATCTCAAAATCTATAGCTCAGAAAGTGATTCTTCTTTCTCTGGTTTTCAAAATGGATATAACTAATTTTGTACCCCAAATGCCTATGTCACACGTCCAATTCGGATATACGGAAACAAAGTTATGCTAAAAATAGATTTTCAACTTGTTCACTTGTCACCGCCAAGTTGCATCAACAAACTATAGCTCGGAAATGATGATTCTGCTTTCTGGCGTTGTCATAATGGATAGAATTTATTTTTCTACCCCAAATGCATATGTCACACGTCCAATTCTGATATACGGAAGCAAATTTATGCTAAAAATAGATTTTCAACTATTCACTTGTCACCGCCAAGTTGCATCTCACAAACTATAGCTTTGAATGTGATTCTGAATTCTCTTGTAGTCACAATGGATAGAATTTATTTTTCTACCCCAAATGCATATGTCATACTTCCAATTCTGATATACGGAAACAAAGTTAGGCTAAAAAGAGATTTACAACTATTCACTTGTCACCGCCAAGTTGCATCTCACAAACTATACGTTGGAATGTGATTCTGATTTCTCTGGCTGTCCCAATGGATTGAAATTATTTTTCTACCCCAAATGCATATGTCACACGTCAAGTTGCATCTCACAAACTGTAGGTTGGAATTTGATTCTGATTTCTCTGGCTGTCCCAATGGATTGAAATTATTTTTCTACCCCAAATGCATATGTCACACGTCCAATTCTGATATACGGAAGCAAATTTATGCTAAAAATAGATTTTCAACTATTCACTTGTCACCGCCAAGTTGCATCTCACAAACTATAGCTTGGAATGTGATTCTGAATTCTCTTGTAGTCACAATGGATAGAATTTATTTTTCTACCCAAAATGCATATGTCATACTTCCAATTCTGATATACGGAAACAAAGTTAGGCTAAAAAGAGATTTACAACTATTCACTTGTCACCGCCAAGTTGCATCTCACAAACTATACGTTGGAATGTGATTCTGATTTCTCTGGCTGTCCCAATGGATGGAAATTATTTTTCTACCCCAAATGCATATGTCACACGTCAAGTTGCATCTCACATAGTATAGCTTCGAATGTGATTCTGAATTCTCTGGTAGTCACAATGGATAAAATTTAATTTTCTACCCCAAATTCATATGTCATACGTCCAATTCTGTTACACGGAAACAAAGTTATGCTAAAAATTGATTTTCAACTATTCACTTGTCACCGCCAAGTTGCATCTCACAAACTATTGCTTGGAATGTGATTCTGATTTCTCTGGTTGTCCCAATGGATTGAAATTATTTTTCTACCACAAATGCATATGTCACACGTCCAATTCTGATACACGGAAACATATTAATGCTAAAAATAGATTTTCAACTGTTCACTTATCACCGCCAAGTTTCATCTCACAAACTATAGCTTGCAATGTGATTCTGAATTCTCTGGAAGTCACAATGGATAGAGTATATTTTTCTACCCCAAATGCATATGTCATACGTCCAATTCTGATACACGGAAACAAATTAAAGCTAAAAATAGATTTTCAAATGTTCACTTGTCACCGCCAAGTTGCATCTCACAAACTATAGGTTGGAATGTGATTCTGAATTCTCTGGTAGTCACAATGGATAGAATTTATTGTTCTACCCCAAATGCAAATGTCATACTTCCAATTCTGATATACGGAAACAAAGTTATGCTAAAAATAGATTTACAACTATTCACTTGTCACCGCCAAAGTTGCATCTCAAACTATAGCTCAGAAGTGATTCTGCTTTCTCTGGTTGTCACAATGGATAGAACATATTTTTCTACCCCAAATGCATATGTCAACACGTCCAATTCGGATATACGGAAACAAAGTTATGCTAAAATAGATTTTCAACTGTTCACTTGTCACCGCCAAGTTGCATCTCACAAACTATAGCTCGGAATGTGATTCTGCTTTCTTCTGGTTGTCACAATGGATAGAACTTATTTTTATACCCCAAATGCATATGTCACACGTCCAATTCTGATATTACGGAAACAAAGTTATGCTAAAAATAGATTTTCAACTGTTCACTTGTCACCGCCAAGTTGCATCTCACAAACTATAGCTCGGAAGTGATTCTGCTTTCTGTGTTGTCACAATGGATAGAACTTATTTTTCTACCCCAAAATGCATATGTCACACGTCCAATTCTGATATACGGAAACAAAGTTATGCTAAAAATAGATTTTCAACTAGTTCACTTGTCACCGCCAAGTTGCATCTCACAAACTATAGCTCGGAAAGTGATTCTGCTTCTCTGTGGTTGTCACAATGGATAGAACTAATTTTTCTACCCCAAATGCATATGTCACACGTCCAATTCTGATATACGGAAACAAAGTTATGCTAAAATAGATTTTCAACTGTTCACTTGTCACCGCCAAGTTGCATCTCACAAACTATAGCTCGGAAGTGATTCTGCTTTCTCTGGTTGTCACAATGGATAGAACATATTTTTCTACCCCAAATGCATATGTCACACGTCCAATTCGGATATACGGAAACAAAGTTATGCTAAAAATAGATTTTCAACTATTCACTTGTCACCGCCAAGTTGCATCTCACAAACTATAGCTCGGAATGTGATTCTGCTTCTCTGGTTGTCACAATGGATAGAAATATTTTTCTACCCCAAATGCATATGTCACACGTCCAATTCGGATATACGGAAACAAAGTTATGCTAAAAATAGATTTTCAACTATTCACTTGTCACCGCCAAGTTGCATCTCACAAACTATAGCTTAGAAATGTGATTCTGCTTTCTCTGGTTGTCACAATGGATTAGAACTATTTTTCTACCCCAAATGCATATGTCACACGTCCAATTCTGATATACGGAAACAAAGTTATGCTAAAAATAGATTTTCAACTATTCACTTGTCACCGCCAAGTTGCATCTCACAAACTATAGCTTCGGAATGTGATTCTGCTTTCTCTGGTTGTCACAATGGATAGAACTTATTTTTCTACCCCAAATGCATATGTCACACGTCCAATTCTGATATACGGAAAGCAAAGTTATGCTAAAAATAGATTTTCAACTATTCACTTGTCACCGCCAAGTTGCATCTCCCAAACTATAGCTCGGAATGTGATTCTGATTTCTCTGGTTGTCACAATGGATAGAAAATATTTTTCTACCCCAAATGCATATGTCACACGTCCAATTCGGATATACGGAAACAAATTTATGCTAAAAATAGATTTTCAACTGTTCACTTTTCACCGCCAAGTTTCATCACACAAACTATTGCTCAGAAAGTGATTTTGCTTTCTATGGTTGTCTCAATGGATAGAATTTATTTTTCTACCCCAAATGCATAAGTCATACGTCCAATTCTGATACATGGAAACAAATTTATCCTAAAAATTGATTTTCAACTATTCACTAGTCACCGCCAGGTTGCATCTCACAAACTATAGCGTGGAATGTGATTCTGAATTCTCTGGAAGTGACAATGGATAGAAGTTATTTTTCTACCCCAAATGCATATGTCATACGTCCAATTCTGATATACGGAAACAAAGTTATGCTAAAAATAGATTTTCAACTATTCACTTGTCACCGCCAAGTTGCATCTCACAAACTATAGCTTGGAATGTGATTCTGAATTCTCTGCTAGTCATAATGGATAGAAATTAGTTTTCTACCCCAAATGCATATGTCCCACGTCCAATTCTGATATACGGAAACACAGTTATGCTAAAAATAGATTTTCAACTATTCACTTGTCACCGCCAAGTTGCATCTCACAAACTATAGCTCGGAATGTGATTCTGATTCTCTGGCTAGTCATAATGGATAGAACTTATTTTTCTACCCCAAATGCATATGTCACACGTCCAATTCGGATATACGGAAACAAAGTTATGCTAAAAATAGATTTTCAACTATTCACTTGTCACGCCAAGTTGCATCTCACAAACTATAGCTCGGAATGTGATTCTGCTTTCTCTGGTTGTCACAATGGATTGAACTTATTTTTCTACCCCAAATGCATATGTCACACGTCCAATTCTGATATACGGAACAAAGTTATGCTAAAAATAGATTTTCAACTATTCACTTGTCACCGCCAAGTTGCATCATCACAAACTATAGCTCGGAATGTGATTCTGCTTTCTCTGGTTGTCACAATGGATTGAAACTTATTTTTCTACCCCAAATGCATATGTCACACGTCCAATCAGATATACGGAATAAAGATTATGCTAAAAATAGATTTTCAACTGTTCACTTGTTCCACCGCCAAGTTGCATATCACAAACTATAGCTAGGAAAGTGATTCTGCTTCTCTGTTTGTCACAATGGATAGAACATATTTTTCTACCCCCAAATGCATATGTCAACACGTCCAATTCGAATTTACGGAAACAAATTTATGCTAAAAATAGATTTTCAACTATTCACTTGTAACCGCTAAGTTGCATATCACAAACTATAGCTCGGAAAGTGATTCTGCTTTTCTTTGGTTGTCACAATGGATAGAACAAATTTTTCTACCCCAAATGCATATGTCACACGTCCAATTCAGATATACGGAAATAAATATATGCTAAAAATAGATTTTCAACTGTTCACTTGTCACCCGCCAAGTTGCATCTCACAAACTATAGCTAGGAAAGTGATTCTGCTTTCTCTGTTTGTCACAATGGATAGAACATATTTTTCTACCCCAAATGCATATGTCACACGTCCAATTCGGATATACGGAAACAAAGTTATGCTAAAAATAGATTTTCAACTATTCACTTGTCACCGCCAAGTTGCATCTCACAAACTATAGCTCTGAATGTGATTCTGCATTTCTCTGGTTGTCAAATGGATAGAACTATTTTTCTACCCCTAATGCATATGTCACACGTCCAATTCTGATATACGGAAACAAAGTTATGCTAAAAATAGATTTTCAACTATTCACTTGTCACCGCCAAGTTGCATCTCACAAACTATAGCTCGGAATGTGATTCTGATTTCTCTGGTTGTCACAATGGATAGAACATTATTTTTCTACCCCAAATGCATATGTCACACGTCCAATTGGATATACGGAAACAAGTTATGCTAAAAATAGATTTTCAACTAGTTCACTTGTCACGCCAAGTTGCATCTCACAAACTATAGCTCTGAAGTGTGATTCTGCTTCTCTGGGTTGTCAAAATGGATATGAACTATTTTTTCTACCCCAAATGCATATGTCATACGTCCAATTCTGATACACGAAAACAAATTTATTCTAAAAATAGATTTTCAACTGTTCACTTGTCACCGCCAAGTTGCATCTCACAAACTATAGCTTGGAATGTGATTCTGAATTCTCTGGTAGTCACAATGGATAGAATTTATTGTTCTACCCCAATTGCAAATGTCATACTTCCAATTCTGATATACGGAAACAAAGTTATGCTAAAAATAGATTTTCAACTATTCACTTGTCACCGCCAAGTTGCATCACACAAACAATAGCGTGGAATGTGATTATGATTTCTGTGGTTGTCCCAATGGATTGAAATTATTTTTCTACCACAAATGCATATGTCATACGTCCAATTCTGATACACGGAAACAAATTTATGCTAAAAATAGATTTACAACTATTCACTTGTCACCGCCAAGTTGCATCTCACAAACTATTGCTTGGAATGTGATTCTGTATTCTCTGGTAGTCACAATGGATAGAATTTATTTTTCTACCCCAAATGCATATGTCATATGTCCAATTCTGATATACGGAAACAA
Source organism: Lupinus albus (assembly GCA_009771035.1). Classification (NCBI taxonomy): domain Eukaryota; kingdom Viridiplantae; phylum Streptophyta; class Magnoliopsida; order Fabales; family Fabaceae; genus Lupinus; species Lupinus albus. Next base: position 5,988,926 of record CM020011.1, on the reverse strand, counting down.
AGTTATGCTAAAATAGATTTTCAACTATTCACATTGTCACCGCCAGTTGCATCATCACAAACTATAGCTAGAATGTGATTCTGATTTCCTGGTTGTCACAATGGATTAGAACTTATTTTTCTACCCCAAATGCATATGTCACACGTCCAATTCTGATATACGGAAAGCAAATTTATGCTAAAAATAGATTTTCAACTTGTTCACTTGCTCATCCGCCAAGTTGCATCTCACAAACTATAGCTCGGAATGTGATTCTGATTTCTGTGAGTGTCACAATGGATAGAATTATTTTTCTACCCCAAATGCATATGTCATACGTCCAATTAAGATATACGGAAACAAAGTTATGCTAAAAATAGATTTTACAACTATTCACTTGTCACCGCCAAGTTGCATCTCACAAACTATAGCTCGGAATGTGATTCTGCTTTCTCTGGTTGTCCAAATGGATTAAACTTATTTTTCTACCCTAAATGCATATGTCATACGTCCAATTCTGATACACGGAAACAAATTTATTCTAAAAATAGATTTTCAACTGTTCACATGTCACCGCCAAGTTGCATCTCACAAACTATAGCTTGGAATGTGATTCTGAATTCTCTGGTAGTCACAATGGATAGACTTTATTTTTCTACCCCGAATGCATATGTCATACGTCCAATTAAGATATACGGAAACAAAGTTATGCTAAAAATAGATTTACAACTATTCACTTGTCACCGCCAAGTTGCATCTCACAAACTATAGGTTGGAATGTGATTCTGATTTCTCTGGTTGTCCAAAGGATTTAAATTATTTTTCTACCCCAAATGCATATGTCACACGTCCAATTCTGATATACGGAAGCAAATTTATGCTAAAAATAGTTTTTCAACTATTCACTTGTCACCGCTAAGTTGCATCTCACAAACTATAGCTTGGAATGTGATTCTGAATTCTCTAGAAGTCACAATGGATAGAATTTATTTTTCTACCCCAAATGCATATGTCATACTTCCAATTAGATATACGGAAAGAAAGTTATGCTAAAAATAGATTTACAACTATTCACTTGTCACCCGCCAAGTTGCATCTCACAAACTATAGTTTGGAATGTGATTCTAATTTCTCTGGTTGTCCAAAGGGATTTAAATTATTTTTCTACCCAAAATGCATATGTCATACGTCCAATTCTGATACACGGAAACAAATTTATTCTAAAAATAGATTTTCAACTATTCACATGTCACCCCCCGCCAAGTTGCATCTCACAAACTATAGCTTGGAATGTGATTCTGAATTCTCTGGTAGTCACAATGGATAGAATTTATTTTTCTACCCCAAATGCATATGTCATACTTCCAATTCTGATACACGGAAACAAATTTATGCTAAAAATAGATTTACAACTATTCACTTGTCACCGCCAAATTGCATCTCACAAACTATAGGTTGGAATGTGATTCTGATTTCTCTGGTTGTCCAAAGGGATTTAAATTATTTTTCTACCCGAAATGCATATGTCATACGTCCAATTCTGATACACGGATACAAATTTATTCTAAAAATAGATTTTCAACTGTTCACATGTCACCGCCAAGTTGCATCTCACAAACTATAGCTTGGAATGTGATTCTGAATTCTCTGGTAGTCACAATGGATAGACTTTATTTTTCTACCCCAAATGCATATGTCATACGTCCAATTCTGATATACGGAAACAAAGTTATGCTAAAAATAGATTTTCAACTATTCATTTGTCACCGCCAAGTTGCATCACACAAACTATAGCTTGGAATGTGATTCTGATTTCCCTGGTTGTGTCAATGGATTGAAATTATTTTTCTACCACAAATGCATATGTCATACGTCCAATTCTGATACACGGAAACAAATTTATGCTAAAAATAGATTTTCAACTATTCATTTGTCACCGCCAAGTTGCATCACACAAACTATAGCTTGGAATGTGATTCTGATTTCCCTGGTTGTCCCAATGGATTGAAATTATTTTTCTACCCCTAATGCATATGTCACACGTCCAATTCTGATACACGGAAACAAAGTTATGCTTAAAATAGATTTACAACTATTCACTTGTCACCGCCAAGTAGCATCTCACAAACTATCGATTGGAATGTGATTCTGATTTCTCTTGTTGTCCCAATGGATAGAAATTATTTTTCTACCCCAAATGCATAAGTCATACGTGTTAGGTATCAGTGGTTACAATACACCTAGAAGGGGGGGTTGAATAGGTGTAGCGGTTAGAATGTCCGCTTTTTGAAAACAACACTTAATGCTGAAAAACACCTTGATTAATCGATTAACAAAACAGGGTAATCGATTAACACTTTCAACACAGTCCACTTAATTGATTAACAGACTGAAGTAATCGATTAACACACCACACTTAATCGATTAAACCGTGACAGTAAGCAAATGCAAGTATAGTTTCTTGCTCGACAATTAATTGATAATGAAACGATTATACCAGGCTTACAGAATTTTATCAGAGTACAAGTAATACAGTATAGACACAGATTATCAATTAAATCTACTAAACAAATTAATCGATCAAATGCAATAAAGAGAGAGAGATAGAAAAAGTCCTGCAACAAGAATTTTATCCTGGTTCGTTTGCTTGTCCACCGCAAACTACATCCAGGCCTCCCGGCTGATTTGGGAGATTTTTCTTCACTATAATTGAATGAATGTTAATTACATACACACTATCCAATTACAACAATTAGACACTTACAAGATAAAAAGAAACCTATTCTATGGTTTGACTCCCTTCCTACCGACAAAGAAAACCTTTCTTTCGGCGTAGCCCCAGCCAAGAACCTTGTTCTTTACTTATCCCTAAGTCTAACACTCAGTGAAGACACACTCAATCTCTTGGTGATATGACACCTTGAGATTCCCACAATTACAACACTTTTTCAAACAAAGCAATACAGAGTAAACTTAAGCTATAACAAGACTTATATCTAACAAGATAAGGCTTTACTCTAATCACCTAATACAAGCTCATGCAGTATGAAAAATGTATTAGTGAAAAACAGAATGCATAATATGTAAACATCTAATCAAGAATCATGTAAAAATGCAAGAACATGTGACAAGAAAAGATGAGAAATGTATCATGAAAAGCACTCAATCCTAAAGCATAGAATTCTCTCTTTTCTAAGCTCACAAATGCATTTACAACTAGATGCAACAATTAACACGAAAAAATGCTCTAACTCTCTAAAAATTTAACATGCAACTTATGAGATCAATTCTGAAAATGCAGTTTATAAAGAATTGAAATAAAAGCCCAGTTAATCGATTAACGACAGCTTTAATCGATTAAGCTTCACAAAAATGTTAGATTAATCGATTGACATTTGTTGTAATCGATTACACTGTGCAAACAGTTAGATTAATCGATTAAGCCAAGTGGTAATCGATTAACAGCACTCTTTCATGTGTAAAAACTTCAAATATGTTATGCACTTAAATTCATACATGTTTAATACTTAGATTATGCCTAGAATGCACATGTACATGTATTTATATGATGCATGAACATATTATGAATGACATATCTCAAGATGAAAAAGATTTAAAAGATTTATGCAATTGAGATATGTATTAGGTGACTTAAGCCTTGGACTCAACCTAAACTAATCTAGTCTAAGCAAGATACCAATCGGAAGGCTTAAGCATGTTGATTTGTTGATGATCTTCAAGCTCATGTTAGCACAAGTTGTCCTCATCAAAACCAAGTCATATAAGGAGAGCTTTCCAAAGTGTTCCTCTTGACATGCACACTTTCAATCTCCCCCTTTTTGATGATGACAAACTCCACATCAAATGTAAATAGCTTGAAGATTGTGTTGGCAAGGTTGATATGATGCGCAAATATCGGAAGCTGTTATTACGATCAACCTGCACAATCAGAAAACAACAAAACAACCTTTCTCCCCCTTTTGACATTATCAAAAAGATAACTCAGGTCAAAGAAGAGGCAGAGATATGAGTAATGCATAAAACACAGTTAATGAGTTAATATTGGGATATAACAATTAACCTGTTTTACATTAAAGAGGATTAAACAAGTGCGCAAGTTTATACAACAGAAATAGCCAAACAAGTAAAGGAACGGCATACGAGATGAACCATATCAAGGCAGAAAATCTCATACGATCAAGAACCATACACATAAACATAGTAGGCTATTCGACATAATTATAAAATAGCATAAAGAGTAACAATGTTTAGCAGCCAGATAAACCAGAAAACGTCAATTAACAACATAAAAGAGGCACGCAACAGAAATACTAGAATCCATAACAGTATCTAAATCCAAAGAGTGCCAAAAAGAAGAAATAAACCTAAGGTAAGATATCCTAGGTCTAAAGTCTTCTAAACTAAGGTTGAGGTGGAGGATGAGGATCGTCAGTGTGATCAGCAGAAATGACAATGTTCTGATCTCCCCTGATAAGCACAGATAGCTTCTGAAATTCTGAACAAAACAAGGCATTCTGAGCTTCAGCGGTAGATTGAATCAGATTCCTCAACTCCCGAAATTGGTTGTCCGAATACGCAGTTTGTCGCTCCTCATACTGTTCCATACCAGCAAAGTATGAGTCTTTTAGTCCTTGGAAGTGAAGATCCATACGGTTGTTAAGCCGTTGCTCCATAGCTTCCAACTGATCGAATCCAAAAGCAGAGTTCTGAGGTGCTGATCCAGAAGGCTCCCCCTGAGCTGTAGCATGCTGATTATCTGTGCCATCCTGATTATCATCATCAGATAAATCCAGACCAAAAGTGGTGTAGTCCTCTTGGTATTGCCAAGTACTACCATACTTGTATATACCCATCTTATGTATGAGGCTTTCACCAACCAGATGATCCTTGTCGGTATATTCAACAATGATAGTATCGGAAACGTCAATGCGCAAATAGTCAACGATGCGTGAGATGAAGATACTGTAGGGAAGCAGCTTCGACTGAGATAAAGATACACTGTTCATAATTTTCAAGATCTCCTCAGGCCAATTAATCATCACATTATTCTTCACTGCATACATGAAACGTAAATCATTCACAGTAGGCTGTGCGTGATTTGTGTTCCTCTGTACTAAGATGTAAGCAATAATGTAGTGTAGCAGCCTGTTCTCAACAGAAAGTGACCCAGCTTTGGTCAGTTGACCCTGAATGTATAAATGAGGGCCTCTTAGAAAAGACTTATAGACTTCAGTAGGATCAAAATTTTCCTTTACCCAGGAACAATCTCCTATACTATATCCAGAAGAAGATAAACCACCGACATTCATGAAAATTTCATCGTTGAGTTCAAACAAATTGCCAGAAATCATTGACCAATATTTTCCATCCTTATATCTAAAATTAGCATAGAATTCCCTAACAAGAGCAGGGTAGACTTGTCCCTTTAATTCCATGAACTGAATAGTTCCCTGAGCTTCCATGTCATGCGGGAAGCTAAAGTTCTGTTCCGCTAACCAAGTTAAGTCAACATACCGTATATATGTAGGTTTCCGACCTTGAAATTTCGCCATACGGGTTTCTTGCAGAATGAGTGAATAGTAGGGGTCACCACGGTCCCGAGCGGAAGGCGAACCGACCTCTCGTCTTCGTACACGAGTGGCTGATGTTTTGACCCTTTTAGGACGACTTTGCTCCATAATGTGGCAGAAACCGAAATGGCAGTGAGAGGTCAAATATGGGTGTAGGCAAACCTAACCTAGGTTATGTTTAGTGGAACCTTGGAGATGTGATATAATGAGGATGAAGAGAGATGATTCCTTGATGGTTTTAAGAGGGTTAGGAATAGGTGTTTCTACTTTTGATGCACTTTGGATTAGTTGTGTTATAGATTTAGAATCTCAAAGCAGAAAAGAGAAAGTGAGAAAGCCAGAAAAAGTGTGAAACCGAGCTACTGTTTGCCTTTATAAAACTGGTTTTAATCGATTAACGGGCAGGGTTAATCGATTAATCAGTGTGAAATTTCGAATTTTTTGAAAGAACTGATGCCCAGGTAATCGATTAAGTGAAAATGTAATCGATTACTTATAGTAGGATTTCGAATTTTCAAGCAACTGATGCCCAGGTAATCGATTAATTGAATATTTAATCGATTACGCATAGTAAAAAAAAAATTTCAGGCAGTAAAATGGTTTCAACTTCTTAAGGCTTTGGCATGCAATGTGACAGATTTATTTAAACATTCAGAATCACAAAAAAATAATAATCAAGAGATATACCTTTGCAATAAAACAAATATCGAACAGCTAAAGAAACAAAGACATAGAGAAACTAGACGATAATGTAAACACCTAAACAATTTTAATCAAGATATTGTTCATCAAGAATTCCAAGTTCTCTCCTTAGAACAAAGAAAGTATCCCTGGGAAGGGGCTTGGTGAAAATATCAGCTAATTGTTTAGAAGTTTCAACAAATTCAAGAACGCAGTCACCTTTTTGTACATGATCACGCAGAAAATGATGTCTAATTTCTATATGCTTAGTTCTAGAATGCAAGACGGGATTCTTGGAAAGGTTTATGGCACTTGTGTTATCGCATTTAATAGGGATCTTTTCAATATTAAGACCATAGTCCTTGAGTTGCTGCTTCATCCAGAGGATTTGAGCGCAACACACACCAGCGGCAATGTATTCCGCTTCGGCGGTGGACAAAGCAACACAAGCTTGCTTTTTGCTGTGCCATGCTACTAATGAACTCCCCAACAAGTGACAAGTACCACTAGTGCTTTTCCGATCCAATTTACATCCGGCGAAATCGGAATCGGAATAACCTACCAAGGATAATGAGGCATCCCGAGGATACCATAATCCCATGTTAGTTGTTCCTTTTAAGTATCTCATGATTCTTTTAACAGGTTGTAAGATGTGATTCTTTAGGAGATGATTGAAATCTAGCACACATGCATACGCTAAACATGATATCAGGCCTACTTGCAGTTAAGTAAAGTAAAGACCCAATAATTCCTCGATACTTTGTTACCTCTATAGTTTTTCCTTTTTCGTCCTTATCTAGGTAGCAAGCAGATGCCATAGGAGTGGAAGCTTCCTTACAATTGTTCATCTCAAATTTCTTGAGCAGCTCTTTGCAATATTTTGTCTGATGGATGAAAATACCACTTTCTAGTTGCTTTATCTGAAGTCCTAGAAAGAACGTAAGTTCTCCCATCATAGACATTTCGAACTCCCCCTGCATCATCTCAGAAAAATCCTTACACAAAATATCATTAGTAGATCCAAAAATTATGTCATCTACATAGATTTGCACAAGTAATACAGAGTTTTCTGATTTACGAATAAAAAGCGTTGTGTCAACCAAGCCTCTTTCGAACCCTTTTTCTAAAAGAAAGGTACTAAGTCTATCATACCAAGCTCTAGGAGCTTGTTTGAGACCATAGAGTGCCTTTTTAAGTTTATAAACATGGTTCGGATATTTAAAATTTTCAAAACCAGGCGGTTGGTTAACATAAACTTCTTCTTGAATATAGCCATTCAAGAAGGCGCTTTTTACGTCCATCTGAAATAATTTGAAGTTCATAATCGATGCAAAGGAAAGTAGCATCCTGATGGCCTCTAATCTGGCTACAGGGGCATAGGTTTCGTCATAATCGATACCTTCCTCCTGGTTGTAGCCTTGGGCCACCAAGCGTGCTTTATTTCGAATGATCAAGCCTGATTCATCAAGCTTGTTTCTGAAGACCCATCGAGTACCAATCACAGGATGATCTTTAGGTTTAGGGACCAAGTCCCAAACATTATTGCGTTCGAACTGGTTTAGCTCTTCTTGCATAGCTATACCCCAGTGCACATCCTCAATGGCCTCATCAATGGTCTTAGGCTCAATTTGAGATACAAAAGCTACAAAGTTACAGAAGTTTCGTAAGGAACTACGGGTTACCACTCCCGTAGATATGTCACCTATTACTTTGTCGATCGGGTGAGCTTTCTTGGTTTTCCACACAACTGGCATATCTGAATGCTCCTGAGATTTGTTTTGACATTCTTCATCGGTTGCTTCTACATTATCCATGTTCTTTGAGTATGCTTCTTCCAAAGCACCTGCAACATCATCAGATACAACCTTTCTCTTCTCTTTTGGAGAAGATTCATCAAACTGTACATGGATAGACTCTTCAACTTGCATAGAATACTTATTAAAAATTCTGAACGCTTTGCTATGAATCGAGTATCCCAAAAATATTCCCTCATCGGCTTTTGAATCAAATTTTCCTAAAGCCCGCTTTCCATTATTTAATATAAAACATTTGCAACCGAAAGCGTGAAGATGGGATATGTTTGGTTTACGGCCTTTTAATAGTTCATAAGGAGTTTTATTCAAATTAGGCCTTAACAATACTCGATTTATAACATAACATGCAGTATGAACTGCATCTGCCCAGAAATATTTGGGGGTATTACTTTCATTAAGCATGGTTCTCGCTAATTCTTCTAGCACACGATTTTTCCTTTCAACAACTCCATTTTGTTGTGGAGTGCGAGGAGCAGAGAACTGATGCATAATGCCATGCTTATCACAGAATTTGTCGAACTGAAAGTTCTCAAATTCTCCCCCGTGATCACTTCGTATATATACTATTTTCAGGTTAAGTTGGTTTTGGATTTGCTTGGCAAGATTTTTAAAAGAGTTGAAAGCGTCGCTTTTAGCAGATAAAAATAATGTCCATGTAAAACGAGAGAAATCATCAACAATAACTAAAGCATAGTAGCTACCACCAAAACTCATGATTTGTGATGGTCCAAACAAGTCCATATGGAGTAACTCCAAAGGTCTTGAAGTGGATATCACATTTTTGTTTTTAAAAGAGTTTTTGGTTTGTTTACACTTTTGACAAGTGTCACAAATCTCTTTAGTTTTGAAATTTAGTTTTGGTAGCCCCTCAACTAGTTGGTTTGATGACAATTTATCTAGATGTTTTATATGGATGTGTGCAACGCGTCTGTGCCAGAGCCAGATGTCATCTTCTTTAGAAATGAAACATTTTGAAAATAATGTGGTGACATCATCCAAGTTAACCATGTAAATATTATTTATACGATGACCAACAAATTTAACATTATTAGATAAAATGTCACGAATGATGCAACAGTCAGAATCAAAAGATACTCGATTACCTTTGTCACAGAGTTGACTTATACTTAGAAGATTATGTTCTAGTCCTTCAACATACAGAACATTTTCAATTTGAGTATGAGATGAGTTACCAACTGTTCCGGTACCAAGTATCTTTCCCTTATTGTTGTCTCCGTACGTGACGTATCCTTTTCCTTTAAGTGATAGATCCAGGAAATTTGATCTGTCACCTGTCATATGTCTCGAACATCCACTGTCTAAGTACCATTTTTGTCCTTGTGTTCGAAGACATACCTGCAAAATAGATCACCTGCTTTTCTCAGGTACCCAAATTATGTTGGGTCCTTTTCTGTTAGTGATTAGGGAATTATCTCCCTTCTTTATCCATACATAAGCCCCGCTAGGTATACCATATTTTCTAATGTAACAAGAGTAAGAAGTATGACCATACGTATTACAATAAAAGCAAGTAGGAGAGCGCCTACGATTTTTATCCTTAGTATTAACTACAGGTTTTCTATATGGTCTCTTGTTTTTAGCAGAGCGAGTATAACCTAGACCAGTACGATCACCAACGTTTCTTGTTTGACTGAGCAGAGTGTCTAATTGCTGTTTACTGTTTGTGAGACGTTCGAGTTTTTCTTTTAGTTTAAGATTGTCTTCTTGCAAAATCTCGCAAGTCTCACATACAGGCTTTTGACATAAATTATCAGCAGAGCAGTCACATGTGTTACAAGAATAGATGAGATCTAAAGTTTCATTTTCTAATTTTAATTCATCTAATTCTTTTTGTAATTGGCTTAGTTTCTTTTCATTTCTAAGGATTTCCCTTTTCTTATCAACATTTATTCTAGCCAATTTCTTTAATTCCTCATGTAACTCAACATAAGCATTATATAAAACTTCATAAGAGGGTAAGTCATCCGAAGTGGATGAGGTGTCGGAATATACCTCATCATTATCCTCGTGTGAGTCTGAGTTGCCATTGTTGTCAGATCTGACCATCAGACACAGCTTCGCTGACTCCTCCTCACTAGAAGTGCTTGATGTTGTTTCCTCCTCAGGTACATCCCATACAATGTAAGCTTTCTTGGATTTGAATTCCCTGGGAGTGCTCTTCTCTGAATCAACCTTTTTCAGATAGGTAGGACATTGAAATCTCATATGTCCGGCTTTTCCACACTCATGGCAAGTGAAGCGATCTTTGTTGTTCTTGCCTTTGTTGGTTGACTCTTTCGCTTCTTTCTTCTGAAACTTCTTGAATCCTCCTTTTCTTTTGATGAATTTGCTAAATTTGCGAACAAGGAGATTCATAGTTTCATCATCTAGATCGGAGTCAGATTCATCATCATCTTTATCTTCTTTTGATTTGGAGGTCGTGGCCTTTAATGTGATGTTTTTCTTTTTCCGATCTGAATCTTCGTGCATAGTCAAGCGCCCCAATTCCATTTCGTGCTCTTGAAGTTTTCCAAATAAAGTAGCTAGAGGCATAGAGTCCAAATCTTTGGATTCAACAATTGCAGTTACTTTTGGTTGCCATTTCCTGTCAAGACAACGCAAAACTTTATTAGTTAGTTCACCTCTGGCAAAAGATTTATCTAGAGCAACTAAATGATTAACAATATGAGTAAATCGCTTTTGCATATCACAGATTGATTCACTAGGTAACATGCGAAATAACTCATACTCATGGGTAAGCGCATTTAATCTAGCGCGCTTGACTTCGCTAGTGCCTTCATGAGTCACTTGTAAAGTGTCCCACATTTCTTTTGCATTTTGGCACTGCGATACTCTAAAGAACTCATCATAGGATAGGGCCGATGTGATGATATTTTTGGCGCGTAGATTATGCTGCACCTTTTTGCGCTCATCATCGGTCCATAGACTTTTAGGCTTGTCTTTAGGTTCATTGTCCACAAGATGCTTGTGGAACGAAAGGGCCGTTGACTACGGATTCCCAAATATCCGAGTCTATGGCTTCAATAAAAATTTGCATGCGGACTTTCCAGTAGGCATACCCTTCACCACTGAATATAGGTGGTCGATTAATGGATGAACCATCACCACCAAATGGGTTTGACGAACCCATTCGTTTTTCCCTAAGGATCACGAATACGCGGTTGAGCTAGCACTTCGCACTAGCTCTGATACCACTTGTTAGGTATCAGTGATTACAATACACCTAGAAGGGGGGGGGGTTGAATAGGTGTAGCGGTTAGAATGTCCGCTTTTCGAAAACAACACTTAATGCTGAAAAACACCTTGATTAATCGATTAACAAAACAGGGTAATCGATTAACACTTTCAACACAGTCCACTTAATCGATTAACAGACTGAAGTAATCGATTAACACACCACACTTAATCGATTAAACCGTGACAGTAAGCAAATGCAAGTACAGTTTCTTGCTCGACAATTAATTGATAATGAAACGATTATACCAGGCTTACAGAATTTTATCAGAGTACAAGTAATACAGTATAGACACAGATTATCAATTAAATCTACTTAACAAATTAATCGATCAAATGCAATAAAGAGAGAGAGATAGAAAAAGTCCTGCAACAAGAATTTTATCCTGGTTCGTTTGCTTGTCCACCGCAAACTACATCCAGGCCTCCCGGCTGATTTGGGAGATTTTTCTTCACTATAATTGAATGAATGTTAATTACATACACACTATCCAATTACAACAATTAGACACTTACAAGATAAAAAGAAACCTATTCTATGGTTTGACTCCCTTCCTACCGACAAAGAAAACCTTTCTTTCGGCGTAGCCCCAGCCAAGAACCTTGTTCTTTACTTATCCCTAAGTCTAACACTCAGTGAAGACACACTCAATCTCTTGGTGATATGACACCTTGAGATTCCCACAATTACAACACTTTTTCAAACAAAGCAATACAGAGTAAACTTAAGCTATAACAAGACTTATATCTAACAAGATAAGGCTTTACTCTAATCACCTAATACAAGCTCATGCAGTATGAAAAATGTATTAGTGAAAAACAGAATGCATAATATGTAAACATCTAATCAAGAATCATGTAAAAATGCAAGAACATGTGACAAGAAAAGATGAGAAATGTATCATGAAAAGCACTCAATCCTAAAGCATAGAATTCTCTCTTTTCTAAGCTCACAAATGCATTTACAACTAGATGCAACAATTAACACGAAAAAATGCTCTAACTCTCTAAAAATTTAACATGCAACTTATGAGATCAATTCTGAAAATGCAGTTTATAAAGAATTGAAATAAAAGCCCAGTTAATCGATTAACGACAGCTTTAATCGATTAAGCTTCACAAAAATGTTAGATTAATCGATTGACATTTGTTGTAATCGATTACACTGTGCAAACAGTTAGATTAATCGATTAAGCCAAGTGGTAATCGATTAACAGCACTCTTTCATGTGTAAAAACTTCAAATATGTTATGCACTTAAATTCATACATGTTTAATACTTAGATTATGCCTAGAATGCACATGTACATGTATTTATATGATGCATGAACATATTATGAATGACATATCTCAAGATGAAAAAGATTTAAAGGATTTATGCAATTGAGATATGTATTAGGTGACTTAAGCCTTGGACTCAACCTAAACTAATCTAGTCTAAGCAAGATACCAATCGCAAGGCTTAAGCATGTTGATTTGTTGATGATCTTCAAGCTCATGTTAGCACAAGTTGTCCTCATCAAAACCAAGTCATATAAGGAGAGCTTTCCAAAGTGTTCCTCTTGACATGCACACTTTCAATACGTCCAATTCTGATACATGGAAACAAATTTATCCTAAAAATTGATTTTCAACTATTCACTAGTCACCGCCAGGTTGCATCTCACAAACTATAGCTTGGAATGTGATTTTGAATTCTCTGGTAGTGACAATGGATAGAATTTATTTTGTACCCCAAATGCATATGTCATACGTCCAATTCTGATATACGGAAACAAATTTATGCTAAAAATAGATTTTCAACTATTCACTTGTCACCGCCAAGTTGCATCACACAAACAATAGCGTGGAATGTGATTATGATTTCTGTGGTTGTCCCAATGGATTGAAATTATTTTTCTACCACAAATGCATATGTCATACGTCCAATTCTGATACACGGAAACAAATTTATGCTAAAAATAGATTTACAACTATTCACTTGTCACCGCCAAGTTGCATCTAACAAACTATAGCTTGGAATGTGATTCTGAATTCTCTGGTAGTCACAATGGATAGACTTTATTTTTCTACCCCAAATGCATATGTCATACGTCCAATTAAGATATACGGAAACAAAGTTATGCTAAAAATAGATTTACAACTATTCACTTGTCACCGCCAAGTTGCATCTTACAAACTATAGGTTGGAATGTGATTCTGATTTTTCTGGTTGTCCAAAGGGATTTAAATTATTTTTCTACCCCAAATGCATATGTCATACGTCCAATTCTGATACACGGAAACAAATTTATTCTAAAAATAGATTTTCAACTGTTCACATGTCACCGCCAAGTTGCATCTTACAAACTATAGCTTGGAATGTGATTCTGAATTCTCTGATAGTCACAATGGATAGAATTTATTTTTGTACCCCAAATGCATATGTCATACTTCCAATTCTGATACACGGAAACAAATTTATGCTAAAAATAGATTTTCAACTATTCATTTGTCACCGCCAAGTTGCATCTCACAAACTAGAGCTTGGAATGTGATTCTGAATTCTCTAGAAGTCACAATGGATAGAATTTATTTTTCTACCCCAAATGCATATGTCATACTTCCAATTCTGATACACGGAAACAAATTTATGCTAAAAATAGATTTTCAACTATTCATTTGTCACCGCCAAGTTGCATCTCACAAACTATAGGTTGGAATGTGATTCTGATTTCTCTGGTTGTCCAAAGGGATTTAAATTATATTTCTACCCCAAATCCATATGTCATACGTCCAATTCTGATACAAGGAAACAAATTTATTCTAAAAATAGATTTTCAACTATTCACATGTCACCGCCAAGTTGCATCTCACAAACTATAGCTTGGAATGTGATTCTGAATTCTCTGGTAGTCACAATGGATAGACTTTATTTTTCTACCCCAAATGCATATGTCATACGTCCAATTAAGATATACGGAAACAAAGTTATGCTAAAAATAGATTTACAACTATTCACTTGTCACCGCCAAGTTGCATCTTACAAACTATAGGTTGGAATGTGATTCTGATTTTTCTGGTTGTCCAAAGGGATTTAAATTATTTTTCTACCCCAAATGCATATGTCATACGTCCAATTCTGATACACGGAAACAAATTTATTCTAAAAATAGATTTTCAACTGTTCACATGTCACCGCCAAGTTGCATCTTACAAACTATAGCTTGGAATGTGATTCTGAATTCTCTGATAGTCACAATGGATAGAATTTATTTTTGTACCCCAAATGCATATGTCATACTTCCAATTCTGATACACGGAAACAAATTTATGCTAAAAATAGATTTTCAACTATTCATTTGTCACCGCCAAGTTGCATCTCACAAACTAGAGCTTGGAATGTGATTCTGAATTCTCTAGAAGTCACAATGGATAGAATTTATTTTTCTACCCCAAATTCATATGTCATACTTCCAATTATGATATACGGAAACAAAGTTATGCTAAAAATAGATTTACAACTATTCACTTGTCACCGCCAAGTTGCATCACACAAACTATAGCTTGGAATGTGATTCTGATTTCCCTGGTTGTCCCAATGGATTGAAATTATTTTTTTACCCCAAATGCATATGTCACACGTCCAATTCTGATATACGGAAGCAAATTTATGCTAAAAATAGATTTTCAATTGTTCACTTCTCACTACCAAGTTGCATCTCACAAACTAGAGCTTGGAATGTGATTCTGAATTCTCTAGAAGTCACAATGGATAGAATTTATTTTTCTACCCCAAATTCATATGTCATACTTCCAATTATGATATACGAAAACAAAGTTATGCTAAAAATAGATTTACAACTATTCACTTGTCACCGCCAAGTTGCATCTCACAAACTATAGGTTGGAATGTGATTCTGATTTTTCTGGTTGTCCAAAGGGATTTAAATTATTTTTCTACCTCAAATGCATATGTCATACGTCCAATTCTGATAAACGGAAACAAATTTATTCTAAAAATAGATTTTCAACTGTTCACATGTCACCGCCAAGTTGCATCTCACAAACTATAGCTTGGAATGTGATTCTGAATTCTCTGGTAGTCACAATGGATAGAAGTTATTTTTCTACCCCAAATGCATATGTCATACTTCCAATTCTGATACACGGAAACAAATTTATGCTAAAAATAGATTTTCAACTATTCATTTGTCACCGCCAAGTTGCATCTCACAAACTATAGGTTGGAATGTGATTCTGATTTCTCTGGTTGTCCAAAGGGATTTAAATTTTATTTCTACCCCAAATCCATATGTCATACGTCCAATTCTGATACACGGAAACAAATTTATTCTAAAAATAGATTTTCAACTATTCACATGTCACCGCCAAGTTGCATCTAACAAACTATAGCTTGGAATGTGATTCTGAATTCTCTGGTAGTCACAATGGATAGACTTTATTTTTCTACCCCAAATGCATATGTCATACGTCCAATTAAGATATACGGAAACAAAGTTATGCTAAAAATAGATTTACAACTATTCACTTGTCACCGCCAAGTTGCATCTTACAAACTATAGGTTGGAATGTGATTCTGATTTTTCTGGTTGTCCAAAGGGATTTAAATTATTTTTCTACCCCAAATGCATATGTCATACGTCCAATTCTGATACACGGAAACAAATTTATTCTAAAAATAGATTTTCAACTGTTCACATGTCACCGCCAAGTTGCATCTTACAAACTATAGCTTGGAATGTGATTCTGAATTCTCTGATAGTCACAATGGATAGAATTTATTTTTGTACCCCAAATGCATATGTCATACTTCCAATTCTGATACACGGAAACAAATTTATGCTAAAAATAGATTTTCAACTATTCATTTGTCACCGCCAAGTTGCATCTCACAAACTAGAGCTTGGAATGTGATTCTGAATTCTCTAGAAGTCACAATGGATAGAATTTATTTTTCTACCCCAAATTCATATGTCATACTTCCAATTATGATATACGGAAACAAAGTTATGCTAAAAATAGATTTACAACTATTCACTTGTCACCGCCAAGTTGCATCTCACAAACTATTGGTTGGAATGTGATTCTGATTTCTCTGGTTGTCCAAAGGGATTTAAATTATTTTTCTACCCCAAATGCATATGTCATACGTCCAATTCTGATACATGGAAACAAATTTATTCTAAAAATAGATTTTCAACTGTTCACATGTCACCGCCAAGTTGCATCTCACAAACTATAGCTTGGAATGTGATTCTGAATTCTCTGGTAGTCACAATGGATTGACTTTATTTTTCTACCCCAAATGCATATGTCATACGTCCAGTTAAGATATACGGAAACAAAGTTATGCTAAAAATAGATTTTCAACTATTCATTTGTCACCGCCAAGTTGCATCACACAAACTATAGCTTGGAATGTGATTCTGATTTCCCTGGTTGTCCCAATGGATTGAAATTATTTTTCTACCACAAATGCATATGTCATACGTCCAATTCTGATACACGGAAACAAATTTATGCTAAAAATAGATTTTCAACTATTCATTTGTCACCGCCAAGTTGCATCACACAAACTATAGCTTGGAATGTGATTCTGATTTCCCTGGTTGTCCCAATGTATTGAAATTATTTTTCTACCACAAATGCATATGTCATACGTCCAATTCTGATACACGGAAAAAAATTTATGCTAAAAATAGATTTTCAACTATTCATTTGTCACCGCCAAGTTGCATCACACAAACTATAGCTTGGAATGTGATTCTGATTTCCCTGGTTGTCCCAATGGATTGAAATTATTTTTTTACCCCAAATGCATATGTCACACGTCCAATTCTGATATACGGAAGCAAATTTATGCTAAAAATAGATTTTCAATTGTTCACTTCTCACCACCAAGTTGCATCTCACAAAATAGAGCTTGGAATGTGATTCTGAATTCTCTAGAAGTCACAATGGATAGAATTTATTTTTCTACCCCAAATTCATATGTCATACTTCCAATTATGATATACGGAAACAAAGTTATGCTAAAAATAGATTTACAACTATTCACTTGTCACCGCCAAGTTGCATCTCACAAACTATAGGTTGGAATGTGATTCTGATTTGTCTGTTTGTCCAAATGGATTTAAATTATTTTTCTACCCCAAATGCATATGTCACACGTCCAATTCTGATATACGGAAGCAAATTTATGCTAAAAATAGATTTTCAATTGTTCACTTCTCACCGCCAAGTTGCATCTCACAAACTAGAGCTTGGAATGTGATTCTGAATTCTCTAGAAGTCACAATGAATAGAATTTATTTTTCTACCCCAAATGCATATGTCATACTTCAAATTATGATATACGGAAACAAAGTTATGCTATAAAAAGATTTACAACTATTCACTTGTCACCGCCAAGTTGCATCTCACAAACAATAGGTTGGAATGTGATTCTGATTTCTCTGGTTGTCCAAAGGGATTTAAATTATTTTTCTACCCCAAATGCATATGTCATACGTCCAATTCTGATAAACGGAAACAAATTTATTCTAAAAATAGATTTTCAACTGTTCACATGTCACCGCCAAGTTGCATCTCACAAACTATAGCTTGGAATGTGATTCTGAATTCTCTGGTAGTCACAATGGATAGAATTTATTTTTCTACCCCAAATGCATATGTCATACTTCCAATTCTGATACACGGAAACAAATTTATTCTAAAAATAGATTTTCAACTACTCACATGTCACCGCCAAGTTGCATCTCACAAACTATAGGTTGGAATGTGATTCTGATTTGTCTGATAGTCACAATGGATAGAATTTATTTTTGTACCCCAAATGCATATGTCATACTTCCAATTCTGATACACGGAAACAAATTTATGCTAAAAATAGATTTTCAACTATTCACATGTCACCGCCAAGTTGCATCTCACAAACTATAGCTTGGAATGTGATTCTGAATTCTCTAGAAGTCACAATGGATAGAATTTATTTTTCTACCCCAAATTCATATGTCATACTTCCAATTATGATATACGGAAACAAAGTTATGCTAAAAATAGATTTACAACTATTCACTTGTCACCGCCAAGTTGCATCTCACAAACTATAGGTTGGAATGTGATTCTGATTTTTCTGGTTGTCCAAAGGGATTTAAATTATTTTCCTACCCCAAATGCATATGTCATACGTCCAATTCTGATACACGGAAACAAATTTATTCTAAAAATAGATTTTCAACTGTTCACATGTCACCGCCAAGTTGCATCTCACAAACTATAGCTTGGAATGTGATTCTGAATTCTCTGATAGTCACAATGGATAGAATTTATTTTTGTACCCCAAATGCATATGTCATACTTCCAATTCTGATACACGGAAACAAATTTATGCTAAAAATAGAATTTCAACTATTCATTTGTCACCGCCAAGTTGCATCTCACAAACTAGAGCTTGGAATGTGATTCTGAATTCTCTAGAAGTCACAATGGATAGAATTTATTTTTCTACCCCAAATTCATATGTCATACTTCCAATTATGATATACGGAAACAAAGTTATGCTAAAAATAGATTTACAACTATTCACTTGTCACCGCCAAGTTGCATCTCACAAACTATTGGTTGGAATGTGATTCTGATTTCTCTGGTTGTCCAAAGGGATTTAAATTATTTTTCTACCCCAAATGCATATGTCATACGTCCAATTCTGATACACGGAAACAAATTTATTCTAAAAATAGATTTTCAACTGTTCACATGTCACCGCCAAGTTGCATCTTACAAACTATAGCTTGGAATGTGATTCTGAATTCTCTGATAGTCACAATGGATAGAATTTATTTTTGTACCCCAAATGCATATGTCATACTTCCAATTCTGATACACGGAAACAAATTTATGCTAAAAATAGATTTTCAACTATTCATTTGTCACCGCCAAGTTGCATCTCACAAACTAGAGCTTGGAATGTGATTCTGAATTCTCTAGAAGTCACAATGGATAGAATTTATTTTTCTACCCCAAATTCATATGTCATACTTCCAATTATGATATACGGAAACAAAGTTATGCTAAAAATAGATTTACAACTATTCACTTGTCACCGCCAAGTTGCATCTCACAAACTATTGGTTGGAATGTGATTCTGATTTCTCTGGTTGTCCAAAGGGATTTAAATTATTTTTCTACCCCAAATGCATATGTCATACGTCCAATTCTGATACATGGAAACAAATTTATTCTAAAAATAGATTTTCAACTGTTCACATGTCACCGCCAAGTTGCATCTCACAAACTATAGCTTGGAATGTGATTCTGAATTCTCTGGTAGTCACAATGGATTGACTTTATTTTTCTACCCCAAATGCATATGTCATACGTCCAGTTAAGATATACGGAAACAAAGTTATGCTAAAAATAGATTTTCAACTATTCATTTGTCACCGCCAAGTTGCATCACACAAACTATAGCTTGGAATGTGATTCTGATTTCCCTGGTTGTCCCAATGGATTGAAATTATTTTTCTACCACAAATGCATATGTCATACGTCCAATTCTGATACACGGAAACAAATTTATGCTAAAAATAGATTTTCAACTATTCATTTGTCACCGCCAAGTTGAATCACACAAACTATAGCTTGGAATGTGATTCTGATTTCCCTGGTTGTCCCAATGGATTGAAATTATTTTTCTACCACAAATGCATATGTCATACGTCCAATTCTGATACACGAAAACAAATTTATGCTAAAAATAGATTTTCAACTATTCATTTGTCACCGCCAAGTTGCATCACACAAACTATAGCTTGGAATGTGATTCTGATTTCCCTGGATGTCCCAATGGATTGAAATTATTTTTCTACCCCAAATGCATAAGTCATACGTCCAATTCTGATACATGGAAACAAATTTATCCTAAAAATTGATTTTCAACTATTCACTAGTCACCGCCAGGTTGCATCTCACAAACTATAGCTTGGAATGTGATTCTGAATTCTCTGGTAGTCACAATGGATAGACTTTATTTTTCTACCCCAAATGCATATGTCATACGTCCAATTAAGATATACGGAAACAAAGTTATGCTAAAAATAGATTTACAACTATTCACTTGTCACCGCCAAGTTGCATCTTACAAACTATAGGTTGGAATGTGATTCTGATTTCTCTGGTTATCCAAAGGGATTTAAATTATTTTTCTACCCCAAATGCATATGTCATACGTCCAATTCTGATACACGGAAACAAATTTATTCTAAAAATAGATTCTCAACTGTTCACATGTCACCGCCAAGTTGCATCTCACAAACTATAGCTTGGAATGTGATTCTGAATTCTATGGTAGTCACAATGGATAGAATTTGTTTTTGTACCCCAAATGCATATGTCATACTTCCAATTCTGATACACGGAAACAAATTTATGCTAAAAATAGATTTTCAACTATTCATTTGTCACCGCCAAGTTGCATCTCACAAACTATAGGTTGGAATGTGATTCTGATTTCTCTGGTTGTCCAAAGGGATTTAAATTATTTTTCTACCCCAAATGCATATGTCATACGTCCAATTCTGATAAACGGAAACAAAGTTATGCTTAAAATAGATTTACAACTACTCACTTGTCACCGCCAAGTTGCAACTCACAAACTATCGATTGGAATGTGATTCTAATTTCTCTAGTTGTCCCAATGGATTGAAAATATTTTTCTACCCCAAATGCATAAGTCATACGTCCAATTCCGATACATGGAAACAAATTTATCCTAAAAATTGATTTTCAACTATTCACTTTTCCCCACGAAGTTGCATCTCACAAACTATTGCTCAGAAAGTGATTCTGCTTTCTATGGTTGTCTCAATGGATAGAACTTATTTTTCTACCCCAAATGCATATGTCATACGTCCAATTCTGATATACGGAAACAAAGTTATGCTAAAAATAGATTTTCAACTATTCACTTGTCACCGCTTAGTTGCATCTCACAAACTATTGCTTGGAATGTGATTCTGATTTCTCTGGGTGTTCCAATGGATTGAAATTATTTTTCTGCCACAAATGCATATGTCATACGTCCAATTCTGATACACGGAAACAAATTTATGCTAAAAATAGATTTTCAACTATTCACTTGTCACCGCCAAGTTGCATCTCACAAACTATAGCTTGGAATATGATTATGTATTCTCTGGTAGTCACAATGGATAGAACTTATTTTCAACCCCTAATGCATTTGTCATACGTCCGATTATGATATACGGAAACAAAGTTATGGTAAAAATCGATTTTCAACTATTCACTTGTCACCGCCTAGTTGCATCTCACAAACTATAGTGTGGAATGTGATTCTGAATTCTCTGGTAGTGACAATGGTTTGAATTTATTTTTCTACCCCAAATGCATATGTCATACGTCCGATTATTAAATACGGAAACAAAGTCATGCTAAAAATAGATTTTCAACTATTCACTTGTCACCGCCAAGTTGCATCTCACAAACTATTGCTTGGAATGTGATTCTGATTTCTCTGGTTGTCCCAATGGATTGAAATTCTTTTTCTACCACAAATGCATACGTCATACGTCCAATTCTGATACACAGAAACAAATTTATGCAAAAAATAGATTTTCAACTATTCACTTGTCACCGCCAAGTTGCATCTCACAAACTATAGCTTGGAATATGATTATGTATTCTCTGGTAGTCACAATTGTTAGAATTTAATTTCTACCCCAAATGCATTTGTCATACGTCCGATTCTGATATACGGAAATAAAGTTATGGTAAAAATCGATTTTCAACTATTCACTTGTCACCGCCAAGTTGCATCTCACAAACTATAGGTTGGAATGTGATTCTGATTTCTCCGGTTGTCCCAATGGATTGAAATTATTTTTATACCCCAAATGCATAAGTCATACGTCCAATTCTAATACACGGAAACAAATTTATGCTAAAAATAGATTTTTAACTATTCACTTGTCACCGCCAAGTTGCATCTCACAAACTATAGCTTGGAATATGATTATGTATTCTCTGGTAGTCACAATGGATAGAACTTATTTTCTACCCCAAATGCATTTGTCATACGTACGATTCTGATATACGGAAACAAAGTTATGCTAAAAATCGATTTTCAACTATTCACTTTTCACCACGAAGTTGCATCTCACAAACTATTGCTCAGAAAGTGATTCTGCTTTCTATGGTTGTCTCAATGGATAGAAATTTTTTCTCTACCCCAAATGCATATGTCATACGTCCAATTCTGATACACGAAAAAAAATTAATGCTGAAAATAGATTTTCAACTATTCACTTATCACCGCCAAGTTGCATCTCACAAACTATAGGTTGGAATGTTATTCTGATTTCTCTGGTTATCCCAATGGATTGAAATTATTTTTCTAGCCCAAATGCATATGTCATACGTCCAATTCTGATACACGGAAACAAATTTATTCTAAAAATAGATTTTCAACTGTTCACTTGTCACCGCCAAGTTTCATCTCACCAACTATAGCTTGGAATGTGATTCTGAATTTTCTAGAAGTCACAATGGATAGAATTTATTTTTCTACCCCAAATGCATATGTCATACTTCCAATTCAGATATACGGAAACAAAGTTATGCTAAAAATAGATTTACAACTATTCACTTGTCACCGCCAAGTTGCATCTCACAAACTATAGGTTGGAATGTTATTCTGATTTCTCTGGATATCCCAATGGATTGAAATTATTTTTCTACCCCAAATGCATATGTCATACGTCCAATTCTGATACACGGAAACAAATTTATTCTAAATATAGATTTTCAACTGTTCACTTGTCACCGCCAAGTTTCATCTCACCAACTATTGCTTGGAATGTGATTCTGAATTCTCTGGTAGTGACAATGGATAGAATTTATTTTTCTCCCCCAAATGCATATGTCATACGTCCAATTCTGATATACGGAAACAAAGTTATGCTAAAAATAGATTTTCAACTATTCACTTCTCACCGCCAAGTTGCGTCTCACAAACTATAGGTTAGAATTTGATTCTGATTTCTCTGGCTGTACAAATGGATAGAAATTATTTTTCTACCCCAAATGCATATGTCATACTTCCAATTCTGATATACGGAAACAAAGTTATGCTAAAAATAAATTTACAACTATTCACTTGTTACCGCCAAGTTGCGTCTCACAAACTATAGGTTAGAATGTGATTCTGATTTCTCTGGCTGTACAAATGGATAGAAATTATTTTTCTACCCCAAATTCATATGTCACACGTCCAATTCTGATATACGGAAACATATTTAAGCTAAAAATAGATTTTCAACTGTTCACTTTTCACCGCCAAGTAGCATCTCAGAAACTACATCTCGGAATGTGATTCTGCTTTCTCTGGTTGTAACAATGGACAGAAATTATTTTTCTACCCCAAATGCATATGTCATACGTCCGATTCTGATATACAAAAACAAATTTATGCTAAAAATCGATTTTCAACTATTCACTTTTCACCACAAAGTTGCATCTCACAAACTATTGCTCAGAAAGTGATTCGGCTTTCTATGGTTATCTCAATGGATAGAACTTATTTCTCTACCCAAAATACATATGTTATACGTCCAATTCTGATACACGAAAAAAAATTAATGCTAAAAATAGATTTTCAACTATTCACTTATCACCGCCAAGTTGCATCTCACAAACTATAGCATAGAATGTGATTCTGAATTCTCTGGTAGTTACAATGGATAGAATTTATTTTTCTACCCCAAATGCATATGTCATACGTCCAATTCTGATATACGGAAACAAAGTTATGCTAAAAATAGATTTTCAACTATTCACTTTTCACCGCCAATTTGAATCTCACAAACTATTGCTTGGAATGTGATTCTGATTTCTCTGGTTGTCCCAATGTTTTGAAATTATTTTTCTACCCCAAATGCATATGTCATACGTCCGATTCTGATAAACAGAAAGAAAGTTAAGCTAAAAATCGATTTTCAACTATTCACTTTTCACCACGAAGTTGCATCTCACAAACTATTGCTCAGAAAGTGATTCTGCTTTCTATGGTTGTCGCAATGGATAGAACTTATTTATCTACCCGAAATGCATATGTCAAACGTCCAATTCTGATACACGGAAACAAATTTATGCTAAAAATAGATTTTAAACTATTCACTTGTCATCGCCAAGTTGCATCTCACAAACTATTGCACAGAATGTGATTCTGCTTTCTATGGTTGTCTCAATGGATAGAACTTATTTCTCTACCCGAAATGCATATGTAATACGTCCAATTCTAATAAACGGAAACAAATTTATGCTAAAAATAGATTTTCAACTGTTCACCTGTCACCGCCAAATTGCATCTCACAAACTATTGCTCAGAAAGTGATTCTGCTTTCTATGGTGGTCTCAATGGATATAACTTATTTCTCTACCCCAAATGCATATGTCATACGTCCAATTCTGATACACGGAAACATATTTATGCTAAAAATAGATTTTCAACTGTTCACTTGTCACCGCCAAGTTGCATCTCACAAACTATTGCTCATAAAGTGATTCTTCTTTCTATGGTTGTCTCAATGGATAGAACTTATTTCTCTACCCCAAATGCATATGTCATACGTCCAATTCTGATACACGGAAACATATTTATGCTAAAAATAGATTTTCAACTCTTCACATGTCACCGCCAAGTTGCATCTCACAAACTATAGCTTGGAATGTGATTCAGAATTCTATGGTAGTCACAATGGATAGAATTTATTTTTCTACCCCAAATGCATATGTCATACGTTCAATTCTGATATACAGAAATAAAGTTATGCTAAAAATAGATTTTCAACTTTTCACTTGTCACCGCCAAGTTGCATCTCAAAACAATAGCATGGTATGTGATTCTGAATTCTCTGGTGGTGACAATGGATAGAATTTATTTTTCTAACCCAAATGCATATGTCATACGTCCAATTCTGCTATACGGAAACAAAGTTATGCTAAAAATAGATTTTCAACTATTCACTTGTCACCGCCAAGTTGCATCTCACAAACTATAGCTTGGAATGTGATTCTGATCTCTCTGGTAGTGCCAATGGATTGAAATTATTTTTCTCCCCAAATGCATATGTCACACGTCCAATTCTAATATACGGAAACAAATTTATGCCAAAAATAGATTTTCAACTGTTCACTTTTCACCACCAAGTTGCATCTCACAAACTATAGCTTAGAATGTGATTCTGAATTCTCTGGTTGTCCCAATGGATTTAAATTATATTTCTACCCCAGATGCATATGTCACACGTCCAATTCTGAATTTTCTAGTTGTCACAATGGATAGAGTTTATTTTTCTACCCCTAATGCATATGTCATACGTCCAATTCTGATACACGAAAACAAATTTATGCTAAAAATAGATTTTCAAATGTTCACTTGTCACCGCCAAGTTGCATCTCACAAACTATAGCTTAGAAAGTGATTCTGAATTCTCTGGTTGTCCCAATGAATTTAAATTATTTTTCTACCCCAAATGCATATATCACAAGTCCAATTCTGATATACGGAAATAAAATTAAGCTAAAAATAGATTTTCAACTATTCACTTGTCACCGCCAAGTTGCATTTCTCAAACTATAGCTTGGAAGTTGATTCTGATTTCTCTGGTTGTCACCGCCAAGTTGCATCTCACAAACTACATCACCGAATATGATTATGCTTTCTCTGGTTGTCACAATGGATAGAACTTATTTTCTACCCCAAATGCATATGTCATACGTCCGATTCTGATACACGGAAACTAATTTATTCTAAAAATAGATTTTCAACTGTTCACCCGCCAAGTTGCATCTCACAAACTATAGCTTAGAATGTTATTCTGAATTCTCTGGTAGTCACAATGGATAGAATTTATTTTTCTACCCCAAATGCACATGTCATACCTCTAATTCTGATATACGGAAACAAAGTTTTGCTAAAAATAGATTTACAACTATTCACTTGTCACCGCCAAGTTGCATCTAACAAACTGTAGGTTGGAATGTGATTCTGATTTCTCTGGTTGTCCCAATGGATTGAAATTATTTTTCAACTCCAAATGCATATGTCACACGTCCAATTCTGATATACGGAAACAAATTTATGAAAAAAATAGATTTCCAACTGTTCACTTTTCACCGCCAAGTTGCATGTGACAAACTACATCTCCGAATGTGATTATGCTTTCTCTGGTTGTCACAATGGATAGAACTTATTTTTCTACCCCAAATGCATATGTCATACGTCCGATTCTGATATACAGAAACAAAGTTATGCTAAAAATAGATTTTCAACTATTCACTTGTCACCGCCAAGTTGCATCTCACAAAGTATAGCTTGGAATGTGATTATGATTTCTCTGGTTGTCCCAATGGATAAAACTTATTTTTCTACCCCAAATGCATATGTCATACATCCGATTCTGATATACGGAAACAAAGTTATGCTAAAAATCGATTTTCAACTATTCACTTGTAACCGCCAAGTTGCATCTCACAAACTATAGCTTGGAATGTGATTCTGCTTTCTCTAGTTGTCCGAATGGATTGAAATTATTTCTCTACCCCAAATGAATATGTTATACGTCCATTTCTGATATACGGAAACAAAGTTATGCAAAAAATAGATTTTCATCTATTCACTTGTCAACGCCAAGTTGCATCTCACAAACTATAGCATGGAATGTGATTCTAATTTCTCAGGGTGTCCCAATGGATTGAAATAATTTTTCTACCCCTAATGGATATGTCACACGTCCAATTCTGATATACGGAAACAAATTTATGCTAAAATTAGATTTTCAACTGTTCACTTTTCACCGTCAAGTTGCATCTCACAAACTATATCTCGCAATGTAATTCTCCTTTCTCTGGTTGACACAATGGATAGAAATTATTTTTCTACCCAAAATGAATGTCATACATCCGATTCTGATATACGGAAACAAAGGTATGCTAAAAATAGATTTTCAACTATTCACTTTTCAACGCCAAGTTGCATCTCACAAACAATATCTCGGAATGTGATTCTGCTTTCTCTGGTTGTGACAATGGATAGAAATTACTTTTCTACCCCTAATGCATATGTCATATGTCCGATTCTGATATACGGAAAGAAAGGTATGCTAAAAATAGATTTTAAAGTGTTTACTTTTCACTACCAAATTGCAACTCAAACTATATCTCGGAATGTGATTCGGCTTTCTATGGTTATCACAATGGATAGAACTTATTTTTCAACGCCAAATGCATATGTCATACGTCTAATTCTGATATACGGAAACAAATTTATGCTAAAAATAGATTTTCAACTATTCACTTTTCACCGCCAAGTTGCATCTCACAAACTATATCTCGGAATGTGATTCTTATTTATTTGGTGGTCCCAAAGGATTTAAATTATTTTTCTACCCCAAATGGATATGTCACACGTCCAATTCTGATATACGGAAACAAATTTATGCTAAAATTAGATTTTCAACTGTTCACTTTTCACCGCCAAGTTGCATCTCAGAAACTACATCTCGGAATGTGATTCTGCTTTCTCTGGTTGACACAATGGATAGAAATTATTTTTCTACACCAAATGCATATGTCATACATCCGATTCTGATATACGGAAACAAAGGTATGCTAAAAATATAATTTCAACTATTCACTTGTCACCTTCAAGTTATATCTCACAAACTATAGCTTGGAATGTGGTTCTGATTTCTCTGGTTTTCCCAATGGATTTTAATTATTTTTCAACCCCAAATGCATATGTCACACGTCGAATTCTAATATACGGAAACAAATTTATGTTAAAAGTTGATTTTCAACTGTTTACTTTTCACCGCCACGTTGCATCTCACAAACAATATCTCGGAATGTGATTCTGCTTTCTCTGGTTGTGACAATGGATAGAAATTATTTTCCTACCCCTAATGCATATGTCATATGTCCGATTCTGATATACGGAAAGAAAGGTATGCTAAAAATAGATTTTAAAGTGTTTACTTTTCAATACCAAATTACAACTCAAACTATATCTCGGAATGTGATTCTGCTTTCTATGGTTATCACAATGGATAGAACTTATTTTTCTACCCCAAATGCATATGTCATACGTTCGATTCTGATATATGGAAACAAAGTTATGCTAAAAATAAATTTTAAATTGCTCACTTTTCACTACCAAATTGCAACTCAAACTATATCTCGGAATGTGATTCTGCTTTCTATGGTTATCACAATGGATAGAACTTATTTTTCAACGCCAAATGCATATGTCATACGTCCAATTCTGATATACGGAAACAAATTTATGCTAAAAATAGATTTTCAACTATTCATTTTTCACCGCCAAGTTGCATCTCACAAACTATATCTCGGAATGAGATTCTGCTTTTTCTGGTAGTCACAATGGGTAGAACTTATTTTTCTACCCCAAATGTATATGTCAAACGTCCGATTCTGATATACGGAAACAAAGTTATGGTAAAATTAGATTTTCAATTGTTCACTTGTCACCGCCAAGTTGCATCTCACAAACTATAGATTGGAATGTGGTTCTGATTTCTCTGGTTGTCCCAATGGATTTTAATTATTTTTCAACCCCAAATGCATATGTCACACGTCCAATTCTGATATACGAAAACAAATTTATGTTAAAATTAGATTTTCAACTGTTCACTTTTCACCGCCACGTTGCATCTCACAAACAATATCTCGGAATGTGATTCTGCTTTCTCTGGTTGTGACAATGGATAGGAATTATTTTCCTACCCCTAATGCATATGTCATATGTCCGATTCTGATATACGGAAAGAAAGGTATGCTAAAAATAGATTTTAAAGTGTTTACTTTTCATTACCAAATTGCAACTCAAACTATATCTCGGAATGTGATTCTGCTTTCTATGGTTATCACAATGGATAGAACTTATTTTTCTACCCCAAATGCATATGTCATACGTTCGATTCTGATATACGGAAACAAAGTTATGCTAAAAATAAATTTTAAATTGCTCACTTTTCACTACCAAATTGCAACTCAAACTATATCTCGGAATGTGATTCTGCTTTCTATGGTTATCACAATGGATAGAACTTATTTTTCAACGCCAAATGCATATGTCATACGTCCAATTCTGATATACGGAAACAAATTTATGCTAAAAATAGATTTTCAACTATTCATTTTTCACCGCCAAGTTGCATCTCACAAACTATATCTCGGAATGTGATTCTGCTTTTTCTGGTAGTCACAATGGATGGAACTTATTTTTCTACCCCAAATGCATATGTCAAACGTCCGATTCTGATATACGGAAACAAAGTTATGGTAAAATTAGATTTTCAATTGTTCACTTGTCACCTTCAAGTTATATCTCACACACTATAGCTTGGAATGTGGTTCTGATTTGTCTGGTTATCCCAATGGATTTAAATTATTTTTCTCCCCCAAATGCATATGTCACACATCCAATTATGATATACGGAAACAAATTTATGTTAAAAATAGATTTTCAACTGTTCACTTTTCACCGCCAAGTTGCATCTCACAAACTATATCTCGGAATGTGATTCTGCTTTGTCTGGTTGTGACAATGGATAGAAAATAGTTTTCTAACCCAAATGCAAATGTCATATGTCTGATTCTGATATATGGAAACAAATGTATGCTAAAAATAGATTATCAACTATTCACTTGTCACTGCCAAGTTGCATCTCACAAACTATATCTAGGAATGTGATTCTTTTATATCTCGTTATCACAATAGAGAGAACTTATTTTTCTACCCCAAATGCATATGTCATACGTGCGATTCTGATATACGGAAACAAAGTTATGCTAAAAATAGATTTTCAACTGTTCACTTGTCACAGCCAAGTTGCATCTCACAAACTATTGCTCATAATGTGATTATTCTTTCTATGGTTGTCTCAATGGATAGAACTTATTTCTCTACCCCAAATGCATATGTCATATGTCCAATTCTGATACACGGAAACAGATGTACTCCAAAAATAGATTTTCAACTGTTCACTTGTCACCGCCAAGTTGCATCTCACAAACTATAGCTTGGAATGTGATTCTGAATTCTCTGGTAGTCACAATGGATAGAATTTATTTTTGTACCCCAAATGCATATGTCATACTTCCAATTCTGATATACGGAAACAAAGTTATGCTAATAATAGGTTTACAACTATTAACTTGTCATTGCCAAGTTGCATCTCACAAACTATAGGTTGGATTTTGATTCTGATTTCTCTGGTTGTCCTAATGGATTGAAATTATTTTTCTACCACAAATGCATATGTCACACGTCCAATACTGATATACGGAAACAAATTTAAGATAGAAATAGATTTTCAACTATTCACTTTTCACCGCCAAGTTGCATCTCACAAACTACATCTCCGAATGTGATTTTGCTTTATCTGGTTGTCACAATGGATAGAACTTATTTTTCTACCCCAAATGCATATGTCATACGTCCGATTCTGATAAACAGAAACAAAGTAATGCTAAAAATAGATTTTCAACTATTCACTTGTCACCGCCAAGTTGCATCTCACAAACTATAGCTTGGAATGTGATTCTGATTCCTCTGGTAGTCACAATGGATAGAACTTATTTTTCTACCCCAAATGCATATGTCAAACGTCCGATTCTGATATACGGAAACAAAGTTATGGTAAAATTAGATTTTCAATTGTTCACTTGTCACCGCCAAGTTGCATCTCACAAACTATAGATTGGAATGTGATTCTGATTTGTCTGGTTATCCCAATGGATTTAAATTATTTTTCTCCCCCAAATGCATATGTCACACATCCAATTATGATATACGGAAAGAAATTTATGTTAGAAATTGATTTTCAACTGTTCACTTTTCACCGCCAAGTTGCATCTCACAAACTATATCTCGAAATGTAAATCTGATTTCTCTGGTTGTGACAATGGGTAGAAATTATTTTTCTACCCCAAATGCATATGTCATATGTCCGATTCTGATATACGGAAACAATGTTATGCTAAAAATATATTTTAAATTGTTCACTTTTCACTGCCAAGTTGCAACTCACAAACTATAGCTCGGAATGTGATTCTACTTTTTCTGGTAGTCACAATGGATAGAATTTATTTTTCTACCCCAATTGCATATGTCACACGTCCAATTCTGATATACGGAAACAAAGGTATGCTAAAAATAGATTTTCAACTGTTCACATGTCACCGCCATGTTGCATCTCACACACTATATCTCGAAATGTGATTCTTATTTATTTGGTGGTCCCAAAGGATTTAAATTATTTTTCTACCCCAAATGGATATGTCACACGTCCAATTCTGATATACGGAAACAAATTTATATTAAAATTAGATTTTCAACTGTTCACTTTTCACCGCCAAGTTGAATCTCACAAACTATATCTCGGAATGTGAATCTGCTTTCTCTGGTTGTGACAATGGATAGAAATTATTTTTCTACCCCAAATGCATATGTCATATGTCCGATTCTGATATACGGAAACAATGTTATGTTAAAAATAGATTTTCAACTGTTCACTTTTCACCGCCAAGTTGCATCTCACAAACTATATCTCGGAATGTGATTCTGCTTTTTCTGGTAGTCACAATGGATAGAACTTATTTTTCTACCCCAAATGCATATGTCATACGTCCGATTCTGATAAACAGAAACAAAGTAATGCTAAAAATAGATTTTCAACTGTTCACATGTCACCGCCATGTTGCATCTCACAAACTATATCTCGAAATGTGATTCTTATTTATTTGGTGGTCCCAAAGGATTTAAATTATTTTTCTACCCCAAATGGATATGTCAGACGTCCAATTCTGATATACGGAAACAAATTTATGTTAAAATTAGATTTTCAACTGTTCACTTTTCACCGCCAAGTTGAATCTCACAAACTATATCTCGGAATGTGAATCTGCTTTCTCTGGTTGTGACAATGGATAGAAATTATTTTTCTACCCCAAATGCATATGTCATATGTCCGATTCTGATATACGGAAACAAAGTTATGCTAAAAATAGATTTACACCTATTCACTTGTCACCGCCAAGTTGCATCTCACAAACTATAGCTTGGAATGTGATTCTGAATTCTCTGGTAGTCACAATGGATAGAATTTATTTTTGTACCCCAAATGCATATGTCATACTTCCAATTCTGATATACGGAAACAAAGTTATGCTAATAATAGGTTTACAACTATTAACTTGTCACTGCCAAGTTGCATCTCACAAACTATAGGTTGGATTTTGATTCTGAATTCTCTGGTTGTCCCAATGGATTGAAATTATTTTTCTACCACAAATGCATATGTCACACGTCCAATACTGATATACGGAAACAAATTAATGATAAAAATAGATTTTCAACTATTCACTTTTCACCGCCGAGTTGCATCTCACAAACTACATCTCCGAATGTGATTTTGCTTTCTCTGGTTGTCACAATGGGTAGAACTTATTTTTCTACCCCAAATGCATATGTCATACGTCCGATTCTGATAAACAGAAACAAAGTTATGCTAAAAATAGATTTTCAACTATTCACTTGTCACCGCCAAGTTGCATCTCACAAACTATAGCTTGGAATGTGATTCTGATTTCTCTGGTTGTCCCAATGGGTCGAAATTTTTTTTCTACCCCAAATGCATATGTTATACGTCCAATTCTGATACACATAAATAAATTTATGCTAAAAATAGATTTTCAAATGTTCACTTGTCACCTCCAAGTTGCATCTCACAAACAATAGCTTGGAATGTGTTTCTTAATTCTCTGGTAGTCACAATGGATAGAATTTATTTTTCTACTCCAAATGCATATGTCATACGTCCAATTCTGATAAACGGAAACAAAGTTATGCTAAAAAAAGATTTTCAACTGTTCACATGTCACCGCCATGTTGCATATCACAAGCTATATCTCGAAATGTGATTCTTATTTCTTTGGTTGTCCCAAAGGATTTAAATTATTTTTCTACCCCAAATGGATATGTCACACTTCCAATTCTGATATACGGAAACAAATTTATGCTAAAACTAGATTTTCAACTATTCACTTTTCACCGCCAAGTTGCATCTCAGAAACTACATCTCAGAATGTGATTCTGCTTTCTCTGGCTGACACAATGGATAGAAATTATTTTTCTACGCCAAATGCATATGTCATACATCCGATTCTAATATACGGAAACAAAGATATGCTAAAAATATATTTTCAACTATTCACTTGTCACCTTCAAGTTGCATCTCACAAACTATAGCTTGGAATGTGGTTCTAATTTCTCTGTTTGTCCCATGGATTTTAATTATTTTTCAACCCCAAATGCATATCTCACACGTCGAATTCTAATATACGGAAACAAATTTAAGTTAAAAATAGATTTTCAACTGTTCACTTTTCACCACCACGTTCCATCTCACAAACTATATCTCGGAATGTGATTCTGCTTTGTCTGGTTGTGACAATGGATAGAAATTAATTTTCTACCCCAAATGCATATGTCATATGTCTGATTCTGATATACGGAAACAAATGTATGCTAAAAATAGATTTTCAACTATTCACTTGTCACTGCCAAGTTGCGTCTCACAAACTATATCTCGGACTGTGATTCTTTTATATCTCGTTATCACAATAGAGAGAACTTATTTTTCTACCCCAAATGCATATGTCATACGTGCGATTCTGATATTCGGAAACAAAGTTATGCTAAAAATAGATTTTAAATTGTTCACTTTTCACTGCCAATTTGCAACTCACAAACTATAGCTCGGAATGCGATTCTGCTTTTTCAGGTAGTCACAATGGATAGAACTTATTTTTCAACCCCAAATGCATATGTCATACGTACAATTCTGATATACGGAAACAAAGTTTTGCAAAAAATAGATTTTCAACTATTCACTTGTCACCTTCAAGTTATATCTCACAAACTATAGCTTGGAATGTGGTTCTGATTTCTCTGGTTGTCCCAATGGATTTTAATTATTTTTCAACCCCAAATGCATATGTCACACGTCGAATTCTAATATACGGAAACAAATTTATGTTAAAAATAGATTTTCAACTGTTTACTTTTCACCGCCACGTTGCATCTCACAAACTATATCTCGGAATGTGATTCTGCTTTGTCTGGATGTGACAATGGATAGAAAATAGTTTTTAACCCAAATGCAAATGTCATATGTCTGATTCTGATATACGGAAACAAATGTATGCTAAAAATAGATTATCAACTATTCACTTGTCACTGCCAAGTTGCATCTCACAAACTATATCTCGGAATGTGATTCTTTTATATCTCGTTATCACAATAGATAGAACTTATTTTTCTACCCCAAATGCATATGTCATACGTGCGATTCTGATATACGAAAACAAAGTAATGCTAAAAATAGATTTTAAATTGTTCACTTTTCACTGCCAAGTTGCAACTCACAAACTATAGCTCGGAATGCGATTCTGCTTTTTCAGGTAGTCACAATGGATAGAACTTATTTTTCTACCCAAATGCATATGTCATACGTCCAATTCTGATATACGGAAACAAAGTAATGCCAAAAATAGATTTTCAACTATTCACTTGTCACCGCTAAGTTGCATCTCACAAACTATAGCTTGGAATGTTATTCTGATTTCTATGGTTGTCCCAATGAATTGAAATTATTTTTCTACCCCAAATGCATATGTCATACGTCCAATTCTGATACACGGAAACAAAGTTATGCTAAAAATCGATTATCAACTATTCACTTGTCACCGCCAAGTTGCATCTCACAAACTATTGCTCAAAAAGTGATTCTGCTTTCTATGGTTGTCACAATGGATAGAACTTATTTCTCTACCCGAAATGCATATGTCATACGTCCAACTCTGATACACGGAAACATATTTATGCTAAAAATAGATTTTCAACTGTTCACTTGTCACCGCCAAGTTGCATCTCACAAACTATTGCTCATAATGTGATTATTCTTTCTATGGTTGTCTCAATGGATAGAACTTATTTCTCTACCCCAAATGCATATGTCATATGTCCAATTCTGATACACGGAAACAGATGTACTCCAAAAATAGATTTTCAACTGTTCACTTGTCACCGCCAAGTTGCATCTCACAAACTATAGCTTGGAATGTGATTCTGAATTCTCTGGTAGTCACAATGGATAGAATTTATTTTTGTACCCCAAATGCATATGTCATACTTCCAATTCTGATATACGGAAACAAAGTTATGCTAATAATAGGTTTACAACTATTAACTTGTCACTGCCAAGTTGCATCTCACAAACTATAGGTTGGATTTTGATTCTGATTTCTCTGGTTGTCCCAATGGATTTAAATTATTTTTCTACCACAAATGCATATGTCACACGTCCAATTCTGATATACGGAAACAAATTTATGATAGAAATAGATTTTCAACTATTCACTTTTCACCGCCAAGTTGCATCTCACAAACTACATCTCCGAATGTGATTTTGCTTTATCTGGTTGTCACAATGGATAGAACTTATTTTTCTACCCCAAATGCATATGTCATACGTCCGATTCTGATAAACAGAAACAAAGTTATGCTAAAAATAGATTTTCAACTATTCACTTGTCACCGCCAAGTTGCATCTCACAAACTATAGCTTGGAATGTGATTCTGATTCCTCTGGTAGTCACAATGGATAGAATTTATTTTTCTACCCCAAATGAATATGTCATGCTTCCAATTCTGATATACGGAAACAAAGTTATGCTAAAAATAGATTTACACCTATTCACTTGTCACCGCCAAGTTGCATCTCACAAACTATAGCTTGGAATGTGATTCTGAATTCTCTGGTAGTCACAATGGATAGAATTTATTTTTGTACCCCAAATGCATATGTCATACTTCCAATTCTGATATACGGAAACAAAGTTATGCTAATAATAGGTTTACAACTATTAACTTGTCACTGCCAAGTTGCATCTCACAAACTATAGGTTGGATTTTGATTCTGAATTCTCTGGTTGTCCCAATGGATTGAAATTGTTTTTCTACCACAAATGCATATGTCACACGTCCAATACTGATATACGGAAACAAATTAATGATAAAAATAGATTTTCAACTATTCACTTTTCACCGCCGAGTTGCATCTCACAAACTACATCTCCGAATGTGATTTTGCTTTCTCTGGTTGTCACAATGGATAGAACTTATTTTTCTACCCCAAATGCATATGTCATACGTCCGATTCTGATAAACAGAAACAAAGTTATGCTAAAAATAGATTTTCAACTATTCACTTGTCACCGCCAAGTTGCATCTCACAGACTATAGCTTGGAATGTGATTCTGATTTCTCTGGTTGTCCCAATGGGTCGAAATTTTTTTTCTACCCCAAATGCATATGTCATACGTCCAATTCTAATACACATAAATAAATTTATGCTAAAAATAGATTTTCAA
Source organism: Lupinus albus (assembly GCA_009771035.1). Lineage (NCBI taxonomy): Eukaryota > Viridiplantae > Streptophyta > Magnoliopsida > Fabales > Fabaceae > Lupinus > Lupinus albus. The sequence goes on along the minus strand of CM020011.1, from coordinate 5,952,068 downwards.
ATGTTCACTTGTCACCTCCAAGTTGCATCTCACAAACAATAGCTTGGAATGTGTTTCTTAATTCTCTGGTAGTCACAATGGATAGAATTTATTTTTCTACTCCAAATGCATATGTCATACGTCCAATTCTGATAAACGGAAACAAAGTTATGCTAAAAAAAGATTTTCAACTGTTCACATGTCACCGCCATGTTGCATATCACAAGCTATATCTCGAAATGTGATTCTTATTTCTTTGGTTGTCCCAAAGGATTTAAATTATTTTTCTACCCCAAATGGATATGTCACACTTCCAATTCTGATATACGGAAACAAATTTATGCTAAAACTAGATTTTCAACTATTCACTTTTCACCGCCAAGTTGCATCTCAGAAACTACATCTCAGAATGTGATTCTGCTTTCTCTGGCTGACACAATGGATAGAAATTATTTTTCTACGCGAAATGCATATGTCATACATCCGATTCTAATATACGGAAACAAAGATATGCTAAAAATATATTTTCAACTATTCACTTGTCACCTTCAAGTTGCATCTCACAAACTATAGCTTGGAATGTGGTTCTAATTTCTCTGTTTGTCCCATGGATTTTAATTATTTTTCAACCCCAAATGCATATCTCACACGTCGAATTCTAATATACGGAAACAAATTTATGTTAAAAATAGATTTTCAACTGTTCACTTTTCACCACCACGTTCCATCTCACAAACTATATCTCGGAATGTGATTCTGCTTTGTCTGGTTGTGACAATGGATAGAAATTAATTTTCTACCCCAAATGCATATGTCATATGTCTGATTCTGATATACGGAAACAAATGTATGCTAAAAATAGATTTTCAACTATTCACTTGTCACTGCCAAGTTGCGTCTCACAAACTATATCTCGGACTGTGATTCTTTTATATCTCGTTATCACAATAGAGAGAACTTATTTTTCTACCCCAAATGCATATGTCATACGTGCGATTCTGATATTCGGAAACAAAGTTATGCTAAAAATAGATTTTAAATTGTTCACTTTTCACTGCCAATTTGCAACTCACAAACTATAGCTCGGAATGCGATTCTGCTTTTTCAGGTCGTCACAATGGATAGAACTTATTTTTCAACCCCAAATGCATATGTCATACGTACAATTCTGATATACGGAAACAAAGTTTTGCAAAAAATAGATTTTCAACTATTCACTTTTCACCTTCAAGTTATATCTCACAAACTATAGCTTGGAATGTGGTTCTGATTTCTCTGGTTGTCCCAATGGATTTTAATTATTTTTCAACCCCAAATGCATATGTCACACGTCGAATTCTAATATACGGAAACAAATTTATGTTAAAAATAGATTTTCAACTGTTTACTTTTCACCGCCACGTTGCATCTCACAAACTATATCTCGGAATGTGATTCTGCTTTGTCTGGATGTGACAATGGATAGAAAATAGTTTTTAACCCAAATGCAAATGTCATATGTCTGATTCTGATATACGGAAACAAATGTATGCTAAAAATAGATTATCAACTATTCACTTGTCACTGCCAAGTTGCATCTCACAAACTATATCTCGGAATGTGATTCTTTTATATCTCGTTATCACAATAGATAGAACTTATTTTTCTACCCCAAATGCATATGTCATACGTGCGATTCTGATATACGGAAACAAAGTTATGCTAAAAATAGATTTTAAATTGTTCACTTTTCACTGCCAAGTTGCAACTCACAAACTATAGCTCGGAATGCGATTCTGCTTTTTCAGGTAGTCACAATGGATAGAACTTATTTTTCTACCCAAATGCATATGTCATACGTCCAATTCTGATATACGGAAACAAAGTAATGCTAAAAATAGATTTTCAACTATTCACTTGTCACCGCTAAGTTGCATCTCACAAACTATAGCTTGGAATGTTATTCTGATTTCTATGGTTGTCCCAATGAATTGAAATTATTTTTCTACCCCAAATGCATATGTCATACGTCCAATTCTGATACACGGAAACAAAGTTATGCTAAAAATCGATTATCAACTATTCACTTGTCACCGCCAAGTTGCATCTCACAAACTTTTGCTCAAAAAGTGATTCTGCTTTCTATGGTTGTCACAATGGATAGAACTTATTTCCCTACCCGAAATGCATATGTCATACGTCCAACTCTGATACACGGAAACATATTTATGCTAAAAATAGATTTTCAACTGTTCACTTGTCACCGCCAAGTTACATCTCACAAATTATTGCTCATAATGTGATTATTCTTTCTATGGTTGTCTCAATGGATAGAATTTATTTCTCTACCCCAAATGCATATGTCATATGTCCAATTCTGATACACGGAAACAGATGTACTCCAAAAATAGATTTTCAACTGTTCACTTGTCACCGCCAAGTTGCATCTCACAAACTATAGCTTGGAATGTGATTCTGAATTCTCTGGTAGTCACAATGGATAGAATTTATTTTTGTACCCCAAATGCATATGTCATACTTCCAATTCTGATATACGGAAACAAAGTTATGCTAATAATAGGTTTACAACAATTAACTTGTCACTGCCAAGTTGCATCTCACAAACTATAGGTTGGATTTTGATTCTGATTTCTCTGGTTGTCCCAATATATTGAAATTATTTTTCTACCACAAATGCATATGTCACACGTCGAATACTGATATACGGAAATAAATTTATGATAAAAATAGATTTTCAACTATTCACTTTTCACCGCCAAGTTGCATCTCACAAACTACATCTCCGAATGTGATTTTGCATTATCTGGTTGTCACAATGGATAGAACTTATTTTTCTACCCCAAATGCATATGTCATACGTCCGATTCTGATAAACATAAACAAAGTTATGCTAAAAATAGATTTTCAACTATTCACTTGTCACCGCCAAGTTGCATCTCACAAACTATAGCTTGGAATGTGATTCTGATTCCTCTGGTAGTCACAATGGATAGAATTTATTTTTCTACCCCAAATGAATATGTCATACTTCCAATTCTGATATACGGAAACAAAGTTATGCTAAAAATAGATTTACACCTATTCACTTGTCACCGCCAAGTTGCATCTCACAAACTATAGCTTGGAATCTGATTCTGATTTCTCTGGATGTCCCAATGGATTTAAATTATTTTTCTACCCCAAATGCATATGTCATACGTCCAATTCTGATACACGGAAACAAATTTATTCTAAAAATAGATTTTCAACTTTTCACTAGTCACCGCCAAGTTGTATCTCACAAACTATAGCTTGGAATGTGTTTCTAAATTCTCTGGTAGTCACAATGGATAGAATTTATTTTTCTACCCCAAATGCATATGTCATACGTCTAATTCTGATATACGAAAATAAAGTTATGCTAAAAATAGTTTTTCAACTATTCACTTGTTACGGCCAAGTTGCATTAGACAAACTATAGCTTGGAATGTGATTCTGATTTCTCTGGTAGTCCCAATGGATTGAAATTATTTTTCTACCTCAAATGCATAAGTCATACGTCCAATTCTGATACACGGATACAAATTTATGCTAAAAATAGATTTTGAACTATTCACTTGTCACCGCCAAGTTGCATCTCAAAAACTATAGATTGGAATGTGATTCTTAATTCTCTGGTAGTGACAATGGATAAAATTTATTTTTCTACCCCAAATGCATATGTCATACGTCCAATTCTGATACACGGAAACAAAGTTATGCTAAAAAGAGATTTTCAACTATTCACTTGTCACCACCAAGTTGCATCTCACAAACTGTAGCTTGGAATGTGATTTTGAATTCTATGGTAGTCACAATGGATAGAATTTATTTTTCTACACCAAATGCATATGTCAAACGTCCAATTCTGATATACGGAAATAAAGTTATGCAAAAAATAGATTTTCAAATATTCACTTTTCACCGCCAAGTTGCATCTCACAAACTATATCTCGGAATGTGACTCTGCTTTCTCTGGTTATCACAGTAGATAGAACTTATTTTTCTACCCCAAATGCATATGTCATACGTCCGATTGTGATATACGGAAACAAAGTTATGCCAAAAATAGATTTTAAATTGTTCACTTTTCACTACCAAGTTGCAACTCACAAACTATATCTCGGAATGTGATTCTGCTTTCTATGGTTATCATAATGGATTGAACTTATTTTTCTACGCCAAATGCATATGTCACACATTCGATTCTGATATACGGCAACAAAGGTATGCTAAAAATAGATTTTCAACTTTTCAATTTTCACGCCAAGTTGCATCTCACAAACTATATCTCGGAATGTGATTCTGCTTTATCTGGTTGTCCCAATGGATTTAAATTATTTTTCTACCCCAAATGCATATGTCACACGTCAAATTCTGATATACGGAAACAAATTTGAGCTAAAAATAGATTTTCAACGATTCACTTTTCACCGCCAAGTTGCATCTCACAAACTATATCTCAGAATGTGATTCTGCTTTCTCTGGTTGTGACAATGGACAGAAATTATTTTTCTACCCCAAATGCATATGTTATACGTCCGATTCTGAAATACGAAAACAAAGGTATGCAAAAAATAGATTTTCAACTATTAACTTGTCACCGCCAAGTTGCATCTCACAAACTATATCTCGGAATGTGATTCCTATTTCTCTGGTTATCACGACAGATAAAACTTATTTTTCTACCCCAAATGCATATGTCATACGTCCAATTCTGATATATAAAAACAAAGTTATGCTAAAAATTAATTTTCAACTATTCACTTGTTACTGCCAAGTTGCATCTCACAAACTATAGCTCGGAATCTGATTCTGCTTTTTCTGGTAGTCAAAATGCATAGAACTTTTGTTTCTACCCGAAATGCATATGTCATACGTCCAATTCTGATATACAGAAACAAAGTTATGCTAAAAATAGATTTTCAACTATTAATATGTCACCGCTAAGTTGCATCTCACAAACTATAGCTTGGAATGTGATTCTGATTTCTATGGTTGTCCCAATGGATTTTAATTATTTTTCTACCCCAAATGCATATGTCACACGTCCAATTCTGATATACGGAAACAAATTTATGCCAAAAATAGATTTTCAACTATTCACTTTTCACTACCAAGTTGCATCTCACAAACTATATCTCGGAATGTGATTCTGCTTTCTCTGGTTGTCACAATGGATAGAACTTATTTTTCTACCCCAAATGCATATGTCATACGTCCGATTCTAATATACGTAAACAAAGTTATCCTAAAAATAGATTTTAAACTATTTACTTTTCACTGCCAAGTTGCAACTCACAAACTATATCTCGGAATGTGATTCTGATTTCTCTGGTTATCACAATTGATAGAACTTATTTTTTTACCCCAAATGCATATGTCATACGTCCGATTCTGATATACGGAAAAAAAGTTATGCTAAAAATCGATTTTCAACTTTTCACTTTTCATCGCCAAGTTGCATCTCACAAACTATATCTCGGAATGTGATTCTGATTTTTATGGTAGTCACAATGGATATAAATTATTTTTCTACCCCAAATGCATATGGCATACGTCCAATTCTGATATATGGAAACCAAGTTATGCCAAAAATAAATTTTCAACTATTCATTTGTCACTGCCAAGTTGCATCTCACAAACTATAGCTCGGAATGTGATTCTGCTTTCTCTGGTTATCAAAATGGATAGAACTTATTATTCTACGCCAAATGCATATGTCACACGTCCAATTCTTATATACGGAAACAAATTTATGCTAAAAATAGATTTTCAACTATTCACTTTTCACCGCCAAGTTGCATCTCACAAACTATATCTCGGAATGTGAATCTGCTTTCTCTGGTTATCACAGTGGATAGAACTTATTTTTCTACCCCAAATGCATATGTCATACGTCCGATTCTGATATACGGAAACAAAGTTATGCCAAAAATAGATTTTAAATTGTTCACTTTTCACTACCAAGTTGCAACTCGCAAACTATATCTCGGAATGTGATTCTGCTTTCTATGGTTATCATAATGGATTGAACTTATTTTTCTACGCCAAATGCATATGTCACACATTCGATTCTGATATACGGCAACAAAGGTATGCTAAAAATAGATTTTCAACTTTTCAATTTTCACGCCAAGTTGCATCTCACAAACTATATCTCGGAATGTGATTCTGCTTTATCTGGTTGTCCCAATGGATTTAAATTATTTTTATACCCCAAATGCATATGGCATCCGTCCAATTATGATATACGGAAACAAAATTATGCTAGAAGTAGATTTTAAATTGTTCACTTTTCACTGTCAAGTTGCAACTCACAAACTATAGCTCGGAATGTGATTCTGCATTTTATGGTAGTCGCAATGGATAGAACCTATTTTTATACCCCAAATTCATATTTCATACATCCAATTCTGATATACGGAAAAAAAGGTATGCTAAAAATAAATTTTCAACTATTCACTTGTCACTGCCAATTTGCATATCACAAACTATAGCTCGGAATGTGATTCTGCTTTTTCTGGTAGTCACAATGGATAGAAATTATTTTTCTACCCCAAATGCATATGTCATACGTTCGATTCTGATATACGGAAACAAAGTTATGCTAAAAATAGATTTTCAACTATTCACTTGTCACAGCCAAGTTGCATCTCACAAACTATAGCTTGGAATGTGATTCTGATTTCTCTGGTTGTCCCAATGGATTTAAATTATTTTTCTACCCCAAATGCATATGTCACACGTCCAATTCTGATATACGGAAACAAATTTGAGCTAAAAATAGATTTTCAACGATTCACTTTTCACCGCCAAGTTGCATCTCACAAACTATATCTCAGAATGTGATTCTGCTTTCTCTGGTTGTGACAATCGATAGAAATTATTTTTCTACCCCAAATGCATATGTTATACGTCCGATTCTGATATACCAAAACAAAGGTATGCAAAAAATATATTTTCAACTATTAACTTGTCACCGCCAAGTTGCATCTCACAAACTATATCTCAGAATGTGATTCCTATTTCTCTTGTTATCACGATAGATAAAACTTATTTTTCTACCCCAAATGCATATGTCACACGTCCAATTCTGATATACGGAAACAAATTTATGCTAAAAATAGATTTTCAACTATTCACTTTTCACCGCCAAGTTGCATCTCACAAACTATATCTCGGAATGTGATTCTGCTTTCTGTGGTTATGACAATGGATAGAACCTATTATTCTACGCCAAATGCATATGTCACACATCCAATTCTGATATACGGAAACAAATTTATGCTAAAAATAGATTTTCAACTTTTCACTTTTCACCGCCAAGTTGCATCTCACAAACTATATCTCGAAATGTGATTCTGCATTCTCTAGTTGTCACAATGGATAGAAATTACTTTTCTACCCCAAATGCATATGTCACACGTTCAATTCTGATATACGGAAACAAATTTATGCTAAAAATAGATTTTCATCTCTTCACTTTTCACCGCCAAGTTGCATCTTGTAACAACCCGATTTTACAACCCAAAATTTTAAAACTTTATTAAATGTAAATATTAGTTAAGTTTCCCAATTCAAAATGCGGAAATAATCAATAATACATTTTCATCAAAAACATTACATCACATTCTACTTTAATCCATAATTCATACAATTATCCTTTGTTTCAATTACAACACTTTTAAAAGTAATATGCTAATTCTTATTACATCTTTTGAAAGAGATCATTTATACAACATAGTTACTTCAACATATTCCTCATATTACATACATTCTACAAATACAATTTTGGAATACAAAAACGACTACTCCAGTCTAAACTCCCATCAGCAAACATCCACGATGCAACAGCAACATCCTGAACTCAAATATAACACATAGACAAGGAAAAACAGAGGGAGTAAGAACCAACTACGGTGACCGTAGCGTGGAATTACATGGAGTAATATCATTAAAGTATAACAACCTATACAATCTTCTAAAATCAATCATAGTAAACATATTCCATTTATATATCAGTCAATACTTAAACCACATAATGTTCACATATTCAATCGGTATAATTGTCACGTTTCACTTAGGCAATTCAACACTTCCAAAACAATACAATACTCCTACGACAACCCAATATCACAAAGGGCCAATCAAATCAATACTTCCAAGGCAAGTCACATCCATACCACGAAGGGCAGGTCTAACTCCATACCACGAAGGGCATGTCTAAATTTCATACCACGAAGGGCAGGTCACAATTCCATACCACGAAGGGCAGGTCACAATTCCATACCACGAAGGGCAGGTCACAATTCCATACCACGAAGGGCAGGTCACAATTACATACCACGAAGGGCAGGTCTAAATTCCATACCACGAAGGCCAGATCACAATTCCATACCACGAAGGGCAGGTCTAAATTCCATACCACGAAGGGCAGGTCACAATTCCATACCACGAATGGCAGGTCTAAATTCCATACCACGAAGGGCAGCTCTAAATTCCATACCACGAAGAGCATGTCACAATTCCATACCACAAAAGGGCAGGTCTAAATTCCATACAACAACATCAATCACAATATAATATTTCCACTACATTATTCTAACATTGCAACTTCCTCAAAACACAAGACACCACATCAATGTCATAAACACAATGTATCTCATATCCTACCACAATAAAAACCACTCACAACATCATCATCACATAATATAATTATGTCCATTTATCATCAACAAGCCATTCCCCACAAAATCATTATTACAGATATACCCACAAATCAACAAATCAACAACTTATCACACAAACATTGATACAAACACACCCATATATGTTTATAACAAATCAACCATCCATAACACAACATTATCATAAATAAACCACACACAACATATTCTTCATCATAAAACACATTAACGTTAGAACCATCTTTCATGACGGTGTATTACCATAAATGGACATAGAGCGTTTTATTTAAATAAACGGTTTTCCCGCACATATATCCTCACTTTTATGGCTAATACATCCTCATGTGAAATAAAGACTCTCACATAGGCCATGAACACCCAAAAGAGTTTCTATCCGTTAATATGCTCCGATTTCTTGAGGGAAATTGGAGATGATGACTCTAATGAAATACTCTAAGACCACAATGGTCTTCTCCTTCACCTTAGGTTGCATAAGCTCCATTATTCCGCAAAAGAGCTCCATCTCCCTTGTCGCGACCCGATTTTCAGTTGGAAGACCGGTCCTACGACTTAAGGAGAGGCGAACTCGATTTCTACCTCTTCCAATTGATTTGGAGTCGCCACTACGTTTTTTGCGGTTAAAACGTTGAAAACTCTAAACATGCCCAATTAGGATAACTTGGTCTTTAATCAGAGATTCTGAGCTCGGGAGTCGATTACGGATTAGGGAAGGTATTAGCACCCCGTCCGCCCGTATTAAAACGGTACCCTTGCTAATTACATGGATTTTTACCCTTAAAATTATTTATTAGAATTCAGTAAATAAAAACAAAATGTCTTATTTTTTATTGTTGTGCCTGACAAGAATTCAAATTGCTCCTACGTATCCCTAGCTGCAATAGGGAAATCAAGGCTACGTAGTTTTGGTTCGAAAATTAATAAATCGATTTGGTTGAATTGAAATTGTTACATTCTTCGCAGAAATATTTTTTAAGTTTATGAAATAGAGATTAATAGTAAAGAGACAACACTGGTTGTGTACCGACTTTCAACTTTTAAAGCAGAAAGGCAGAAACGACACGGGCCGTCGACCGGACTCTCAAACTCTTTTTGAAAATCATTGATGAACACTTAAATTAGAAAAAGATTTTTAGAATTACTTTTTATAAAACTAGAGTTGATAGTAAAGAGACAACATTGGTCGTGCACCGACTTTCCACTTTTAAAGCGGAAAGGAAGAAACGACACGGGTCGTCGACCGGACTATCAAACGTTTTTTGAAAATCATTAGGGAACACTTAAATTAGAAAAGGATTTTTAGAAGTACTTTTTTGTTATAAAACTAGAGTTGATAGTAAAGAGACAACACTGGTCGTGCACCGACTTTCCACTTTTAAAGCGGAAAGGAAGAAACGACACGGGCCGTCGACTGGACTATCAAACTCTTTTTGAAAATCATTAAGGAACACTTAAATTAGAAAAGGATTTTTAGAAGTACTTTTTTGTTATAAAAGTGTAGTTGATAGTAAAGAGACAACACTGGTCGTGCACCGACTTTCCACTTTTAAGGAGGAAAGGAAGAAACGACACGGGCCATCGACCGGACTATCAAACTCTTTTTGAAAATCATTAAGGAACACTTAAATTAGAAAAATATTTTTAGAAGTAAAGGGATTTAAAATTATTAATATTAAATCATGCAATATAATTCCATATGGTTATGACAACACTTAAAGAACTTTTGTAAACGAAACAAGAAAATAGTGATTTAAAAATCTATTATCGTTGGTTATATGTAAAAGTTAATGAATAAATTAACCAAAACATAATAAAACACAAATAAAAAAGAATTAAAATAACAAAAAACGTGGGCCTTTAGCCCACTTCGAATGAGATCAGATTGGGGAGGAGGGTTCCTTTGGTGTTTTCATTTGAAGTTAGAAGAGAACGAGAGAGGAGGTGAGAAGAAGGGAGATGATGCAGGGGAAATCGTGGTTTTTCTCTCCGACAACGGCAACGATGACACGAGCACAGTTGCGTTTCGGGGCTTCTCGACGATATGGCTCCGGTTCATGACCTTCGAACCACATGATTCGAATTGAACTTTCCTTTCGCCTCGGAACAAGCCAACAACGTTTCTCTCATGAAGGGAAGCCTTGGTTTCCGGCGAATCTCTCATCCCGGAGCAACTCCTCAACAATTATTTCAAGACACAGAGAAATAGGAACCCAGATCTCTTTTTCAATTTCGAACTTGAAACATACATGGAAAATTAATATGAGTAGCCAAATGCATAGGAGAATGAGTTTGCACCCCGCTTTTCCAAAACCCAACCAGAATCTTTTTTTTTTTAGAATTAGGTTATGATGGGTTGTTATTGTTCTTGCTTGTAACAACCCTTGTCTATATGTGCTTCTACCAAAATTGAGTGAATTAAACCCATGTTCTAAACTCTATGTTCATGTTGTTGGTTGGTTTGTTTTTATGAATATGCCATGGTAATTTTCGTTTCATGATCATACATGTGAATAAACAAACTTAGCATGCAACTGAATTATAGAGTTTACTGTGAAACATTATAGCAGAGATCATGCAACTCATATAGCATACTTAAGGTAATATATACGTCTTTGGGGGTCATGCGGATTATCTTTTATAATCAGCAAAATAATAGGGACACTTACCTTTGACGCGTAACTTCTACCTTTCTCTTGACTGGATTTGGGTTGCTCTAATTGCTTGAAGAAAAAAGGTTGAATTTGATGCCAAATACCAACGTGTGTATGTTTATCTGTGTACTGGAATGATGTCAAAAAGTAAAATCCCCCTATTGTGTGTGGTAGGTGGCTTTTTATAGCTGGTTACAGACTTAAATAAAAGCCTTTTGAATTGCTTCTCTTTTGAGCTCACCAACGTTTTTTTCGATTATTCACCCTGCCCACTAATATTGCCATTATTGAGGCCCTTTTGATGAAATATAACTGCAGGGCATTCATATGTGATTTGCTTCACGTTATGGCCACTTCCTTTTGGGATTCTTTGTATCCCTTTCTCCTGCTGATTGCCCACTTTTCTCTCTGCTACTTAATATAGCTGTTGATGCTTTGTGCTTGTGTAACTGAAATGTTTTTTTATTACTGACTACCATCTTCTGAATTCCTCTTTCCTTATTGGTAATTCTAATTCATAACTGCCTCACTTCCTCCTTTTTATCATTGTCCCTTCAATTATTTCATCAAAGTTTTTTTGTTTGGAGCGTAACTGTTGAGAGTGATTTGAATTTCTCAGCTACTGAAAAAAAATGTGTGCCATAATTCTTTTTAAACTAATATTGAGAAGTAACTTTTTATCAACACATGAAATCTTGGAAATTCTTCTAAATTAATATGGCTTATTAATTTCAGAAGGTAGTGCTCTGAATTTAAATCACAAATTCCAGGGTAAGTGTGGTACAAAAATTGTCACCACTTTTTGACTTTTTTGTTGCTTTGAATTTTTTTGCATTTTTTATATGCCGGACAAAATCGAGTGTTCACAGCTGCCCCTCTTTACTTGTTGCTTACCTGAAAGCAAGTAAACTGAAGTTTGTATGCTATCGTAGTAAGTAACTAGTAAAGAAATGAACATGAATTTTGTCAAGGCCTAGACAATGGACCTACAGGGCTTAAGACAAAGGAAATAATTTGTGAGCTCTCAGTGGCTCGAGACGGAAAATAAATTTGCGAGCTCTCAGTGGCTCGAGACGGAAAATAAATTTGCGAGCTCTCAGTGGCTCGTGACAGAAAATAAATTTGCGAGCTCTCAGTGGCTCGAGACGGAAAATAAATTTGCGAGCTCTCAGTGGCTCGAGACGGGAAAATAAATTTGCGAGCTCTCAATGGCTCGAGACGGAAAATAAATTTGCGAGCTCTCGGTGGCTCGAGACAGAAAAATAAATTGCGAGCTCTCAGTGGCTCGAGACAGAAAATAAATTGCGAGCTCTCAGTGGCTCGAGACCTAAAAATAAATTGCGAGCTCTCAGTGGCTCGATACAATATGAAAATACAACCTATTTAGCCGACATTAGGCTAAGGGACCATGATGATTGATTCTAACTGGTCTACCTTTTTACCCACTAAGGTCTAAAGTTTTTTTGTTTTTTTTCTATGAATGTATGTTATGAATGAATGCATGGTATGAATGAACTAAATGGTTGGACTACGTGTATGGAATGCGTATCAATTCGGTAATCTCCTATAAGATTCATTTTACAAAATTTTGCTTTCTCGCTTTATTAAGTGTCGCAATCATTGCATTTGGTTTAAGACACCTTTACATTTTGGAATGAATAGCTGCAACTTCGGGCGATGATCTATAAGTCGCTAGTGTGTGCCATTACTTTGTTTTTTAGTCGACTATCATAAAAGGTTGTTTTATATTGTTCATTAGTATAATTTACATAAACATAGTCATGCATGGAGGGAATAAGGTATGATGGAGGAGTGGAAAAATTTCGGGAAAGTGTATATGACATCTCTTTCAATTATCTATATAAGAATGACAACACTATTTTTTTTTTATTTTATATTGTGAGTGAGAGTCTGGTATGTCTTTGTCCTAACTTTTGCCTAAGACACATCATGCGCCTTAGCGGAATTTTTCTTTGGGACTTTCTTTCATTCATGGAATTCCTAGGCTCTCAATCTTTGGTTTGTAGCTACATTTTGAGCTTTTTGAGGAACATTGGAAAACTACCCTTCCCCGGTTACAGATATTTTTACGGGTTCATTTAGAATGGATCTCCTTTCCTAACGTCTAAGCTCGAAAGAGGTAACTAGGGATATCTTCTATAGTGTTTGGGGATTACAAATAAGCCTTATATCATTGGAAATAGTCATTTGGGGGTTCACACTTTATGGGAATTTTCCTACATCATTCTCCATTTTAATTTTAAAACATGCATGAAAAATGGTGATTATGATCATTACATCGAAATTTCTAAGGAACAGGTTTTTTTTTTTTTTTTTTCTTTTTTTAGGAAGCCGCCTTATGCATAGTATTTCTTCACTGCATCAGAATTTACTGAAAGACGAAGGTCTTCTCCATCCATGTTGGTTAGTATGAGAGCACCACCTGAGAAGGCCTTTTTTACCACATACGGGCCTTCATAGTTAGGGGTCCATTTCCCTCGGTGATCTTTCTGAATTGGCAATATCTTCTTAAGCACCAGGTCACCTTCCTTGAACTCTCGAGGACGTACTTTTTTGGCATGAGCCCTCATGATCCTCCTTTGGTATAGTTGGCCATGACATATAGCCGCCAACCTTTTCCCTTCGATTAAATTCAACTGGTCATGTCGGGCTTGGACCCATTCTGCTTCTTCTAGCTCGGCTTCAGCCAGTACCCTCAATGAGGGAATCTCAACCTCTATCGGTAGAACTGCGTCCATCCCATAGACCAATGAGTAGGGTGTTGCCCCAGTTGATGTGCGGATCGAAGTTCGATACCCATGCAGTGCGAATGGCAACATCTCGTGCCAATCTCTATAGGTTACCACCATTTTCTGGACTATCTTTTTTATATTCTTATTGGCTGCTTCCACCGCTCCATTCATCTTGGGTCTATATGGTGAAGAAGTGTGATGCTTGATCTTGAACTCTTCACACATCTCCGTCATCATTTTGTTATTGAGGTTGGTGGCATTGTCTGTGATGATTTTATGGGGTAACCCATAACGACAAATTAATTCCTTCTTCACAAACCGGAGCACTACCTTGCGAGTCACACTTGCATATGAATTCGCCTCAACCCATTTGGTGAAATAATCGATAGCAACAAGGATGAATCGATGCCCATTAGAAGCTTTGGGTTCAATCGGCCCAATAACATCCATTCCCCACATTGAAAAAGGCAACGGTGCTGATAATACATTGAGCAGGTTGGGGGGTGCATTGATGTTGTCGGCATATATCTGGCACTTGTGGCATTTACGGACGTGGTCCCATCAATCCCCTTCCATCGTTAACCAAAATTAACCTGCTCTTAGGATTTTTCGAGCCATCGCACGCCCATTAGCATGAGTCCCAAACATACCCTCATGTATTTCCTCAATGATTTGCTCTGCCTCTTTGGCGTCTACACACCTCAACAATACCATGTCGTGGTTCTTTTTGTATAGGATATTCTCACTAAGAAAGAAACCCATAGCTAGTCTCCGCAGAGTTCTCTTGTCATTATCTGTTACTTCAGGAGGATACTCCTTGCTTTTTAAGTATGTCATTATGTCATGATACTATGGATTTCCATCTGACTCTGATTCTATTGCACAACAGTATGCTGGCTGATCTTTACTAGCTATCCGGATAACCGGTACACTATCTCCCTCTATCTGGAACATGGATGACAAAGTGGCCAAAGCATCTGCCAACTTATTATCTTCCCTCGGGATGTGGTAGAAATCTATCCGCTCAAACTGCTCAACTAGTTGTTGGATATAGTCTTTATAGGGTATCAACTTGTTATCTCTAGTCTCCCATTCTCCCTTAATATGGTGAACAACTAGAGCTGAATCTCCGAACACTTCCAAGGATTTGATTTTTGTTTCTAGTGCTGCTTCCAGACCCAATGCACATGCTTCATATTCCGCCATATTGTTTGTACAATCAAAGCATAGCCTGGCAGTGAAGGGTATGAACTTGCCTTCCAGAGATATTAATACCTCTCCTATGCCATGACCCAGTATATTTGAAGCCCCATCAAATACTAGTGTCCATCCATTATCCCGTCTTTCGTTGTCCGGAGATACCATCATAATTCCTTCATCGGGAAATTCTTCCGTCATCGAGTCCTCTCTAACTATCGGTTGGTTGGCCAGATAATCGGCAATGATGCTTCCCTTTATGGCCTTCTGAGAGACATATATGATGTCATATTCAGATAATAATACTTGCCATCTAGCAATTCTTCCTGTCAGAATGGGCTTCTCAAAGATATACTTGATTGGGTCCATCTTGGATATCAACCAGACGGTGTGGCTCAACATGTACTGCCTCAAACGACGGGCTGCCCAAGCCAAGGCGCAACAAGTACGCTCCAGTAATGTATATCTTATTTCACACTCAGTAAACTTCTTGCTCAAATAATATATGATATGCTCTTTTTTGCCTGATTCATCATGTTGCCCTAGGACACAACCCATAGACTCATCTAACACAGTTAGGTACATTATTAATGGCCGACTTGGCATAGGAGGCATCAAGACCGGGGGTTTTGTCAGGTATTGCTTGATCTTGTCAAAGGCTGACTGGCAATCTTCGTTCCACTTCACGACCTGATTCTTCCTCAGCAACTTCAAGATGGGTTCACAGGTTGCAGTCAGTTGAGAGATGAAACGAGAGATATAGTTTAGTCGACCCAAAAATCCTCTGACTTGTTTCTCAGTTTTAGGAATTGGCATTTCCATGATTGCTTTGACCTTTTCGGGGTCTACTTCTATGCCTTTCTGACTGACGATGAATCCAAGGACTTTCCCAGATTTTACTCCAAAACTGCATTTGCTTGGATTCAATTTGAGTTGATACTTCCGTACCCTTTCAAAGAGTTTTTGCAAGTTGGCGACGTGCTCCCCCTCCGTTTTGGATTTGCAAATTATATCATCCACATAGATCTCAACCTCTTTATGCATCATATCGTGAAAAATAGCTACCATAGCCCTCTGGTAGGTGGCCATGGCGTTCTTTAACCCGAATGGCATCACTTGATATCGGAATGTTCCCCAAGGGGTAATAAAGGTTGTTTTGTCTATATCCTCCGGAGCCATCTTGATCTGATGGTATCCTGAATACCCATCTATAAATGAGAACAGGGCATGGTCTGCTGTACTATCGACTAAAGCATCAATGTGAGGTACCGGAAAATCATCTTTTGGACTGGCTTTGTTAAGATCTCTGTAGTCGACACATATGCGAAGCTTTCCTCCTTTCTTTGGGACTACCACTATGTTTGCAACCCATTCAGGATAGGTAGACACTGTTATGAACTTGGCCTCCAACCACTTCTGTACCTCTTCTTTAACCCTTAGGGAGATTTCCGGCTTCATTCTTCGCAGCTTTTGTTTTACTGGTTTAGAATCTAGCTTTAGTGGTAGTTTGTGTTCCACTAAATTCCGATCTTGGCCTGGCATCTCTTCATATGACCATGCGAATACATCCTTCTATTCATGCAGAAGCTCGATGAGTTTCATTCTTTCGGAGGTATCCATGATAGTGCCTACCCGAATCTCCTTCTTATCTTCTTCGGAACCTAGATTTATCAATTCAACCGGTTCTTCATGGGGCTAGATCTCTCTGCTTTCTTGCTCGACTAGTCTTAGCAATTCCGGGGACGCCTCCCACTCTTCATCGTTATCCTCCTCTGCTTGATTTATTGGGTGATCAAAATTCGGCAGGTGATTATTAAAGTTGTCATTAGTTATAAATTCATTGTCAGATCTGCATTATGGTTAGTGGTTTGTATTAGGTTGGTTTGTTTTTGGTTGGTTGGAGACTGTAAAAATAAAATGAAAGATGTTGGATGAAATGCAATACTTAGTTTTTATTAAAGTTATACTGATGAACTAAAAACATGCCCTTATAAATAAAAGAACCACATGCCCAGGGCTGGACATGTGACGACTTAAAACGTTTCGTAATTACATTGCATAATAAACATCACTAGCAACGTCTTCTTCCGTCCAATTGCTTAATCCTGTGCCTGGGATGCATTGATACACAGGCCCCAAATCGCTTTCTAGTTGACCATCTTCTACCATGGCGATTGTATCTGGCTTGATGAAGCATGTACTTATGAAGCTTTGACTAATATGAGGAATGGGTACTTTTCTGCCTTTATACATGAATGTACCTAACTGGGTCCACTCCACCCTTTTTATCTTCTGAAGCCCCCTCTCGGCAGTTACTAGGACTGTAACCTAGCCCAGCTCGACCACTATTGGACGGGAGGACTAATGTGTTCTCCATCCCTTGTCCATACTTCCCCAAACCCTTTCCAGGTTGGAATCCTTTCCTCAACATAAATTTTGCCATCATGGTTGATGCATTGGATGGCATAGGATTAAGCATTGGGTGTCCTTTCTCGATAGAGGAAGCATTTGCAATCTCCAGTGCTCTGAAAGAGGCTTCCAAGGCTTCACTATCAGCTTCCACGTATGGGGCATCGCTCAGTTGAGACACTAGTGTGTCCTCCTCCCCCATAACTGTTATAAGTCTACCGCCTGTAATGAACTTGACTTTCTGGTGAAGCGACGATGGTATAGCACCGGCCGAGTGTATCCATGGTCTTCCCAATAGGCAGCTGAACGAGGGGTTGATATCCATCACCTGGAAGAGAACTTTGAAGGTACAGGGTCCAATTTTTATCGACAGTTCTATTTCTCCCTGTACATCACGTCTTGCTCCATCGAAGGCTTTGACGACTGTCGAACTAGGTCCAAGAATTGCATCTCCTACTGGCAATTTGGATAGGGTCCTCTTGGTCATCACATTTAGTGAGGCTCCGTTATCAATCAGCACTCGCCCTATCATAAAATCCTTACACATGACGGATATGTGCAGAGGACGAGTATGCCCTCTTCCCTCTATTGGGACCTCCTTGATCACTGAAGGAGATAAAGTTGTCAATCATGATGTTGTTGATGATTCCGCCAAGCTTATCAGTTGAAATATCGTGATTGACGTGTGCCCGATTTAGGACTTTGAACAGGACTTCTCTGTGAGCCTCTGAGTTCATCAGCAATGATAACAACGATACTTTGGCCGGAGTGCGGCTCAGTTGATCAATCACTTGGTACTCACTTTGTTTTATAATCCGGAGGAACTCACATGCTTCCTCCTCAGAAACTTCTCTCTCCATTTTCTCCGGAAACAGCTCGGTAACCTCTGGCTCTGGCCTATCTTCCGATGTTTCAACAATTTTTTCTTTGCCCTTTGAGGCATTGATGATCTTTTTTGATAAATCGATAGGGCTATAAACCCTGCCACTCCTGGTCATGTTGCCAACCCCAGCTAGGTTCACAACTTCCTCTGTTTGTTTAGATTTCGCCACCGATTTCCCCTAATACTTCCATGGGACGGCCTTGTCAGACTTGTAAGGGAAAGGGTCCGGATGCCTCGTTGCCTCGTGCCTCTATATATAAACTAGGTGCCCATCAGGGCGGAGCGGCTATATGATGGGGTTCCAGCGGGTATGTTCAATACTGGCACAAACTTTCTCGTGATTATTCTGTCTTGGATCTTCTGGTCTTTTTCCAGGACAAAAATATCAGAACTTTTCATTTTCTTCTCGATTATCAGCAATCGAGAGTCCATCAACTTCTGTAGTAAGGCTTTAAGCTCAGCACCTCTTTCCAGAGTGTGGTCTAATATCCCATGCATCATACATACATCATCTTCATATGCACCCCCTCCCACCATTTCCACCAGACCTTGCTGGCACAATACCTTGAATATAACTTTCAAGGGAGTCTTCATATCCTCCACTTTCTCTACCACAGCCATATCATCGTCCTGCTCTAGAACGTTTATTCCCTAATTCCCGTGGTTGGGTAGAGGGTTTCCTGTGATGGTGGGAACGGTGTCC
The DNA here is from genome assembly GCA_009771035.1 of Lupinus albus. Lineage (NCBI taxonomy): Eukaryota > Viridiplantae > Streptophyta > Magnoliopsida > Fabales > Fabaceae > Lupinus > Lupinus albus. The sequence continues at coordinate 5,932,767 of CM020011.1, read as the reverse complement.
TTGAACTCTAGCCACTTAGAGTCGATCAAATCTTGGATCCTGTGCTTTAGTGCCCTACAGGTCTCCGTGAAATGCCCGATTATTCCTGAATGGTAATCGTAGTTGGCGTTTGGGTCGTACCAGGGTGCTGTGGTATTTGGGGTCTGTCTTGCTATTGGGACCAAGATTCTCTCTGTTTGAAGATGTGCGAACATTTCAACATACGTGACCGGGATTGGGTCAAAGGTTCTTTGGGGTTGGAAGGGTCTAGGTTGGTTGCAGGTTGAAATTTTGGTATGGACAGGTTTGATAGTTGTTAGGAGGTCTATTTTGTTGGGCAGGGTATTGGTTGGGACGAGGTTGGTTGTAGTGGGGTGTAGGGTTGTGTTGGGTTGGTGGGCGATTGTGGTTAATGTAAGCTATGGGTTGGTATGGGATTTGTTGGTTAGGTTGGTATTGTGTTTGGTTGTACTGAGGACGAGGTGTGTATGGTCGGGGGTTATGGTTGTTTTTGTTGGGGGGTTTGTGAGATTCTCTAGACACGTAATGGGCTTCCGCTTCTTTTTTTCCGCATAATTGGGTTTTTTAGACTCCACAGTCTGTTCAGCAACAATTTTTCCAGCTTTTATGCTATGCTCAATCCGATCTCCGACTTTTATTAAGGAATTGAAGTCGGATGTATTTTTCCCAATCATCTTTTCAAAGAAAGGATTCGGCAGAGTATTGATGAAGATAGTAATTTGTTCATCTTCCTCTAAACGAGGCAAGACTTGTGATGCTATCCCTCTCCATCTTTGAGCATATTCTTTAAAGGACTCAGTGACCTTCTTTGTCATACCCTGAAGCTTGGCCCGATCCGGCGCCGAGTCTTCATTGAACTTGTACTGCCTTATGAAAGCGTTGGACAAGTCCAGAAAGGTTCTTATATTCTTGCGCTCGAGGCGGATGTACCACGAAGCGGCAATTCCCACAAGGCTATCTTGGAAGCAGTGAATTAACAGTTTATCATCGTGATGGTATGCCGACATCTTTCGGGCATACATATGGAGGTGACTCTTCGGGCATGTCGTCCCGTCATATTTCTCAAAGTCGGGCACTTTGAACTTCGGGGGAAGCACGACATCTGGGACCAGGCACATCTCGAAGGCATTTTTCAAATCCTGGCAATTAGTCCCTTATACAGCCTTGAGTCTCGCATTGAGCATATCCCACATTTCATCATCCCTTTCCTTCTTTTTATTACTGTGGGTTTCCTTTCCTATCTGTGGGCCTGTAGGTTGTTTGTCATCCTTGGGAGGACGGTAATTCATGTCATCGTTGGGGTTAGTCTCGTTAGTGGGTTGTTCAGTGTTCTCATCATCGGTTTCTTCAGTCTGACTCATGTTTCCATGTTGCTGCTCTTTTGTTTCAGACCCCTTTCCTTTTCCCTCTTTTGTGGTCTGTTTTGAGGAGGAGCCTTGGCGAGGTGGAGGAGTGGTTTTAGCCCCAGGGTTAGTTTTAGAAAAATTTCCAGTAGTATTCTCCTGTTGCATTTTCATCATCATCTTCATCATTTCCGCCATTTGCTCCTTTAACTCGGTCATTTCTGACTTTCCTTCCAGATTTGTGGGGGTTTCCTGATCGGCCATGGTTCTGGATTGCGACCTTGTGTTGTAATGATGTCTTTTAGCAATGATTACTAAACCTGTTGTTAAAATAAATGTTTAACAAAATTTCGAGAAAGTAAAATTAGTAAAAAAAAAAGGATTTTCGTCGTCGCGAAGGCTTTGACATAGTAAGACATTTTGACCCGCAGTTGATGACTATGAAGCGTATTCCAATAGCTTCTCTTTCGCTGATGACGATCTCTAGAGGAAACACTAGGTCTCGGACCTTGATCGCATCTAAATTTGTTCTTCCATTTGTGGGTTACTAACATTGAAATCCTTGCCCTGTGTCTGGTGACTTGGGAGCGTGCTCCACAAGGCTATCTACAGTTGATAATAATCTTTAGAAGGAACACCAGGTTCTCAACCGAGACTATATCTAAATGCGAGGGTTTCTCTTTTATCAAGGCTTTATGGTGTGTTGATTAGTGAGTGTATATAAGGAAGGAAGTCATGGAGATGCTGAGAAAAATGAAAATTTCATTGATTATTCATTGGAGATTACATTGAGATTATACTCATGCTTATTTTTTCTTTTTCTTTTTTTTCTTTACATGAAACATCAAAAATCCCTCGTTGCAGCAACTCTCCATTTCCTCAGCTTCCAGGCCAACCGGTCACATATTTCATAGAATGCTCTCATTGCTGGGCGTAGCTCTGTTTCCGGGTACATTTTTAGTTCTCCCCGAGCATCTTCGAAATTCCTCAACCAATCATCCGTAAAATCCCCAAGACCATCGATTATTTTCCGGCACATTTCTTCCCACCTATCCTTGTCCCATTTGCACTCTTGGAGCATTAAGTCCCAATTGTGCGACCATTCATACTGTCTGGTTAACAACTCATCATGGGTAGCTTCGAGGAGGCTTAGTTGTTCTGAGAGATAGACCTTGTCGTTATTAGCCTCAACCAATGCTTGGTGGTGTGCCTTCTCCATTTCTTTCATCATGGCTTTCAACTGATCTTCCCTCTCGAGTGTTTTCTCTAAAGTTGCTTTATATTCTTTCATAGTGGCCCATGCATGGCTCTCGTCATTCTTGGTATCCTGAGCAAGGGCTTGAAGGCTTTCTGCCTTTGCCTCTAACACATGGATATCCTTCTGTGCCGAATGCAACGCTCTACCTCGGGCCTTCAACTGATGACTCATGTTGGATATTTGCTCATCTTTCACTTCATTCATCTTGATCAGCTCAGCTATTTTTTTTATCTTTCTCCTTCCCCGCTCGGATAAGATGGTATTTTTCCGACGTCGAGCACATGCTAGCATAATCTCTCTTGAGGCTGGTAAGTTCTTTTTTCTGAGTTTCTATGATCTTGTCAAGTTTCTCGACGGAGAACCCATATTTCTCAATCTCATTCCTAGCCTCCTCCAACTTGGCTTCCAAGAGACGGATCTGATTGGCTTATAACAACTCCTTTTCTGATTGTTTTGGTGGTTCCTGAGGTAAGGTAGGTGGTGGTATTGTAGTTGACTTCATTCTATCCTTCATCCATTCTTTGTACTCGGGGGTATGATAGGCTTGGTGTTCCCCCAATTCCTTTTTCTCACGGAGGCGTATCCTTTTCAAAGCGCTCCTTATCGAGACGAGGGTCTCCCTACTAGTTTCACCATCTTTATACCAGATCATGGATCCTTGTAATAGTTCTAAAGGTACGGGCATCATCCCCCATTTCAGCTGACCAAGTATAAGAGCAGGGGTGAAAGTGATGCAACCTCGGGGGCCCATCAACATCATGTTTGCATAATCCCCGCAAGAATACATGATTTCAGGATGCCTATCATACAGGCCACACTTCGTCCCAAAGTTTCTAGGAGTGATCTCAATGAAAAGTTTCTTCCAATCTGACAAATGCATAGGTTTGCTTGGGATCTTTCTGAACCTGCGTAAAGGGTATCGACTCCAATCGGGGTATTGATGATGCTTGAACCGGGTAAGCATCCACACAAATAATAGTTGGACACAACATCGAATTTTATGGACACCCCTCTCATGACATCTCTGAAAGGACATCAATGTTTCTGCCACGACAGCTGGAACAGGGTTAGTGAGGAACCTCTTGAACTTGGCGAAAACATCAATTGCCGCTTGATCCACCATATCACTCAAGGACGGAAAGAGAACCAAGCCATATATTGCCAAGGCGAACGCTGGCTTAAACAAGTCCCACTGTTTTTGCTCGACCATCTTCTTCAGGTGTTTCTTCAGAAAGAAAGCTTTCAAACCATAACTATCCCCCTGCTTTATTATATCAGATTGCGCAGGTCGAACTCTGATGAGTTCCTCTATGAGATCTGTAGTAATATTTTGGTGGTCGGTAAATTGGTATATCTTGAGTCTGCCTGCTCTTCCAATATCTAGAAGGACCTCAAACTCTTCAATGGTTGGGGATGCATCTAGATTGGGGAACTCAAAAACCCTCAAAGTGGGGTTCCAGTATTGGACCATAGCACCCATAGCCTTTAATGCTTCAATGTCGACTGGGATGAGGATAAGGTCTATCAGTCTGCCATATTCTTTTTCGAATTGCTCTTGGATGTCTTTGGGGATCTTGGGGATAAGATCAATCAAACACTGCACATCTATGTTCTGTACCTCAGCTCTGACTCCTTTCTCGACTGAAGGAGCACTGTTAGAACCCACAACTTCTGAACTAGTCGCCATGTCTTACTATATCAAATCCTTTTCTCTGATAAAAAACCTGGTTAAGTAAAAAAAACAGTCATGAAGGGAAAATGTTAAATAATAAAGTAGGTGATAAATGTATGATATGTATGATGCATGCTTTCTCAGGGTGATGGACCCTAAGTGTGAGGAATATGATTTTTTACGCATAAATAAATGTCTTATCCCTAGTGTATAGCCCATTGAAGGGTATAATGACAATCTTGGATTATACTGTGTTGTCCAAGATTGCAATATAAAATTATTTAATGATTTTATGATGTTTAATGATTAGGACATGAAAATTGACCCTAGGGCATGGGGCCCATTGACGGGTATGAATGTAAATAAAATATGTGATATCCTCATATCACTTTTGTGTAGATGACGAACTCATCCAATATAGGGAGGATAAATCCCATCTTTATGATGCGAGATGATAATCAAGAATAAAAAGGTATGCTTCCAGTGTCTTATACATGGGACGTCTTAGAGGTTTTCATGAACAACTATGGTCGCATTCCTATGGTGAGGTACTAGATGTCAATTAAGGTGGACTCGGTCAAAAAAAGTTTTGGGTTTAGACGTTGCCAGATTGCATCCAATCTCGAAAAAGAGGAAGACCAAATATTACAAGTTAGAAACGAAGGGAGACGAACTCCCTAAGCGGTTTAACTTATAATATCGGGAACAATCTGGGTGGTTCATCTCGCCAATGTAAGATTTGACACAAGGTCAGCACCGACAAGGCAGATGTCCCTTTTTTTCAAAAAAACCTAATCTCTAATACCCGGGTATTGGTCATATGTGTGTGTAACTCGAGTGTACCGTGTTCGTGTGTGAGGAAGCGTACAAACCTTCTCTTGCAAATAAAATAACCCCAACCCAAAACTACAAAACCACAATTATAAGGGAATAAAGAAATATTATATATAATACTTTCTGAGCCCGAAAAATAACCAAAAGAAAGGTAGAAAACAAAAAGGTGTTAAATCCATATAATTAACTGCTCCAGGCCTGACTCTCTTATGGGTGTCCCCAGTGGAGTCGCCAGCTGTCGCGACCCGATTTTCGGTTGGAAGACCGGTCCTGCAACTTAAGGAGAGGCGAACTCGATTTCTACCTCTTCCAATTGATTTGGAGTCGCCACTACGTTTTTTGCGGTTAAAACGTAGAAAACTCTAAACATGCCCAATTAGGATAACTTGGTCTTTAATCAGAGATTCTGAGCTCGGGAGTCGATTACGGATTAGGGAAGGTATTAACACCCCGTCCGCCCGTATTAAAACGGTACCCTTGCTAATTACATGGATTTTTACCCTTAAAATTATTTATTAGAATTCAGTAAATAAAAACAAAATGTTTTATTTTTTATTGTTGTTCCTGACAAGAATTCAACTTGCTCCTACGTATCCCTAGCTGCAATAGGGAAATCAAGGCTACGTAGTTCTGGTTCGAAAATTAATAAATCGATTTGGTTGAATTGAAATTGTAACATTCTTCGCAGAAATATTTTTTAAGTTTATGAAATAGAGATTAATAGTAAAGAGACAACACTGGTTGTGTACCGACTTTCCACTTTTAAAGCAGAAAGGAAGAAACGACACGGGTCGTCGACCGGACTATCAAACTCTTTTTGAAAATCATTGATGAACACTTAAATTAGAAAAAGATTTTTAGAATTACTTTTTATAAAACTAGAGTTGATAGTAAAGAGACAACACTGGTCGTGCACCGACTTTCCACTTTTAAAGCGGAAAGGAAGAAACGACACGGGCCATCGACCGGACTATCAAACGTTTTTTGAAAATCATTAGGGAACACTTAAATTAGAAAAGGATTTTTAGAAGTACTTTTTTGTTATAAAACTAGAGTTGATAGTAAAGAGACAACACTGGTCGTGCACCGAATTTCCACTTTTAAAGCGGAAAGGAAGAAACGACACGGGCCGTCGACCGAACTATCAAACTCTTTTTGAAAATCATTAAGGAACACTTAAATTAGAAAAGGATTTTTAGAAGTACTTTTTTGTTATAAAACTAGAGTTGATAGTAAAGAGACAACACTGGTCGTGCACCGACTTTCCACTTTTAAGGCGGAAAGGAAGAAACGACACGGGCCGTCGACCGGACTATCAAACTCTTTTTGAAAATCATTAAGGAACACTTAAATTAGAAAAATATTTTTAGAAGTAAAGGGATTTAAAATTATTAATATTAAATCATGCAATATAATTCCATATGGTTATGACAACACTTAAAAGAAGTTTTGTAAACGAAACAAGAATATAGTGATTTAAAAATCTATTATCGTTGGTTATATGTAAAAGTTAATGAATAAATTAACCAAAACATAATAAAACACAAATAAAAAAGAATTAAAATAACAAAAAACGTGGGCCTTTAGCCCACTTCGAATGAGATCAGATTGGGGAGGAGGGTTCCTTTGGTGTTTTCATTTGAAGTTAGAAGAGAACGAGAGAGGAGGTGAGAAGAAGGGAGATGATGCAGGGGAAATCGTGGTTTTTCTCTCCGACAACGGCAACGATGACACGAGCACGGATGCGTTTCGGGGCTTCTCGACGATATGGCTCCGGTTCATGACCTTCGAACCACATGATTCGAATTGAACTTTCCTTTCGCCTCGGAACAAGCCAACAACGTTTCTCTCATGAAGGGAAGCCTTGGTTTCCGGCGAATCTCTCATCCCGGAGCAACTCCTCAACAATTATTTCAAGACACAGAGATATAGGAACCCCGATCTCTTTTTCAATTTCGAACTTGAAACATACATGGAAAATTAATATGAGTAGCCAAATGCATAGGAGAATGAGTTTGCACCCCGCTTTTCCAAAACCCAACCAGAATCTTTTTTTTTTTAGAATTAGGTTATGATGGGTTGTTATTGTTCTTGCTTGTAACAACCCTTGTCTATATGTGCTTCTACCAAAATTGAGTGAATTAAACCCATCTTCTAAACTCTATGTTCATGTTGTTGGTTGGTTTGTTTTTATGAATATGCCATGGTAATTTTCGTTTCATGATCATACATGTGAATAAACAAACTTAGCATGCAACTGAATTATAGAGTTTACTGTGAAACATTATAGCAGAGATCATGCAACTCATATAGCATACTTAAGGTAATATATATGTCTTTGGGGGTCATGCGGATTATCTTTTATAATCAGCAAAATAATAGGGACACTTACCTTTGACGCGTAACTTCTACCTTTCTCTTGACTGGATTTGGGTTGCTCCAATTGCTTGAAGAAAAAAGGTTGAATTTGATGCCAAATACCAACGTGTGTATGTTTATCTGTGTACTGGAATGATGTCAAAAAGTAAAATCCCCCTATTGTGTGTGGTAGGTGGCTTTTTATAGCTGGTTACAGACTTAAATAAAAGCTTTTTGAATTACTTCTCTTTTGAGCTCACCAACGTTTTTTTCGATTATTCCCCCTGCCCACTAATATTGCCATTATTGAGGCCCTTTTGATGAAATATAACTGCAGGGCATTGATATGTGATTTGCTTCACGTTATGGCCACTTCCTTTTGGGATTCTTTGTATCCCTTTCTCCTGCTGATTGCCCACTTTTCTCTCTGCTACTTAATATAGCCATTGATGCTTTGTGCTTGTGTAACTAAAATGTTTTTTTTATTACTGACTACCATCTTCTGAATTCCTCTTTCCTTATTGGTAATTCTAATTCATAACTGCCTCACTTCCTCCTTTTTATCATTGTCCCTTCAATTATTTCATTAAAGTTTTTTTGTTTGGAGCGTAACTGTTGAGAGTGATTTGAATTTCTCAGCTACTGAAAAAAAATGTGTGCCATAATTCTTTTTAAACTAATATTGAGAAGTAACTTTTTATCAACACATGAAATCTTGGAAATTCTTCTAAATTAATATGGCTTATTAATTTCAGAAGGTAGTGCTCTGAATTTAAATCACAAATTCCAGGGTAAGTGTGGTACAAAAATTGTCACCACTTTTTGACTTTTTTGTTGCTTTGAATTTTTTGCATTTTTTATAGGCCGGACAAAATCGAGTGTTCACATCCCTCCATCTCCTTCAACCTCCATTGTTGCTTTTTCATCTCCAAAGCACTCCAATGTTCCATTAAGAAGCAAGAGGAAGAGGTTTTGATGTGTTTTTGAGGTTTAGTGGAGGGAAGAGTCGAAATCCATGAGGGTTCGCCGCTAGGAGTGAAAGGGGAGAAAAGAAAGTGAAGATTAGGGTTTCTAGATCCCCTTTTTCACTTTTATAGTTCAGACGCTCGTGTAATCGATTACCATATGGTGTAATCAATTACAATGTGAAAAATGCACATATCTGATGCTTTTAATTATGATGTAATCGATTACGAGTATAGTGTAATCGATTACATAATGTAAAATACACAAGTCTGATTAGTTTATCAGCATGTAATCGATTACCAGTATTGTGTAATCGATTACACTGTGTCAACAGCCCAAAATTGCCATTTCTCGCTCAGGCGAGACAACTCTCGCTCAGGCGAGAATCCTCCAGTATAGCCCAGGATTTCACCCTCCCAGGTGATCCTTTCTCGCTCAGGCGAGAATCTCTCGCTCAAGCGAGACTTCCAGGACTGATTCTATAATTTTAAAGAATCAAAATTAGGATGTTAAATCCTTCCCCCCTCAAAGAAATTTCGTCCCCGAAATTTTATCAGGTTAGTCTCAGGAAGATACTATCATCACTCCGACACTAGGCATAGATATACATGACCAAACTTAGGTCCGACCATCTAAACAATTAAGATCGCTTAGTCGACAGACAAGGACACATACCACGTAACAGTGATACCACAATGACAATTCATGGACTAACTTTTCAGAGTCCACATACTAAAGGCAAATATATGGACAACTAGGACAATTAAGAGGAAATTATTACCACCGGAATAAAAATTCTCAGGTATTTATCAAGAACCATAGATCTTCTCGATCTATCATGATAAAAATCGTTCAAAATGATCAACACATACAATGAAATTCACAATAACACATTCGAATTCAAAAGAAATTGGGACTCAATACCCATCATCTACCAAGATGCACCAGATTACACCCAAAATGCAATAGCTAGATCGACATCCACTCGATGGAAACAGCGTCATTTCATTTCACACATGAAAATAGCCACAATTAACTCAAAATTTCTCACTAGCATTTTCAAACTTGTACTTGCTATAACACATAAACAAGTCATTCATTCAACGAGTAGCATTTAGACAAACAAGATTTCCAGAGTTTTTTCAGAGCATCAAACAAAATCATTGAGTAACTATCCAATCTAATCAATCATTCCTACGAAACACGGATGCGGTAGAAGAATATTCGCCAATTTTAGTCTCAACTCGGCGTACAAGACCGTAGGTCAACTCAAATCACATGTTTCGTTACCAATAATTATTGCAATTTATAAACATTCACTCCAATAACATGTGCATTACATGGATACTCAAACTATCATGGTATGCATACATTTCGATCTCGATTCTACATCGTGCCTAGAAACACATAATCGGAATTACCTCACAAAGTTTTTAACAACATCGCATTCGTACAAGATGGAGTTGCTAACCGTTTGGATATTCAACAAGGAACTAAGTCAATGCTTAGCCAAATTATACACTTCACCCAAAATGATTTTCAAAAAATAGATTAGATATACGATGCATGACAATCATTTCGTGAAAGCTAGGTTTTCATAATCATCTCCTCATAAATCAAAAACCATTTCTCTCATGCGACACCGAAAGTCCAAATCACAATTTTCTAAAGACTAGTTAGCTCTGAAATTACATTCAATTCAGGAAAGTAGAGTCCTCATATTTCATTTACAGAAACACACTTATGCAATAACACCACAATTTTGCATAGCAACTACTGACGCACATGAAACAGAAACATGTTCTGTAAGTACAATATCAAAGTAGAAAAGTTGGTGTACATCATCACTATATCGTGCATTTAATTATTCAACTACAACAAGTCAACCATCATAGACCAAAAGTTTTATGTACAAGAATGAAAAATAACTTTTCCATTTACATTACCATTGCCTACGAATAGTGTGAAAGCAAGTTTTGATTAGCGATGACTCGCTAAAACTGAAACAACACAACATCAACATTCATCATCAAAGTTCATATTTATGCACAGAAATCACTGGCATAATGAAAGTTTGTTACCTTAACTTTATTATGCCCATTTTGTTTTTCATACCGATTCGCTTTTAGTTTCCAAAAATTTAGGGAATCACTTCATGTATAAACACATAAGAAAATTCCGCCTTTATGCCAACACAATCATCACAATGACATTTAGATACTTCACTCACTTCAATTATTACCTTGAACAAAGAGTTTACTTTTAAGCAAAAATATTCCAAAACCTATGCAAGCATTGTAAGATTGACTTTTAGCAACTCATGAAAACAAAGATATTCAACTTAGTCTTTTCAAAACACATAAGATACATTTCTTTACATCTCCCTTTTTTTTGCACAATATTTCTAAAATCAATGCTTCATGATCAACACATTCAATGAAACATACATCATTTACATGTTCATATAAATTCCTTAAATTATTCGTCAATCAATGATGGCGAAAATTATTGTATTGTTTCTAGAACTCACACATCGAGGATCAACTTGTAAGGCAATAGCAATCAATCTTAAAGAGATACTTCACAATTGTCATACGGAACATGTTACACACTAGATCATCACCTAATTTAAATTTATACACTCTGATGCTTCGCAAGAAAACATATATCAACGAATTAATCAATGTATACATGTTTATTTCCAGAAAACCATGCAAGTTACATACCGTAGGACTTTTATAAAATAAAATTACATGGATACATGTCATGCAATAAAGATGTAGATTTAGCCACAAGGTCTAATAACCGGTTAATCGCTACATGTATATTTTTTTGATCCTGGGGAATGACAAGTTAACTAAGAACATATCTCAAATAGGAACATGTAGGAAACCACATAGCATGACATACAAATTTTCATGTTATAGATTATTCAACTTTTAACAAGGACAAACATTCCTTTCATTATCAAAAGTCACCCATAGAATAAAAATTCAATTTTCGAGACAAAATATATAGTTCTTTCAAATTATTATCCTCTCAAAATGCTAACAAGGTTCTCAATTCTCAGGTAGATATCATAGTGAACAATTAATACCTTAATTTCATTCATCTATACCACATAGGCATATAAGCAAACATCCAAGAAAGCTAAGCTAATCGTTCCTCTTCAATTATATTAATCTTAGTGATAAAAGAAGGTTCACATCAAGAGGTTGACAAGAAGCTCATAATGAGAGATTCACCACAAGGAACTCTCAACAAGTCAATTTCATATCACGAAATTCAACAATAAAATCACAACTATAACTCACCATAAGAAATTTAAACAAGAGGTTCACAACCAGAAATTTTCAGCAAGAGTTTCACCAGAGAATTCCCAACAAGGGTCTCACACAATAAATTCAGCCACAAGTTCATACCAGGGAATTCAACAAGAGTTTTACAACCAAACACTCTTCAAGAAATTCTCAATAAGAAATTCAACAAGAATTCCTCAACCAACACTTAAGCAATTACTCTCAGCGAGATATTCCAATACAAGTCACAACCAGAAACTTACCACAAGAAATTCAACAAAAATCTTTCATAACAACAATTATCACATAGTTAACAAACAATTAGAATAAAACAATTAGTTAACTCATACAAATTTCACAAAGAAGCATGTAAGGTCATAGGCCGTAGAGTTGACATATGCTCTGATACCATATTGTAACAACCCGATTTTACAACCCAAAATTTTAAAACTTTATTAAATGTAAATATTAGTTAAGTTTCCCAATTCAAAATGCGGAAATAATCAATAATACATTTTCATCAAAAACTTTACATCACATTCTACTTTAATCCATAATTCATACAATTATCCTTCGTTTCAATTACAACACTTTTAAAGGTAATATGCTAATTCTTATTACATCTTTTGAAAGAGATCATTTATACAACATAGTTACTTCAACATATTCCTCATATTACATACATTATACAAATACAATTTTGGAATACAAAAACGACTACTCCAGTCTAAACTCCCATCAGCAAACATCCACGACACAACAGCAACATCCTGAACTCAAATATAACACATAGACAAGGAAAAGCAGAGGGAGTAAGAACCAACTACGGTGACCGTAGCGTGGAATTACATGGAGTAATATCATTAAAGTATAACAACCTATACAATCAACTAAAATCAATCATAGTAAACATATACCATTTATATACCACTCAATACTTAAACCACATAATGTTCACATATTCAATCGGAATAATTGTCACGTTTCACTTAGGCAATTCAACACTTCCAAAACAATGCAATACTCCTACGACAACCCAATATCATAAAGAGGCAATCAAATCAATACTACCAAGGCAAGTCACATCCATACCACGAAGGGCAAGTCTAACTCCATACCACGAAGGGCAGGTCTAAATTCCATACCACGAAGGGCATGTCACAATTCCATACCACAAAGGGCAGGTCACAATTCCATACCACGAAGGGCAGGTTACAACTCCATACCACGAAGGGCAGGTCACAATTACATACCACGAAGGGCAGGTCTAAATTCCATACCACGACGAAGGGCAGGTCACAATTCCATACCACGAAGGGCAGGTCTAAATTCCATACCACGAAGGGCAGGTCACAATTCCATACCACGAAGGGCAGGTCTAAATTCCATACCACGAAGGGCAGGTCACAATTCCATACCACGAAGGGCAGGTCTAAATTCCATACAACACCATCAATCACAATATAATATTTCCACTACATTATTCTATCATTGCAACTTCCTCAAAACACAAGACACCACATCAATGTCATAAACACAATGTATCTCATATCCTACCACAATAAAAACCACTCACAACATCATCATCACATAACATAATTATGTCCATTTATCATCAACAAGCCATTCCCCACAAAATCATTATTACAAATCAACAACTTATCACACAAACATTGATACAAACACACCCATATATGTTTATAACAAATCAACCATCCATAAACCAACAGTATCCTAAATAAACCACACACAACATATTCTTCATCATAAAACACATTAACGTTAGAACCATCTTTCACTTGTCACTACCAAGTTGCATCTCACAAACTATAGCTCGGAATGTGATTCTGCTTTTTATGGTAGTCACAATGGATAGAACTTATTTTTCTATCCCAAATGCATATGTCATAAGTCCGATTCTGATATACAGAAACAAAGTTATGCTAAAAAGAGATTTTCAACTACTCACTTGTCACCGCCAAGTTGCATCTCACAAACTATAGCTTGGAATGTGATTCTGATTTCTCTGGTTGTCCCAATGGGTTTAAATTATTTTTCTACCCCAAATTCATATGTCACACGTCCAATTCTGATATACGGAAATAAATTAATGCTAAAAATAGATTTTCAACTGTTCACTTTTCACCGCCAAGTTGAATCTCACAAAATATAGCTTGGAATATGATTCTGATATCTCTGGTTGTCCCAATGGATTTAAATTATTTTTATACCCTAAATGCATATGTCACACGTCCAATTCTGATATACATAAACAAATATATGCTAAAAATTGATTTTAAACTGTTCACTTTTCACCGTCAAGTTGCAACTCACAAACTATATCTCGGAATGTGATTCTACATTCAATGGTTGTCACAATGGATATAAATTATTTTTCTACCCCAAATTCATATGTCAAACGTCCGATTCTGATATACGGAAACAAAGGTATGCTAAAAATAGATTTTCAACTATTCACTTGTCACCGTCAAGTTGCATCTCACAAACTATATCTCGGATTGTGATTCTGCTTTCTCTGGTTGTCACAATGGATAGAACTTATTTTTCTACGCCAAATGCATATGTTACACGTCCAATTCTGATATACGGAAACAAAGTTATGCCAAAAATAGATTTTAAACTGTTCACTTTTCACTGCCAAGTTGCAACTCACAAACTATATCTCGGAATGTGATTCTGCTTTCTCTGGTTATCACAATGGATAGAACTTATTTTTCTACACCAAATGCATATGCCACACGTCCAATTCTGATATACGGAAACAAATTTATGCAAAAAAATAGATTTTCAACTGTTCACTTTTCACCGCCAAGTTGCATCTCACAAACTATATCTCGGAACGTGAATCTTCTTTCTCTGGTTATCACAATGGATAGAACTTATTTTTCTACGCCATATGCATATGTCACACGTCCAATTCTGATATACGGAAACAAATTTATGCTAAAAATAGATTTTCAACTATTCACTTTTCACTGCCAAGTTGCATCTCACAAACTATATCTTGGAATGCGATTCTGCTTTCTCTAGTTATCACAATGGATAGAACTTATTTTTCTACCCCAAATGCATATGTCATACGTCCGATTCTGATATATGGAAAAAAAGTTATGCTAAAAATAAATTTTCAACTATTCACTTGTCACTGAAAGTTGCATATCACAAACTATAGCTCAGAATGTGATTATGCTTTTTCTGGTAGTCACAATGGATAGAACTTATTTTTCTACCGCAAATGCATATGTCATACGTCCGATTCTGATATACGGAAACAAAGTTATGCTAAAAATAGATTTTCAACTATTCAATTTTCAACGCCAAGTTGCATCTCACAAACTATACCTTGGAATGTGATTTTGATTTCTCTGGAAGTCCCAATGGATTTAAATTATTTTTCTACCCCAAATGCATATGTCACACGTCCAATTCTGATATACGGAAACAAATTTATGCTAAAAATAGATTTTCAACTATTCACTTTTCACCGCCAAGTTGCATCTCCCTAACTATATCTCGGAATTTGATCTGCTTTCTCTGGTTGTCACAATGGATAGAAATTATTTTTCTACCCCAAATGCACATGTCAAACATCCGATTCTGATATATGGAAACAAAGTTATGCTAAAAATAAATTTTCAACTATTCACTTGTCACTGCCAAGTTGCATCTCACAAACTATAGCTTGGAATGTGATTCTGCTTTAACTGGTAGTCACAATGGATAGAACTTATTTTTTACCCCAAATGCATATGTCATACGTCCGATTCTGAAATAAAGAAACAAAGTTAAGCTTAAAATAGATTTTCAACTATTCACTTGTCACCCCAAGTTGCATCTCACAAACTATAGCTTGGAATGTGATTCTGCTTTTTATGGTAGTCACAATGGATAGAACTTATTTTACTACCCCAAATGCATATGTCATACGTCCGATTATGATATAACGAAACAAAGTTATGCTAAAAATAGATTTTCAACTATTCACTTGTCACTGCCAAGTTGCATCTCACAAACTATAGCTTGAAATGTGATTCTGATTTCTCTGGTTGTCCCAATGGATTTAAATTATTTTTCTTCCCCAAATGCATATGTCACACGTCCAATTCTTATATACGGAAACAAATTTATGCTAAAAATAGATTTTCAACTTTTCACTTTTCACCGCCATGTTGCATCTCACTAACTATATCTCGGAATGTGATTCTGCTTTCTCTGGTTGTCAAAATGGATATAACTTATTTTTCTACCCCAAATGCATATGTCATACGTCCGATTCTGATATACGGAAACAAATTTATGCTAAAAATAGATTTTCAACTATTCACTTTTCACCGCCATGTTGCATCTCACTAACTATATCTCGGAATGTGATTCTGCTTTTTCTGGTTGTCACAATGGATTGAAATTATTTTTCTACCCAAATGCATATGTCAAACGTCCGATTCAATGCCAAGTTGCAACTCACAAACTATATCTCGGAATGTGATTCTTCTATCTCTGGTTGTAACAATGGATAGAACTTATTTTTCTATGCCAAATTCATATGTTACACGTCCAATTCTGATATACGGAAACAAAGTTATGCTCAAAATCGATTTTCAACTTTTCACTTTTCACCGCCAAGTTGTGTCTCACAAACTATATCTCGGATTGTGATTCTGCTTTCTCTGGTTGTCACAATGGATAGAACTTATTTTTCTACGCCAAATGCATATGTTACACGTCCAATTCTGATATACGGAAACAAAGTTATGTTAAAAATAGATTTTAAACTATTCACTTTTCACTGCCAAGTTGCATCTCACAACTATAGTTTGGAATGTGATTCTGCTTTTTATGGTAGTCACAATGGATAGAACTTATTTTTCTACCCCAAATGCATATGTCATACGTCCGATTCTGATATAAGGAAACAAAGTTATGCTAAAAATAGATTTTCAACTATTCACTTGTCACCGCCAAGTTGCATCTCACAAACTATAGCTTGGATTGCCATCCAAGTCATGCCATCCACACATACACTCCAGCATAATAGGATATATATACATACATATACACACGCAAAATATCCTATGGCTGGGTGTACACTGAACTCACAGCAACTGCACCAAAAGAAAACTATACCGTCGCACCATGCACAAACAGACTGTTAGAATTTCGACCCAACATCCTCCTGCTACTGTCCCTCCGAACTATCCTCCTCATGGTCTTCCTCTAGATCCTCCTCATAACTAGAAATATATATAATATCATTCCTAACCATAGGCTCGGCTGGCGCAGGGGAGTATGATGGTGGAAGAGATAGTCGGGCCCTCCTCACCGGGCCACGTATATCAACCTCGTCATCCTGAATCCTCCCACGTACCCCTGAGAAGAGGATCCGGGAGCAATCTCCAGATTCTCTCTCACAGCAATAGCGGGTGAATCCATATGACTCTCCCGTACAGAAAGACACCAGGTACATCGACAAGTCTGAACTCCCCGAGTAGTCTCAGTACGACTAGCCGGGGTCACAGGTGGTCCCCCAGCAGAACGTCTCGCCGAGGCTCTAGGTGTACACTAGAATGGCACAACCCTACGTGTCCGGGCATGATAGGATCCAGAAGATAGACCAAGAGGAGCAGTAGGAGACGGAATATACTTGGCAGGAGCAAGAGGAGGTGTGCGTCGTAACTCATAACCGTCTGGTAGGTGCATGATATAGACCGCTGGAACGGTGGAGCGGCGGGGGAGTATCACTCTATGCCTATCCAAGTACGAACATCGGATTTCTATGTCTCCCCTAAACACCGCCCTGGATCGGTCCACCTCAACCTCCCCCGATGGGAGAGGTATGATCTCTACTAGACAAGGAGGAACCACAAAAGAAGCCTCTGAGTCCATCACTACCTGTGATGTGAGATTGGAGAGTAAGCATCTCTATATAAGATAAGAAATCAACAATTTATAAAGTCATAACATAAAACATATCATACAGGTATTAATATAACAATTTAATCACATGTATGAGCATGATGTCATGATGAATGCACTCGTTAATCTAGTGAGACCAACTATTTGGTAGAGGAATGCATGGAGAAAACGTCTCCTAACTAGGCCCCTAACAATACATCAACAGCAATGGTACCGACTGATCGAGCCCGACCAGCCATTTGCTGTTCTTAGGAAGCGAACAGGATAAGTACAACGCCGTGCCAACCATTGGTAACCAAAAGGCATATAACTATCGTGCACTCAATAGCGCTGGAAATACCCTCCGATCGGCAAAGATAATTGTTGCATCATCCTGAGCACGATACCTTCAAGGGGGTGTCAGAGGTCGCTGTAGTTATTGCGAAGAGTTCTGTCGGCTCAAGGGAGCTACCCTATTCCTGACAAATCAATCTCCACCCACAATGTCCCCTCAACCAAGTCACACAGACAAGGTACCCCTCTAGGTTCTCAACACAATCTCAGTGTCGTATCTTCCCGCAGACTATGTTACAAATGGTAAACATAGTGACATGAATCTTCCGATTCATACAAAGCATAGCTTTTATCTTTTTAAAAGAAGAATCAGGGGAAAACTTTTTAGGGTAATAACAAAACATTTTTCGTTGAAACTCAGTTATAACATATTTTCAATTTCTAACTCACTAGCTTATTAATCACTTGTCACACCCAAGTTGCATCTCACAAACTATATCTCGAAATGTGATTCTGCTTTCTCTGGTTGTGACAATTGATAGAAATTATTTTTCTACCCCAAATGCATACGTCATACGTCCGATTCTGATATACGGAAACAAATGTATGCTAAAAATAGATTTTCAACTATTCACTTGTCACCGCCAAGTTGCATCTCACAAACTATATCTCGGAATGTGATTCTTATTTTTCTGTTTATTACAATGGATAGAACTTATTTTTCTTCCCCAAATGCATATGTCATACGTCCGAGTATGATATACGGAAACAAAGTTATGCAAAAAATAGATTTTAAACTTTTCACTTTTCACCGCCAAGTTGCATCTCACAAACTATATCTCGGAATGTGATTCTGCTTTCTCTGGTTGTCCCAATGGATTTAAATTATTTTTCTACCCCAAATGCATATGTCATACGTCCGATTCTGATATACGGAAACAAAGGTATGCTAAAAATAGATTTTCAACTATTCTCTTGTCACCGCCAAGTTGCATCTCACAAACTATATCTCGGAATGTGATTCTGCTTTTTCTGGTTATTAAAATAGATATAACTTTTTTTCTACCCCAAATGCATGTCATACGTCCAATTATGATATACGGAAACAAAGTTATGCTAAAAATAGATTTTAAATTGTTCACTTTTCACTGCCAAGTTGCAACTTACAAACTATAGCTCGGAATGTGATTCTGCTTTTTCTGGTAGTCACTATGGATAGAACTTATTTTTCAATCCCAAATGCATATGTCATACGTCCAATTATGATATACGGAAACAAAGTTACGCTAAAAATAGATTTTCAACTGTTCACTATTCACCTCCAAGTTGCATCTCACAAACTATATCTCGGAATGTGATTCTACTTTCTCTAGTTGTCACAATGGATAGAAATTATTTTTCTACCCCAAATGCATATGTCATACGTCCGATTCTAATATACGGAAACAAAGGTATGCTAAAAATAGATTTTCAACTATTCACTTGTCACCGCCAAGTAGCATCTCACAAACTATATCTCAGAATGTGATTCTGCTTTCTCTGGTTATCACAATGGATAGAACTTATTTTTCTACGCCAAATGCATATGTCACACGTCCAATTCTGATATACGGAAACAAATTTATGCTAAAAATAGATTTTCAACTATTCACTTTTCACCGCCAAGTTGAATCTCACAAACTATATCTCGGAATGTGATTTTTCTTTCTCTGGTTATCACAATGGATAAAAATTATTTTTCTACACCAAATGCATATGTCACACGTCCAATTCGGATATACGGAAAAAATTTATACTAAATATAGATTTTCAACTGTTCACTTTTCACCGCCAAGTTGCATCTCACAAACTATATCTCGGAATATGATTCTGGTTTCTCCGGTTATCACAATGGATAGAACTTATTTTTCTACCCCAAATGCATATGTCATACATCCGATTCTGATATATGGAACAAAATTATGCTAAAAAATAATCTTCAACTATTCACTTGTCACCGCCAAGTTGCATCTCACAAACTATAGCTTGGAATGTGATTCTTCTTTCTCTAGTTGTAAAAATGGATAGAACTTATTATTCTACCCCAAATGCATATGTCATACGTCCGATTCTGATATACGGAAACCAATTTATGATAAAAATAGTTTTTGAAGTGTTCACTTTTCACCGCCAAGTTGCATCTCACAAACTATATCTCGGAATGTGATTCTGCCTCCTATGGTTGTCAAAATGGATAGAACTTATTTTTCTACCCCAAATGCATATGTCATACGTCCGATTCTGATATACGGAAACAAAATTACGCTAAAATTGGATTTTCAACTATTCACTTGTCACCGCCAAGTTACATCTCACAAACTATAGCTTGGAATGTGATTCTGATTTCTCTTGTTATCACAATGGATAGAACTTATTTTTCTACCCCAAATGCATATGTCATACGTCCGTTTCTGATATACGGAAATAAAGTTATGCTAAAAATAGATATTCAACTGTTCACTTTTCACCGCCAAGTTACATCTCACAAGCTATAGCTTGAAATGTGATTCTGCTTTCTCTAATTGTAACAATGGATAGAACTTATTTTTCTACCCCAAATGCATATGTCATACGTCTGATTCTGATATACGGAAACAAATTTATGCTAAAAATAGATTTTCATGTGTTCACTTTTCACCGCCAAGTTGCATCTCACAAACTATATCTCGGAATGTGATTCTGCTTTCTATGGTTGTCAAAATGGATAGAACTTATTTTTCTACCCCAAATGCATATGTCATACGTCCGATTCTGATATACGGAAACAAAGTTATGCTAAAAATCGATTTTCAACCTTTCACTTTTCACCGCCAAGTTGCATCTCACAAACTATTTCTCGGAATGTGATTCTGCTTTCTCTGGTTGTCACAATGGATAGAAATTATTTTTCTACGCCAAATGCATATGTCACACGTCCAATTCGGATATACGGAAAAAAAATTATGCTAAAAATAGATTTTCAACTGTTCACTTTTCACCGCCAAGTTGCATCTCAGAAACTAAATCTTGTAATGTGATTCTGCTTTCTCTGGTTATCACCATGGATAGAACTTATTTTTCAACCCCAAATGCATATGTCATACGTCCGATTATTATTTATGGAAACAAAGTTATGCTGAAAATAAATTTTCAACTGTTCACTTTTCACCGCAAAGTTGTATCTCAGAAACTATATCTCAGAATGTGATTCTGCATTCTCTGGTTATCACAATGGATAAAACTTATTTTTCTACCCCAAATGCATATGTCATATGTCCGATTCTGATATATGGAAAAAAAATTATGCTAAAAAATAATTTTCAACTATTCACTTGTCACCGCCAAGTTGCATCTCACAAACTATAGCTTGAAATGTGATTCTGCTTTCTCTAGTTGTAACAATGGATAGAACTTATTTTTCTACCCCAAATGCATATGTCATACGTCCGATTCTGATATACGGAAACAAATTTATGCTAAAAATAGATTTTCAAGTGTTCACTTTTCACCGCCAAGTTGCATCTCACAAACTATATCTCGGAATGTGATTCTGCCTCCTATGGTTGTCAAAATGGATAGAACTTATTTTTCTACCCCAAATGCATATGTCATACGTCCGATTCTGATATACGGAAACAAAATTATGCTAAAATTGGATTTTCAACTATTCACTTGTCACCGTCAAGTTACATCTCACAAACTATAGCTTGGAATGTGATTCTGATTTCTCTGGTTATCACAATGGATAAAACTTATTTTTCTACCCGAAATGCATATGTCATATGTCCAATTCTGATATACGGAAACAAAGTTATGCTAAAAATAGATTTTCAACTATTCACTTTTCACCGCCAAGTTGCTACTCACAATCTATATCTCGGAATGTGATTCTGCTTTCTCTGGTTGCACAATGGATAGAACTTATTTTTCTACGCCCAATGCATATGTTACACGTCCAATTCTGATATAAGGAAACAAAGTTACGCTAAAAATCGATTTTCAACTTTTCACTTTTCACCGCAAAGTTGCAGCTCACAAACTATTTCTCGGAATGTGATTCTGCATTCTCTGGTTGTCACAATGGATAGAAATTATTTTTCTACGCCAAATGCATATGTCACACGTCCAATTCTGATATACGGAAACAAAGTTAAGCTAAAAATCGATTTTCAACTTTTCACTTTTCACCGCCAAGTTGCTTCTCACAAACTATATCCCAGAATGTGATTCTGGTTTCTCTAGTTATCACAATGGATAGAACTTATTTTTCTACCCCAAATGCATATGTCATACGTCCAATTCTGATATACGGAAACAAATTTATGCAAAAAATAGATTTTCAACTGTTCACCGCCAAGTTGCATCTCACAAACTATATCTCGGAATGTGATTCTGCTTTCTCTTGTTGTCACAATGGATAGAAATTATTTTTCTACCCCAAATACATATGTCATAGATCTGATTCTGATATACGGAAACAAAGGTATGATAAAAATAGATTTTCAACTATTCACTTTCCCGCCAATTTGCAGTTCACAAACTATAGCTTGAAATGTGATTCTGCTTTCTCCAGTTGTAACAATGGATAGAACTTATTTTTCTACCCCAAATGCATATGTCATACGTCCGATTCTGATATACGGAAACAAAGTTATGCTAAAAATAGATTTTCAACTGTTCACTTGTGACCGCCAAGTTGCATCTCACAAACTATATCTCGGAATGTGATTCTGCTTCCTATGGTTGTCAATATGGATAGAACTTATTTTTCTACCCCAAATGCATATGTCATACGTCCGATTCTGATATACGGAAACATATTTATGCTAAAAATATATTTTCAACTATTCACTTTTCACCGCCAAGTTGCATCTCACAAACTATATCTCGGAATGTGATTCTGCTTTCTCTGGTTGTGACAATGGATATAAATTATTTTTCTACCCCAAATGCATATATCATACATCCGATTCTGATATACGGAAACAAGATTATGCTAAAAATGGATTTTCAACTATTCACTTTTCACCGCCAAGTTGCATCTCACAAACTATATCTCGGAATGTGATTCTGCTTTCTCTGGTTGTCACAATGGATAGAAATTATTTTTCTACCCCAAATGCATATGTCATAGATCCGATTCTGATATACAGAAACAAAGGTATGCCAAAAATAGATTTTCAACTCTTCATTTGTCACCGCCAAGTTGCATCTCACAAACTATAGGTTGGAATGTGATTCTGATTTCTCTGGTTGTCACAATGGATAGAACTTATTTTTATACCCCAAATGCATATGTCATACGTCCAATTTTGACAAAGTTATGCTAAAAATAGATTTTCAATTGTTCACTTTTCACCGCCAAGTTGCATCTCACAAATTATATCTCAGAATGTGATTCTGCTTTCTCTGGTTGTCACAATGGATAGAACTTATTTTTCTACCCCAAATGCATATGTCATACGTCCGATTCTGATATACGGAAACATATTTATGCTAAAAATATATTTTCAACTATTCACTTTTCACCGCCAAGTTGCATCTCACAAACTATATCTCGGAATGTGATTCTGCTTTCTCTGGTTGTGACAATGGATATAAATTATTTTTCTACCCCAAATGCATATATCATACATCCGATTCTGATATACGGAAACAAGATTATGCTAAAAATGGATTTTCAACTATTCACTTTTCACCGCCAAGTTGCATCTCACAAACTATATCTCGGAATGTGATTCTGCTTTCTCTGGTTGTCACAATGGATAGAAATTATTTTTCTACCCCAAATGCATATATCATACGTCCGATTCTGATATACGGAAACAAGATTATGCTAAAAATGGATTTTCAACTATTCACTTTTCACCGCCAAGTTGCATCTCACAAACTATATCTCGGAATGTGATTCTGCTTTCTCTGGTTGTCACAATGGATAGAAATTAGTTTTCTACCCCAAATGCATATGTCATAGATCCGATTCTGATATACAGAAACAAAGGTATGCTAAAAATAGATTTTCAACTCTTCATTTGTCACCGCCAAGTTGCATCTCACAAACTATAGGTTGGAATGTGATTCTGATTTCTCTGGTTGTCACAATGGATAGAACTTATTTTTCTACCCCAAATGCATATGTCATACGTCCAATTCTGATATACGGAAACAAATTTATGCAAAAAATAGATTTTCAACTGTTCACCGCCAAGTTGCATCTCACAAACTATATCTCGGAATGTGATTCTGCTTTCTCTTGTTGTCACAATGGATAGAAATTATTTTTCTACCCCAAATACATATGTCATAGATCTGATTCTGATATACGGAAACCAAGGTATGATAAAAATAGATTTTCAACTATTCACTTTCCCGCCAATTTGCAGTTCACAAACTATAGCTTGAAATGTGATTCTGCTTTCTCCAGTTGTAACAATGGATAGAACTTATTTTTCTACCCCAAATGCATATGTCATACGTCCGATTCTGATATACGGAAACATATTTATGCTAAAAATATATTTTCAACTATTCACTTTTCACCGCCAAGTTGCATCTCACAAACTATATCTCGGAATGTGATTCTGCTTTCTCTGGTTGTGACAATGGATATAAATTATTTTTCTACCCCAAATGCATATATCATACGTCCGATTCTGATATACGGAAACAAGATTATGCTAAAAATGGATTTTCAACTATTCACTTTTCACCGCCAAGTTGCATCTCACAAACTATATCTCGGAATGTGATTCTGCTTTCTCTGGTTGTCACAATGGATAGAAATTATTTTTCTACCCCAAATGCATATGTCATAGATCCGATTCTGATATACAGAAACAAAGGTATGCTAAAAATAGATTTTCAACTCTTCATTTGTCACCGCCAAGTTGCATCTCACAAACTATAGGTTGGAATGTGATTCTGATTTCTCTGGTTGTCACAATGGATAGAACTTATTTTTATACCCCAAATGCATATGTCATACGTCCAATTTTGACAAAGTTATGCTAAAAATAGATATTAAATTGTTCACTTTTCACCGCCAAGTTGCATCTCACAAATTATATCTCGGAATGTGATTCTGCTTTCTCTGGTTGTCACAATGGATAGAACTTATTTTTCTACCCCAAATGCATATGTCATACGTCCGATTCTGATATACGGAAACAAAGTTATGCTAAAAATTTATTTTCAACTGTTCACTTGTCACCGCCAAGTTGCATCTCACAAACTATATCTCGGAATGTGATTCTTATTTCTATGGTTATCACAATAGATAGGACATATTTTTCTACCCCATATTCATATGTCATACGTCCGATTCTGATATACGAAAACAAAGTTATGCTAAAAATTTATTTTCAACTGTTCACTTGTCACCGCCAAGTTGCATCTCACAAACTATATCTCTTAATGTGTTTCTTAGTTCTATGGTTATCACAATAGATAGGACATATTTTTCTACCCCAAATTCATATGTCATACGTCCGATTCTGATATACGGAAACAAAGTTACGCTAAAAATAGATTTTAAATTGTTCACTTTTCACTGCCAAGTTGCAACTCACAAACTATATCTCGGAACGTGATTCAGATTTTTCTGGTAGTCACAATGGATAGAACTTATTTTTCTACCCCAAATGCATATGTCATACGTCCAATTCTGATATACGGAGTCAAAGTTATGCCAAAAATAGATTTTCAACTGTTCACTTGTCACCGCCAAGTTGCATCTCACGAACTATAGCTTAGAATGTGATTCTGATTTCTCTGGTTGTCCCAATGGATTTAAATTTTTTTTCCACCCCAAATGCATATGTCACACGTCCGATTCGGATATGCGGAAAAAATGTTATGCTAAAAATAGATTTTCAACTTTTCACTTGTAACTGCCAAGTTGCATCTCACAAACTATAGCTTGGAATATGATTCTGATTTCTCTGGTTGTCCCAATAGATTTATATTATTTTCATACCCCAAATTCATATGTCACATGTCCTATTATGATATACGGAAACAAATTTATGCTAAAAATAGATTTTCAACTGTTCACTTTTCACCGCCAAGTTGCAACTCACTAACTGTATCTCGGAATGTGATTATGCTTTCTCTGCTTGTCACAATGGATAGAAATTATGTTTCTACCCCAAATGCATATGTCATACGTCCGATTCTGATATACGGAAACGAAGGTATGCTAAAAATAGATTTTCAACTATTCACTTGTCACTGCCAAGTTGCATCTCACAAACTATATCTCGGAATGTGATTCTGCTTTTTCCAGTAGTCATAATGGATAGAACTTATTTTTCTACCCCAAATGCATATGTCATACGTCCGATTCTGATATACGGAAACAATGTTATGCTAAAAATAGATTTTCAACTATTCACATGTCACTGCCAAGTTGCATCTCACAAACTATAGCTTGGAATGTGATTCTGATTTCTCTGGTTGTCCCAATAGATTTATATTATTTTTATATCCCAAATTCATATGTCACATGTCATATTCTGATATACGGAAACAAATTTATGCTAAAAATAGATTTTCAACTGTTCACTTTTCACCGCCAAGTTGCACCTCACTAGCTATATCTCGTAATGTGATTCTGCTTTCTCTGCTTGTCACAATGAATAGAAATTATGTTTCTACCCCAAATGCATATGTCATACGTCCGATTCTGATATACGGAAACAAAGGTATGCTAAAAATAGATTTTCAACTATTCACTTGTCACTGCCAAGTTGCATCTCACAAACTATATCTCGGAATGTGATTCTGCTTTTTCTGGTAGTCACAATGGATAGATCTTTTTTCTATACCCCAAATGCATATGTCAAACGTCCAATTCTGATAAATGGATACAAAGTCATGCTAAGAACGGATTTTCAACTGTTTACTTGTCACCGCCAAGTTGCATCTCACAAACTATAGCTCAGAATGTAATTCAGCTTTTTCTGGTAGTCACAATGGATAGAACTTATTTTTATACCCCAAATGCATATGTCATACGTCCAATTTTGACAAAGTTATGCTAAAAATAGATATTAAATTGTTCACTTTTCACAGCCAAGTTGCATCTCACAAATTATATCTCGGAATGTGATTCTGCTTTCCCTGGTTGTCACAATGGATAGAACTTATTTTTCTACCCCAAATGCATATGTCATACGTCCGATTCTGATATATGGAAACAAAGTTATGCTAAAAATTTATTTTCAACTGTTCACTTGTCACCGCCAAGTTGCATCTCACAAACTATATCTCGGAATGTGATTCTTATTTCTATGGTTATCACAATAGATAGGACATATTTTTCTACCCCAAATTCATATGTCATACGTCCGATTTTGATATACGGAGACAAAGTTACGCTAAAAATAGATTTTAAATTGTTCACTTTTCACTGCCAAGTTGCAACTTACAAACTATAGCTCGGAAGGTGATTCAGCTTTTTCTGGTAATCACAATGGATGGAACTTATTTTTCTACCCCAAATGCATATGTCATACGTCCAATTCTGATATACGGAGTCAAAGTTATGCCAAAAATAGATTTTCAACTATTCAATTGTCACCGCCAAGTTGCATCTCACGAGCTATAGCTTTGAATGTGATTCTGATTTCTCTGGTCGTCCCAATTGATTTAAAATTTTTTTCCACCCCAAATGCATATGTCACACGTCCGATTCGGATATACGGAAAAAATGTTATGCTAAAAATAGATTTTCAACTTTTCACTTGTCACCGCCAAGTTGCATCTCACAAACTATAGCTTGAAATGTGATTCTGCTTTCTCTATCTGTCACAATGGATAGAAATTATTTTTCTACCCCAAATGCATATGTTATACGTCCGATTCTGATATACGGAAACAAATTTATACTAAAAATAGATTTTCAACTTTTCCGTTTTCACCGCCAAGTTGCATCACACAAACTATATCTCGGAATATCATTCTTCTTTCTCTGATTGACACAATGGATAGAACTTATTTTTCTACCCTAAATGCATATGTCATACGTCCGATTCTGATATACGGAAACAAAGTTATGCTAAAAATAGATTTTCAACTATTCACATGTCACTGCCAAGTTGCATCTCACAAACAATAGCTTGGAATGTGATTCTGATTTCTCTGGTTGTCCCAATAGATTTATATTATTTTTATACCCCAAATTCATATGTCACATGTCCTATTCTGATATACGGAAACAAATTTATGCTAAAAATAGATTTTCAACTGTTCACTTTTCACCACCAAGTTGCACCTCACTAACTATATCTCGGAATGTGATTCTGCTTTCTCTGCTTGTCACAATAGATATAAATTATGTTTCTACCCCAAATGCATATGTCATACGTCCGATTCTGATATACGGAAACGAAGGTATGCTAAAAATAGATTTTCAACTATTCACTTGTCACTGCCAAGTTGCATCTCACAAACTATATCTCGGAATGTGATTCTGCTTTTTCCGGTAGTCACAATGGATAGAACTTATTTTTCTACCCCAAATGCATATGTCATACGTCCGATTCTGATATACGGAAACAAAGTTATGCTAAAAATAGATTTTCAACTATTCACATGTCACTGCCAAGTTGCATCTCACAAACTATAGCTTGGAATGTGATTCTGATTTCTCTGGTTGTCCCAATAGATTTATATTATTTTTATACCCCAAATTCATATGTCACATGTCATATTCTGATATACGGAAACAAATTTATGCTAAAAATAGATTTTAAACTGTTCACTTTTCACCGCCAAGTTGCACCTCACTAACTATATCTCGGAATGTGATTCTGCTTTCTCTGCTTGTCACAATGGATAGAAATTATGTTTCTACCCCAAATGCATATGTCATACGTCCGATTCTGATATACGGAAACAAAGGTATGCTAAAAATAGATTTTCAACTATTCACTTGTCACTACCAAGTTGCATCTCACAAACTATATCTCTGAATGTGATTCTGCTTTTTCTGGTAGTCACAATGGATAGATCTTTTTTCAATACCCCAAATGCATATGTCAAACGTCCAATTCTGATAAATGGATACAAAGTCATGCTAAGAACGGATTTTCAACTGTTTACTTGTCACCGCCAAGTTGCATCTCACAAACTATAGCTCGGAATGTAATTCAGCTTTTTCTGGTAGTCACAATGGATAGAACTTATTTTTATACCCCAAATGCATATGTCATACGTCCAATTTTGACAAAGTTATGCTAAAAATAGATATTAAATTGTTCACTTTTCACAGCCAAGTTGCATCTCACAAATTATATCTCGGAATGTAATTCTGCTTTCCCTGGTTGTCACAATGGATAGAACTTATTTTTCTACCCCAAATGCATATGTCATACGTCCGATTCTGATATACGGAAACAAAGTTATGCTAAAAATTTATTTTCAACTGTTCACTTGTCACCGCCAAGTTGCATCTCACAAACTATATCTCGGAATGTGATTCTTATTTCTATGGTTATCACAATAGATAGGACATATTTTTCTACCCCAAATTCATATGTCATACGTCCGATTTTGATATACGGAAACAAAGTTACGCTAAAAGTAGATTTTAAATTGTTCACTTTTCACTGCCAAGTTGCAACTTACAAACTATAGCTCGGAAGGTGATTCAGCTTTTTCTGGTAGTCACAATGGATGGAACTTATTTTTCTACCCCAAATGCATATGTCATACGTCCAATTCTGATATACGGAGTCAAAGTTATGCCAAAAATAGATTTTCAACTATTCAATTGTCACCGCCAAGTTGCATCTCACGAGCTATAGCTTAGAATGTGATTCTGATTTCTCTGGTCGTCCCAATGGATTTAAATTTTTTTTCCACCCCAAATGCATATGTCACACGTCCGATTCGGATATACGGAAAAAATGTTATGCTAAAAATAGATTTTCAACTTTTCACTTGTCACCGCCAAGTTGCATCTCACAAACTATAGCTTGAAATGTGATTCTGCTTTCTCTATC
The DNA here is from genome assembly GCA_009771035.1 of Lupinus albus. Lineage (NCBI taxonomy): Eukaryota > Viridiplantae > Streptophyta > Magnoliopsida > Fabales > Fabaceae > Lupinus > Lupinus albus. The sequence continues at coordinate 5,902,807 of CM020011.1, read as the reverse complement.
TGTCACAATGGATAGAAATTATTTTTCTACCCCAAATGCATATGTTATACGTCCGATTCTGATATACGGAAACAAATTTATACTAAAAATAGATTTTCAACTATTCCGTTTTCACCGCCAAGTTGCATCACACAAACTATATCTCGGAATATCATTCTTCTTTCTCTGATTAACACAATGGATAGAACTTATTTTTCTACCCTAAATGCATATGTCATACGTCCGATTCTGATATACGGAAACAAAGTTATGCTAAAAATAGATTTTCAACTATTCACATGTCACTGCCAAGTTGCATCTCACAAACAATAGCTTGGAATGTGATTCTGATTTCTCTGTTTGTCCCAATAGATTTGTATTATTTTTATACCCCAAATTCATATGTCACATGTCCTATTCTGATATACGGAAACAAATTTATGCTAAAAATAGATTTTCAACTGTTCACTTTTCACCGCCAAGTTGCACCTCACTAACTATATCTCGGAATGTGATTCTGCTTTCTCTGCTTGTCACAATGGATAGAAATTATGTTTCTACCCCAAATGCATATGTCATATGTCCGATTCTGATATACGGAAACGAAGGTATGCTAAAAATAGATTTTCAACTATTCACTTGTCACTGCCAAGTTGCATCTCACAAACTATATCTCGGAATGTGATTCTGCTTTTTCTGGTAGTCACAATGGATAGATCTTATTTCTATACCCCGAATGCATATGTCAAACGTCCAATTCTGATATATGGATACAAAGTCATGCTAAGAATGGATTTTCAACTATTTACTTGTCACCGCCAAGTTGCATCTCACAAACTATAGCTCGGAATGTAATTCAGCTTTTTATGGTAGTCACAATGGATAGAACTTATTTTTATACCGCAAATGCATATGTCATACGTCTAATTTTGACAAAGTTATGTTAAAAATAGATTTTAAATTGTTCACTTTTCACCGCCAAGTTGCATCTCACAAACTATATCTCGGAATGTGATACTGCTTTCTCTAATTGTCACAATGGATAGAACTTATTTTTCTACCCCAAATGCATATTGCATACGTCCGATTCTGATATACGGAAACAAAGTTATGCTAAAAATAGATTTTCAACTATTCACATGTCACTGCCAAGTTGCATCTCACAAACAATAGCTTGGAATGTGATTCTGATTTCTCTGGTTGTCCCAATAGATTTGTATTATTTTTATACCCCAAATTCATATGTCACATGTCCTATTCTGATATACGGAATCAAATTTACGCTAAAAATAGATTTTCAACTGTTCACTTTTCACCGCCAAGTTGCACCTCACTAACTATATCTCGGAATGTGATTCTGCTTTTTCTGGTAGTCACAATGGATAGAAATTATGTTTCTACCCCAAATGCATATGTCATACGTCCGATTCTGATATACGGAAACGAAGGTATGCTAAAAATAGATTTTCAACTATTCACTTGTCACTGCCATGTTGCATCTCACAAACTATATCTCGGAATGTGATTCTGCTTTTTCTGGTAGTCACAATGGATAGATCTTATTCCTATACCCCGAATGCATATGTCAAACGTCCAATTCTGATATATGGATACAAAGTCATGCTAAGAATGGATTTTCAACTATTTACTTGTCACCGCCAAGTTGCATCTCACAAACTATAGCTCGGAATGTAATTCAGCTTTTTATGGAAGTCACAATGGATAGAACTTATTTTTATACCGCAAATGCATATGTCATACGTCTAATTTTGACAAAGTTATGTTAAAAATAGATTTTAAATTGTTCACTTTTCACCGCCAAGTTGCATCTCACAAACTATATCTCGGAATGTGATTCTGCTTTCTCTAATTGTCACAATGGATAGAACTTATTTTTCTACCCCAAATGCATATGTCATACGTCCGATTCTGATATACGGAAACAAAGTTATGCTAAAAATTTATTTTCAACTATTCACTTGTCACCGTCAAGTTGCATCTCACAAACTATATCTCGGAATGTGATTCTTATTTCTATTGTTATCACAATAGATAGGACATATTTTTATACCCCAAATTCATATGTCATACGTCCGATTCTGATATACGAAAACATAGTTACGCTAAAAATAGATTTTAAATTGTTCACTTTTCAATGCCAAGTTGCAACTCACAAACTATTGCTCGGAATGTGATTCAGCTTTTTCTGGTAGTCACAATGGATAAAACTTATTTTTCTACCCCATATGCATATGTCATACGTCCAATTCTGATATACGGAGTCAAAGTTATGCCAAAAATAGATTTTCAACTGTTCACTAGTCACCGCCAAGTTGCATCTCACGACCTATAGCTTAGAATGTGATTCTGATTTCTCTGGTTGTCCCAATGGATTTAAATTTTTTTCCACCCCAAATGCATATGTCACACGTCCGATTCGGATATGCGGAAAAAATGTTATGCTAAAAATAGATTTTCAACTTTTCACTTGTCACGGTCAAGTTGCATCTCACAAACTATAGCTTGGAATGTGATTCTGATTTCTCTGGTTCTCCCAATGGATAGAACTTATTTTTAAACCCCATATGCATATGTCATACGTCCAATTCTGATATACGGAGTCAAAGTTATGCCAAAAATAGATTTTCAACTGTTCACTTGTCACCGCTAAGTTGCATCTCACGAACTATTGCTTAGAATGTGATTCTGATTTCTCTGGTGGTCCCAATGGATTTAAATTTTTTTTCCACCCCAAATGCATATGTCACACGTCCGATTCGGATATGCGGAAAAAATGTTATGCTAAAAATAGATTTTCAACTTTTCACTTGTAACCGCCAAATTGCATCTCACAAACTATTGCTTGAAATGTGATTCTTCTTTCTCTATTTGTCACAATGGATAGAAATTATTTTTCTACCCCAAATGCATATGTTATACGTCCGATTCTGATATACGGAAACAAATTTATACTAAAAATAGATTTTCAACTGTTCCGTTTTCACCGCCAAGTTGCATCACACAAACTATATCTCGGAATATCATTCTTCTTTCTCTGGTTGACACAATGGATAGAACTTATTTTTCTACCCCGAATGCATATGTCATACGTCCGATTCTGATATACGGAAACAAAGTTATGCTAAAAATAGATTTTCAACTATTCACATGTCACTGCCAAGTTGCATCTCACAAACTATAGCATGGAATGTGATTCTGATTTCTCTGGTTGTCCCAATAGATTTATATTATTTTTATACCCCAAATTCATATGTCACATGTCCTATTCTGATATACGGAAAAAAATTTATGCTAAAAATAGATTTTAAATTGTTCACTTTTTACCGCCAAGTTGCATCTCACAAACTATATCTCGGAATGTGATTCTGCTTTCTCTGGTTGTCACAATGGATAGAACTTATTTTTCTACCCCAAATGCATATGTAATACGTCCGATTCTGAAATACGGAAACAAAGTTATGCTAAAAATTTATTTTCAACTGTTCACTTGTCACCGCCAAGTTGCATCTCACAAACTATATCTCGGAATGTGATTCTTATTTCTATGGTTATCACAATAGATAGAACATATTTTTATACCCCAAATTCATATGTCATACGTCCGATTCTGATATACGGAAACATAGTTACGCTAAAAATAGATTTTCAACTGTTCACTTTTTACCGCCAAGTTGCATCTCACAAACTATATCTCGGAAAGTGATTCCGCTTTCTTTGGTTGTCACAGTAGATAGAACTTATTTTTCTACCCCAAATGCATATGTCATACGTCCGATTCTGATATACGGAAACAAAGTTATGCTAAAAATTTATTTTCAACTATTCACTTGTCACCGCAAAGTTGCATCTCACAAACTATATCTCGGAATGTGATTCTTATTTCAATGGTTATCACAATAGATAAGATATATTTTTATACCCCAAATTCATATGTCATACGTCCGATTCTGATATACGGAAACATAGTTACGCTAAAAATAGATTTTCAACTGTTCACTTTTTACCGCCAAGTTGCATCTCACAAACTATATCTCGGAAAGTGATTCCGCTTTCTTTGGTTGTCACAATAGATAGAAATTATTTTTCTACCCCAAATGCATATGTCATACGTCCGATTCTGATATACGGAAACAAAGGTATGCTAAAAATAGATTTTCAACTATTCACTTGTCACTGCCAATTTGCATCTCACAACTATATCTCGGAATGTGATTCTTATTTCTCTGGTTATCACAATGGATAGAACTTATTTTTCTACCCCAAATGCATATGTCATACGCCCAATTCTGATATACGGAAAAAAAGTTATGCTAAAAATAGATTTTCAACTATTCACTTGTCACCGCCAAGTTGCATCTCACAAACTATAGCTTCAATTGTGATTCTGATTTCTCTGGTTTTCCCAATATATTTAAATTATTTTTATACCCCAAATTCATATGTCATACGTCCAATTCTGATATACGGAAACAAAGTTATGCTAAAAATAGATTTTCAACTGTTCATTTGTCACCACCAAGTTGCATCTCACAAGCTATAGCTTGAAATGTGATTCTGCTTTCTCTGGTTGCCACAATGTATAGAAATTATTTTTCTACCCCAAATGCATATGTCAAACGTCCGATTCTGATATACGGAAACAAATTTATGCTAAAAATAGATTTTCAACTATTCACTTTTCACCGCTAAGTTGCATCTCACAAACTATATCTCGGAATGTGATTCGGCTTTCTCTGGTTATCACAATGGATAGAACTTATATTTCTACCCCAAATGCATATGTCATCCGTCCGATTCTGATATACGGAGACAAAGTTATGCTAAAAATTTATTTTCAACTGTTAACTTGTCACCGCCAAGTTGCATCTCACTAACTATATCTCGGAATGTGATTTTGCGTTCTCTGGTTGTCACAATAGATATACATCCGATTTTTTTATACATCTAATTTTGATATACATCCGATTTTGTTATACGGAAACAAATTTATGCAAAAAATAGATTTTCAACTGTTCACTTGTCACCGCCAAGTTGCATCTCACAAACTATATCTCGGAATGTGATTCTGCTTTCTCTGGTTGCCACAATAGATATAACATATTTTTCTACCCCAAATTCATATGTCATACGTCCGATTCTGATATACAGAAACAAAGTTATGCTAAAAATAGATTTTAAATTGTTCATTATTCACTACTAAGTTGCATCTCACAAACTATATCTCGGAATATGATTCTGTTATCTCTGGTTGTCACAATGGATAGAACTTATTTTTCTACCCCAAATGCATATGTCATACATCCGATTTTGATATACGGAAACAAATTTATGCGAAAAATAGATTTTCAAGTTTTCAGTTGTCACCGCCAAGTTGCATCTCACAAACTATATCTCGGAATGTGATTCTACTTTATCTAGTTGTCACAATAGATAGAACATATTTTTCTACCCCAAATTCATATGTCATACGTCCGATTTTGATATACAAAAACAAAGTTATGCTAAAAATAGATTTTAAATTGTTCATTTTTCACTGCTAAGTTGCATCTCACAAACTATATCTCGGAATATGATTCTATTATCTCTGGTTGTCACAATGGATAGAACTTATATTTCTACCCCAAAAGCATATGTCATACTTCCGATTCTGATATACGGAAACAAAGTTATGCTAAAAATTTATTTTCAACTGTTCACTTGTCACCGCCAAGTTGCATCTCACAAACTATATCTCGGAATGTGATTCTTTTTTCTATGTTTATCACAATAGATAGGACATATTTTTCTACCCCAAATTTATATGTCATACGTCCGATTCTGATATATGGAAACAAAGTTATGCTAAAAATAGATTTTAAATTGTTCACTTTTCACTGCCAAGTTGCAACTCACAAACTATAGCTCGGAATGTGGTTCTGCTTTCTTTGGTTATCACAATGGATAGAACTTATTTTTCTACCCGAAATGCATATGTCATACGTCCGATTCTGATATACGGAAACAAAGTTATGCTAAAAATAAATTTTCAACTATTCACTTGTCACCGCCAAGTTGCATCTGACAAACTATAGCTTGGACTGTGATTCTGTATTCTCTGGTAGTCACGACGGATAGAATTTATTTTTCTACCCCAAATGCATATGTCATACGTCCGATTCTGATATATGGAAACAAAGTTATGCTAAAAATAAATTTTCAATTATTCACTTGTCACTACCAAGTTGCATCTCACAAACTATAGCTCGGAGTGTTATTCTGCTTTTTCTGGTAGTGACAATGGATAGAACTTATTTTTCTACCCCAAATGCATATGTCATACGTCCAATTCTGATATACGGAAACAAAGTTATGCTAAAAATAGATTTTCAACTATGCACTTGACACCGCCAAGTTGCATCTCACAAACTATATCTCGGAATGTGATTCTTGTTTATCTGGTTATCACTATAGATAGAACTTATTTTTGTACCACAAATACATATGTCATACGTCCGATTCTGATATACAGAAACAAAGTTATGCTAAAAATATATTTTAAACTATTCACTTTTCACCATCAATTTGCATCTCACAAACTATATCTCGGAATGTGATTCTGCTTTCTCTGGTTGACACAATGGATAGAAATTATTTTTATACCCGAAATGCATATGTCACACGTCCAATTCTGATATACGAAAACAAATTTATGCTAAAAATAGATTTTCAACTGTTCACTTGTCACCGCCAAGTTGCATCTCACAAACTATACCTTGAAATGTGATTCTTCTTCCTCTAGTTATCAAAAAGGATAGAACTTATTTTTCTACCCGAAATGCATATGTCATACGTCCGATTCTGATATACGGAAACAAAGTTATGCTAAAAATAGAGATTTTCAACTTTTCACTTTTCACCGCCAAGTTGCATCTCACAAACTATATCTCGGAATGTGATTCTGCTTTCTCTGGTTGTCCTGATGGATTTAAATTATTTTTCTACCCCAAATGCATATGTCACACGTCCAATTCTGATATACGGAAACAAATTTATGCTAAAAATAGATTTTCAACTGTTCACTTTTCTCCGTCAAGTTGCATCTCACAAACTATATCTCGGAATGTGATTATGTTTTCTCTGGTTGTGACAATGGATAGAAATTATTTTTCTACCCCAAATGCATATGTCGTACGTCCGATTCTGATATACGGAAACAAAGGTATGCTAAAAATAGATTTTCGACTATTCACTTTTCACCGCCAAGTTGCATCTCACAAACTATATCTCGGAATGTGATTCTAATATCTCTGGTTATCACAATAGATAGAACTTATTTTTCTACCCCAAATGCATATGTCATACGTCCGATTCTGATATACGGAAACAAAGTTTTGCTAAAAATAGATTTTAAATTGTTCACTTTTCACTTCCAAGTTGCAACTCACAAACAATAGCTCGGAATGTGATTCTGATTTTTCTGGTAGTCACAATGGATTGAACTTATTTTTCTACCCCAAATACATATGTCATACGTCGAATTATGATATACGGAAACAAAGTTATGCTAAAAATAGATTCTCAACTGTTCACTTGTCACCGCTAAGTTGCCTCTCACAAACTATAGCTTGGAATGTGATTCTGCTTTTTCTGGTAGTCACAATGGATCGAAATTATTTTTCTACCCCAAATGCAAATGTCATACGTCCGATTCTGATATATGGAAACAAAGTTATGCTAAAAATAAATTATCAACTATTCACTAGTCACTGCCAAGTTGCATCTCACAAACTATAGCTCGGAATGTTATTTTGCTTTTTCTGGTAGTGACAATAGATAGAACTTATTTTTCTACCCCAAATGCATATGTCATACGTCCAATTCTGATATACGGAAACAAAGTTATGCTAAAAATAGATTTTCAATTATTCACTTGTCACCGCCAAGTTGCATCTCACAAACTATAGCTTGAAATGTGATTCTGCTTTCCCTGGTTGTCACAATGGCTAGAACTTATTTTTCTACCCCAAATGCATATGTCATACGTCCGATTCTGATATACGGAAACAAAGTTATGCTAAAAATAGATTTTCAACTGTTCCGTTTTAACCGCCAAGTTGCATCACACAAACTATATCTCCGAATATCATTCTTCTTTCTCTGGTTGACACAATGGATAGTACTTATTTCTTACCCCAAATGCATATGTCATACGTCCGATTCTGATATACAGAAACAAAGTTATGCTAAAAATAGATTTTCAACTATTCACTTGTCACCGCAAAGTTGCATCTCACAAAATTTAGCTTGATATGTGATTCTGCTTTATCTAGTTGTCACAATGGCTAGAACTTAATTTTATACCCCAAATGCATATTTCATACGTCCGATTCTGATATACGGAAACAAAGTTATGCTAAAAATAGATTTTCAACTATTCACTTGTCACCGCCAAGTTGCATCTCACAAACTCTAGCTTGGAATGTGATTCTGATTTCTCTGGTTGTCCCAATGGATTTAAATTATTTTTCTACCCAAAATTCATATGTCATTCGTCCAATTCTGATATAAGGAAACAAATTTATGCTAAAAATAGATTTTCAACTATTCACTTTTCACCGCCAAGTTGCATCTCACAAACTATATCTCGGAATGTGATTTCTGCTTTCTCTGGTTGTCACAATATATATAAATTATTTTTTTACCCCAAATGCATGTCATACATCCGATCCTGATATACGGAAACCAAGGTATGCTAAAAATAGATTTTCAACTTTTCACTAGTCACCGCCAAGTTGCATCTCACAAACTATAGCTTGGAATGTGATTCTGTTTTCTCTGGTCGTCCCAATTGATTTAAATTATTTTTCTACCCCAAATGCATATGTCACACGTCCAATTCTGATATACGGAAACAAATTTATGCTAAAAATAGATTTTCAAGTGTTCACTTTTCACCGCCATGTTGCATCTCACTAACTATATCTCGGACTGTGATTATGCTTTCTCTGGTTGTCACAATGGATAGAAATTATTTTTCTACCCCAAATGCATATGTCATACGTCCTATTCTAATATACGGAAACAAATGTATGCTAAAAATAGATTTTCAACTATTCACTTGTCACCGCCAAGTTGCATCTGACTAACTATATCTCGAAATGTGATTCTTATCTCTCTGGTTATCACAATATATAGGACTTATTTTTATACCCCAAATGCATATGTCATACGTCCGATTCTGATATACGGAAACAAAGTTATGCTAAAAATAGATTTTCAACTATTCACTTGTCACCGCCAAGTTGCATCTCACAAACTATAGCTCGGAATGTGATTCTGCTTTTTCTGGAAGTCACAATGGATAGAACTTATTTTTTTACCCCAAATGCATACGTCACACGTCCAATTATGATATACGGAAACAAATTTTTGCTAAAAATAGATTTTCAACTGTTGACTTTTCACCGCCAAGTTGCATCTCACAAACTATATCTCGTATTGTGATTCTGCTTTCTCTGGTTGTGAAAATGGATTGAAATTATTTTTCTACCCCAAATGCATATGTCATACGTCCGACTCTGATATACGGAAACAAATGTAAGCTAAAAATAGATTTTCAACTATTCACTTGTCACCGCCATGTTGCATCTCACAAACTATAGCTCAGAATGTTATTCTGCTTTTTCTGGTAGTCATAATGGATAGAACTTATGTTTCTACCCCAAATTCATATGTCATACGTCCAATTCGGATACACGGAAACAAAGTTATGATAAAAATAGATTTTCAACTATTCACTTGTCACCGCCAAGTTGCATCTCACAAAATTTTGCTTGAAATGTGATTCTGCTTTATCTAGTTGTCACAATGGCTAGAACTTAATTTTATACCCCAAATGCATATGTCATACGTCCGATTCTGATATACGGAAACAAAGTTATGCTAAAAATAGATTTTCAACTATTCACTTGTCACCGCCAAGTTGCATCTCACAAACTATAGCTTGGAATGTGATTCTGATTTCTCTGGTTGTCCCAATGGATTTAAGTTATTTTTATACCCAAAATTCATATGTCATACGTCCAATTCTGATATACGGAAACAAATTTATGTTAAAAATAGATTTTCAACTATTCACTTTTCACCGCCAAGTTGCATCTCACAAACTATATCTCGGAATGTGATTCTGCTTTCTCAGGATGTCACAATATATAGAAATTATTTTTCTACCACAAATGCATATGTCATACATCTGATCCTGATATACGGAAACAAAGGTATGCTAAAAATAGATTTTCAACTATTCACTTGTCACCGTCAAGTTGCATCTCACAAACTATAGCTTGGAATGTGATTCTTATTTCTCTGGTTATAACAATGGATATAAATTATTTTTCTACTCCAAATGCATTTGTCATTCATCCGATTCTGATATTCGGAAACAAAGGAATGCTAAAAATAGATTTTCAACTATTCACTTGTCACCGCCAAGTTGCATTTCACAAAATATATCTCGGATTGTGATTCTTATTTCTCTGGTTATCACAATTGATAGAACTTATTTTTCTACCCCAAATTCATATGTCACACGTCCGATTCTGATATACGGAAAAAAAGTTATGCTAAAAATAGATTTTCAACTTTTCACTTTTCACCGCCAAGTTGCATTTCACAAACTATATCTCGGAATGTGATTCCGCTTTCACTGGTTGTCACAATGGATAGAACTTATTTTTCTACCCCAAATGCATATTTCACACGTCCAATTCTGATATACGGAAACAAATTTATGCTAAAAATAGATTTTCAACTATTCACTTGTCACCGCCAAGTTGCATCTCCCAAACTATAGCTTGGAATGTGATTCTGAATTCTCTGGTTGTCCCAAAGAATTTAAATTATTTTTCTACCCCAAATGCATATGTCATACGTCCAATTCTGATATACGGAAACAAAGTTATGCTAAAAATAGATTTTCAACTGTTCACTTTTCCCGCCAAGTTGCATCTCACAAACTATAGCTTGAAATGTGATTCTGCTTTCTCTAGTTGTAACAATGGATAGAACTTATTTTTCTACCCAAAATGCATATGTCATACGTCCGATTCTGATATACGGAAACAAATTTATGCTAAAAATAGATTTTCAAGTATTCACTTTTCACCGCCAAGTTGCATCTCACAAACTATATCTCGGAATGTGATTCTGATTTCTCCGGTTGTCCCAATGGATTTAAATTATTTTTCTACCCCAAATGCATATGTCACACGTCCAATTCTGATATACGGAAACAAATTTATGCTAAAAATAGATTTTCAAGTGTTCACTTACACCGCCAAGTTGCATCTCACAAACTATATCTCGGAATGTGACTCTGCATTCTCTGGTTGTTACAATGGATAGAACTTATTTTTCTACCCCAAATGCATATGTCATACGTCCGATTCTGATTTACTGAAACAAAGGTATGCTAAAAATAGATTTTCAACTATTCACTTGTCACCGCCAAGTTGCATCTCACAAACTATATCTCGGAATGTGATTCTGCTTTCTATGGTTATCACAATGGGTAGAACTTCTTTTTCTACCCCAAATGCATATGTCATACGTCCGATTCTGATATACGGCAACAAAGTTATGCTAAAAATAGATTTTCAACTATTCACTTGTCACCGCCAAGTTGCATCTCACAAACTATAGCTCGGAATGTGATTTTGATTTCTCTGATTGTCCCAATGGATTTAAATTATTTTTTTACCCCAAATTCATAGGTCATACGTCCAATTCTGATATACGAAAACAAATTTATGCTAAAAATAGATTTTTAACTATTCCCTTTTCACCGCCAAGTTGCATCTCACAAACAATATCTCGGAATGTGATTCTGCTTTCTTTGGTTGTCACATTGGATATAACTTAATTTTCTACCCCAAATGCATATGTCATACATCTGATTCTGATATACGGAAACAAAGGTATGCTAAAAATAGATTTTCAACTATTCACTTGTCACTGCCAAGTTGCATCTCACAAACTATAGCTCGAAATGTGATTCTTCTTTCTCTGGTTATTACAATGGATAGAACTTATTTTTTTACCCCAAATGCATATGTCATACGTCCAATTCTAATATACGGAAACAAAGTTATACTAAAAATAGATTTTCAACAGTTCACTTTTCACCGCCAAGTTGCATCTCACAAACTATATCTCTGAATATGATTCTGCTTTCTCTAGTTGTCACAATAGATAGAACATATTTTTCTACCCCCAAATGCATATGTCATACGTCCGATTCTGATATACGGAAACAAAGGCATGCTAAAAATAGATTTTCAACTATTCACTTGTCACCGCCAAGTTGCATCTCGCAAACTATATCTCGGAATGTGATTCTTATTTCTCTAGTTATCACAATTGATAGAACATATTTTTCTTCCCCAAATGCATATGTCATACGTCCGATTCTGATATATGGAAACAAAGTTATGCTAAAAATCGATTTTCAATTTTCACTTTTCACCGCCGAGTTGCATCTCACAAACTATATCTCCGAATGTGATTCTGCTTTCTCTAGTTGTCACAATGGATAGAACTTATTTTTCTACCCCTAATGCATATGTCATACGTCCGATTATTATATATGGAAACAAAGTTATGCTAAAAATAAATTTTCGACTATTCACTTGTCACTGCCAAGTTGTATCTCACAAACTATAGATCGGAATGTGATTCTGCTTTTTCTGGTGGTCACAATGGATAGAACTTATTTTTCTACCCCAAATGTATATGTCATACGTCTGATTCTGATATACGGAAACAAAGTTATGCTAAAAATAGATTTTCAACTTTTCACTTGTCACCGTCAAGTTGCATCTCACAAACTACAGCTTGGAATGTGATTCTGATTTCTCTAGTTGTCACAATGGATAGAACTTATTTTTCTCCCCGAAATGCATATGTCATACGTCCGATTCTGATATATGGAAACAAAGTTATGCTAAAAATAAATTTTCAACTATTCACTTGTCATTGCCAAGTTGCATCTCACAAACTATAGCTCGGAATGTGATTCTGCTTTCTCTGGTTATCACAATGGATAGAACTTATTTTTCTACCCCAGATGCATATGTCATACGTCCGATTCTGATATACGGAAACAAAGTTATGCTAAAAATCGATTTTCAACTTTTCACTTTTCACCGTCAAGTTGCATCTCACAAACTACATCTCGGAATGTGATTCTTATTTATTTGGTTATCACAATTGATAGAACTTATTTTTCTACCCCAAATGCATATGTCATACGTCCGATTCTGATATACGGAAACAAAGTTAAGCTAAAAATAGATTTTCAACTTTTCACTTGTCACCACCAAGTTGCATCTCACAAACTATAGCTTGGAATGTGATTCTGATTTCTCTGGTTGTCCCAATGGATTTAAATTATTTTTCTTCCCCAAATGCATATGTCACATGTAACGACCCGATTTTCTACCCTTGAAATTTTTTCATTCATTTTAATCATTTTGCATGCATTTTCCTACACTTACTATCATACTTTCAAATTCCATAATCACCTACACTTGATTTGATAGAAAAACATAATTCATATTCGTAATGTCTCACGGATAATGAGACCCCATAAGTATAGTTCTCCGAAATAACCATACACCCAGTTACAAATATCCAACTAATAGTTAGCCATGATTACAAACATTTAAATCCACAAGTAATCATTTAGAATACGAAACATAAATAGTGAATCCAACGTCTAAAGCTCCTAAAGCTCCCAACCTAGCATACTGCATTCATCTATTTACCTGCAATGGGATTATCAATGACAAAAGTACAAAACACACATAGGAGTAAGTCGTTAATTCAATAAACGTCATTATAAGATAATCCACATTAGAAAAAGGGTTAGTAAACCATTTCCGAAATTCATTTTGTCTTGCTGCATTACTTGAGCCAAAGTCACTACACCCCTCAGGGTTAGCTAAAAGCAGATTCTCATCATTTTTACTAATAAAACACGCCTCATAAACTCGGGCCGAAGTGTTGCTACATAAACTCGAGCCGAAGTCGCTACACCCCTTAGGGTTAGCTAAAACCAAATTCTCATCTCCTTTATAAAGAAAACATGCCGCGTAAACTCAGCCCAAAGTGTTGCTACATAAACTCGAGCCGAAGTCGCTTCACCCCTTAGGGTTAGCTAAAAACAAATTCTCATCTCTTTTATAAAGAAAACATGCCACGTAAACTCGGGCCGAAGTGTTGCTACATAAACTCGAGTCGAAGTCGCTACACCCCTTAAGGTTAGCTAAAAACAAATTCTCATCTCTTTTATAAAGAAAACATGCCGCGTAAACTCGGGCTGAAGTGTTGCTACATAAACTCGAGCCGAAGTCGCTACACCCCTTAGGGTTAGCTAAAAACAAATTTTCATCTCTTTTATAAAGAAAACATGCCGCGTAAACTCGGGCCGAAGTGTTGCCTCATAAACTCGGGCCGAAGTGTTGCCTCATAAACTCGGGCCGAAGTGTTGCCTAATAAACTCGGGCCGAAGTCGCTAACCATTTCTGGTCGGCTAAAAATATATTTTTTTCCTTCCATCGATTTGCCATCAATCATTTCTCGTAAATCCACGTCATCTTTAGTATAAACACTCCATATCTTTTCATACTAAATGCGTAATTCACAACTCGATCATTTCATAACCAGAAAATACCCACATGTTCCTTTTCCGTAAATCTACGCCTACTTTAGTATAAACACACCCATATATGTTCATACTAAATGCGTAATTCACAACTCGATCATTTCATAACCAGAAAATACCCACATTTTCCTTTTCCGTAAATCTACGCCTACTTTAGTATAAACACACCCATATATATTCATACTAAATGCGTAATTTACAACTTAGTCTTTGCATAACCAGAAAATACACATTTTCTATTTCAAATGCAACATTAAAGACTTATCCTTACCTCGGTGAGTATTGGGGTTCGGTTCTTGGCAACTTCTCTAGTTCTACAGACACCACCTCCAACCTTAGGATCTTTCCTCATCCCACCACATAACACAATGTTAGTCATTTATTCCAAATATCACATAAACAACTTATATTGCATCATTTAATCATACAAAATATTCATCATCAATATTCAACCATCTAAAACATGCATAACATCTCATATTTCAATATTTGGGGGTAAACTCATCTTCTACCTCTAGCATTTTACTCATTCTATCCTTTTACCACATTTTCACTTTTAGGGTTTTTGGGGTTTTCATGAATCAACCTACAACCCTTTCCATTCTTGAGATACTATCTCTAAACCAAGAGTTTACAAGATAAAAACAACATAAAACGAACCATAACTCTAAAGAATGAGTTTCCATGGTTTCTCATGTTTTGAAAATAAATCCAACATACCCAAAACAAGTTAGAGAGGAAGAAGAAGAGTTAGTAACAAGAGGTTTACCTCTTCTCAAGCTCCAAGATGAGTCCTAAGGCTCCTTGCTCTTGAAAAGCTCTCATCTCTCCCTTCTCTTCGAAGTTCTAACCCTAAAATGTGTTTTGGGTTTCTATTTTATAGACACTGCGATAAGTGTAATCGATTACAAGTATAGTGTAATCGATTACACTGTGTAAATTATAGAGGCATCGTCGCTATGTAATCGATTACCAACATGGTGTAATCGATTACATTAATACGATGTAATCGATTACCAGAAGTGTGTAATCGATTACATTAATACGATGTAATCGATTACCAACATGGTGTAATCGATTACATTGTGTCAGATGTACATATCTGATGCTTTTAATCACCATGTAATCGATTACAAGGACTGTGTAATCGATTACACTGTGTCAGATGCACAGGTCTGATTAGTTTATCAGCATGTAATCGATTACCAGGAGTGTGTAATCGATTACACTGTGTCAACAGCCCAAAATTGCCATTTCTCGCCTAGGCGAGACAACTCTCGCTCAGGCGAGAATCCTCCAGTATAGTCCAGGATTTCACCCTCCCAGGTGATCCTTTCTCGCTCATGCGAGAATATCAAGCGAGGCTTCCAGGACTGATAATATAATTTTAAAGATTAAAATTTGGGGTGTAACATCACACGTCCAATTCTGATATACGGAAACAAATTTATGCTAAAAATAGATTTTCAACTGTTCACTTGTCACCGCCAAGTTGCATCTCACAAACTATATCTCGGAATGTGATTCTTATTTTTCTAGTTATCACAATTGATAGAACTTATTTTTCTACCCCAAATGCATATGTCATACGTCCGATTCTGATATACGGAAACAAAGTTATGCTAAAAATCAATTTTCAACTTTTCACTTTTCACCGCCAAGTTGCATCTCACAAACTATATCTCCGAGTGTGATTCTGCTTTCTCTAGTTGTCACAATGGATAGAAATTATTTTTCTACCCCAAATGCATATGTCATACGTCCGATTATTATATATGGAAACAAAGTTATGCTAAAAATAAATTTTCGACTATTCACTTGTTGCCAAGTTGCATCTCACAAACTATAGCTCGGAATGTGATTCTGCTTTTTCTGGTAGTCACAATGGATAGAACTTATTTTTCTACCCCAAATGCATATGTCATACGTCCGATTCTGATATACGGAAACAAAGTTATGCTAAAAATAGATTTTCAACTCTTCACTTGTCACCGTCAAGTTGCATCTCACAAACTACAGCTTGGAATGTGATTCTGATTTCTCTAGTTGTCACAATGGATAGAACTTATTTTTCTACCCCAAATGCATATGTCATACGTCCGATTCTGATATATGGAAACAAAGTTATGCTAAAAATAAATTTTCAACTATTCACTTGTCACTGCCAAGTTGCATTTGACAAACTATAGCTCGGAATGTGATTCTGCTTTCTCTGGTTATCAGAATGGATAGAACTTATTTTTATACCCCAGATGCAGATGTCATACGTCCGATTCTGATATACGGAAACAAAGTTATGTTAAAAATCGATTTTCAACTTTTCACTTTTCACCGTCAAGTTGCATCTCACAAACTATATCTCGGAATGTGATTCTTATTTATCTTGTTATCACAATTGATAGAACTTATTTTTCTACCCCAAATGCATATGTCATACGTCCGATTCTGATATACGGAAACAAAGTTATGCTAAAAATAGATTTTCAACTATTCACTTTTCACCGCCAAGTTGCATCTCACAAACTATATCTCGGAATGTGATTATGCTTTCTCTGGTTGTCACAATGGATAGAAATTATTTTTCTATCCCAAATGCATATGTCACACGTCCAATTCTGATATACGGAAACAAATTTATGCTAAAAATAGATTTTCAACTGTTCACTTTTCATCGCCAAGTTGCATCTCACAAACTATATCTCGGAATGTGATTCTGCTTTCTCTGGTTATCACAATGGATAGAGCTTATTTTTCTACCCCAAATGCATATGTCATATGTAACATCCCTCCTTTCAGCACCTTGCTTACGTAGACATAGGATTGTATATATATATGTGTGTGATTATATTTTTATTGATATTAGAATGCTATATGTTTAATAATTTTTTTTAAAACAAGTTAATCTAGTTAGTTTCAAAGCTGTCCAAGTTTAAAGTCTAGCCGTGATCGGGTAATGTATCGTCTTAGAATTTTAATTAGAATTGGTCTAAGTGACCACCTAACCTATTAGATTCTATAATGCTTTATTGATGTTGAGTTTTGAGGATAGAAAGTTATTATCTTAGTGTTATACTATGATAAATAACTTAGTTAAAAAAATTAGAAAAGTGGTAGTATTAATGTACCTTTGAACTGGATTGCCCGAGAGTGCCCAAAATCTTTCGGTCAGTTTTTTGAGTGCTTGAACTATCATCTAGACTCTCATAGACATTGTTTAAGATTGTATTAGGGTGTCTTAGAGCACAAGAAAAACACATCCATGCACTACACCAATTGCCCAAACCAAATGCCACACCATACACTTAAAATTTTGCTAAGTGTCTAATCCTTGTTTAATTCTTAATGACACCCCAACCCAAAATATCTTCCCCCACTAACTCATCCCTAACACTTATATATATAGCCTTAAGGGGTGGGGGTTGAAATTGTCACACTCTCACTCTCACACCTCCTCACCAACACCACCTTCACTCACCCTCTCTTCTTCTCCCCAACTCACGTTGGCACCAAAGAGGGAGGAGAAAACCTCCATCTTCTCCACCAAAACTCACATGCAAGCCACCAAAGATCTTACCCAAGGTATGGTGATCATGTTTATGTTCCCATTTCTTCAATCTCTAGGTTCTTTATAGGTTATTTCTCCTCTTGACCACCAATGACTTAGGTGAAATTCTAGAATGAGTTGTTTGTAACATTGTTCTATTTTCTTCTCTAGATTTTCATCCAAGGAGGTAGTCAATCATTTCAAGGTATGAGGAATCCATTTTTGATCTCTGATTGTAGAAAAAATGTCATGCAAACACTGTTTTGGGGGTTACAAAAATTCTGCTCTAAGTGTAGTTAGTGAAATGATGCTAGATTGTAGTTGTTAGGTGTTGTAGTTGAGTTCTAGGCTTCCAATTGAGCTAAAAACGGTTGTGGCTATGCTAAATTGTCATTGAATGTTGGAGAGATTTATGTTTTCAGGTTGGAGCTGCTGAAAAATGTGGATTAAGGGTCCCTAAACTCTAACCCACTTCCTTATGTTGTTGTTAGGTTATAAAGAGTGTTTTAGGTGTTGTGTTTGTTCTAGGGTGTTTAGGATTAAAAACTCTTGCATGTGTTATAAGCTTTGTTTAACACATTGAAATCATGATTTTTAACTCATTCCAAAGGTTAGAACTCGAAAATGTTGAAGGCTAAGAAGCCATGCAAATTCGGTCCCAAGTGTCCAAGAGTTAAGGAAACCCTAATACCGTAATTCCTTGATAACTTGAGTTCCTAACGTCCAAATTTTGCTTATAACATATGCATGTGTTCATATTTTAAATTCCTAGCTAAATATCATTCTTTCAGGGACAAAAAAAAAATCGAAATCCTCACTGTTTAAAGGGAAACACGAAAACAGTCCCTAGTGGGCACTCCAAACTATCTAATTTTTGACTATATGTTAGCTTATGTTTCAAATTGCCTTATGGTTTATAAATTCTGAGATTTTTCTAAAGCGAATCCGAGCTTCCTACGTCAAATTCTGAGTTTTAAACCAACAATGTCTCTGAAAATCTCTTCGTGCCTAATCGAGATCTTAGTTATGTCCAAATTAAATATTTGGGAATGTTCTAATGTCTAGAACCCCACTAAGGTGTTTTCTTTACAATCCGAATAAACCTAGTGATATCGAAATTAACTGTTTACGACCTAACCAGGTACTCGGCACTCGGGCAAACGGCAACAAAGGAACATTAAGTTCAGTAAGGGTAAAGGTATGGAGAGAAGTGCCTTTATATAGGTGCTTAGAAATGATGCCAAAGATATTCGTGCATCTCTAAGCTAGGCCATGCGCGGATATAGTCGAATACTAATTCTGTGGCCGCGAACAATTGAGTAGCGAGACTTAGTTGTTCGTAAATTGATTTAACTCTAAATTATGATGGATATGTTTGGTTAAAGTGCTTCAATGGAATTGAATGATTATGTTTGTTGATGTGAATAATGATTATGACTGAAAGTTTGATTATGAAAGTACTAATTTAACTGAATATTCTATTGAATTTTGAACTGTGACATATTGTTGAGTTGACTATTGAACTGTCATCAAACATTCTCATGGCATAGCATATGAGCATTCTTGATGAAACTTAAAGAATGAAAGTTTTGCTTATGAAAGATTTGACAAAGGATGAAGGGGAAATATTTTTATGAATGTTATCAAAACTGGCGTATTTTTACAGTTATTAGAAAATCTTTTTGATTAATAAGCCAGTGAGTTAGAACTTGAAAATATGTTATAACTGAGTTTCAACGAAAAATGTTTTGTTATTACCCTAAAAAGTATTCCCCTGATTCTTCTTTTAAAAGGAGAAAAGCTATGCTTTGTATGAATCGGAAGATTCATGTCACTATGTTTACCGTTTGTAACATAGTCTGCGGGAAGATACAACACTGAGATTGTGTTGAGAACCCAGAGGGGTATCTTGTCTGTGTGACTTGTTTGTGGGGACATTGTGTGTGGAGATTGATTTGTCAGGAATAGGGTAGCTCCCTTGAGCCGACAGAACTCTTCGCAGTAACTACAGCGACCTCTGACACCCCCTTGAAGGTATTGTGCTCAGGATGATGCAGCGGTTATCTTTGCCGACCGGAGGGTATTTCCGGCGCTATTGAGTGCACGATAGTTATATGCCTTTTGGTTACCAATGGTTGGCACGGCGTTGTACTTATCCTGTTCGCTTCCTAAGAACAGCAAATGGCTGGTCGGGCTCGAACAGTCGGTACCAATGCTATTGATGTATTGTTAGGGGGCCAGTTAGGAGACGTTTTCTCCATGCATTCCTCTACAAAATAGTTGGTCTCACTAGATTAACGAGTGCATTCTTCGTGACATCATGCTCATACATGTGATTAAATCGTTATATTAATACCTGTATGATATGTTTTATGTTATGACTTTATAAATTGTTGATTGCTTATCTTATATAGAGATGCTTACTCTCCAATCTCACATCACAGGTAGTGATGGACTCAGAGGCTTCTTTTGTGGTTCCTCCTTGTCTAGTAGAGATCAAACCTCTCCCGTCGGGGGAGGTTGAGGTGGACCGGTCCAGGGCGGTGTTTAGGGGAGACATAGAAATCTGGTGTTCGTACTTGGATAGGCATAGAGTGATACTCCCCTGCCGCTCCACCGTTCCAGTGGTCTATATCATGCACCTACCAGACGGTTATGAGTTACGACGCACACCTCCTCTTGCTCCTGCCAGGTATATTCTGTCTCCTATAGCTCCTCTTGGTCTATCTTATGGATCCTATCATGCCCGGACACGTAGGGTTGCGCCATTCTGGTGTACACCTAGAGCCTCGGCGAGAGGTTCTGCTGGGGGACCACCTGTGACCCCGGCTAGTCGTACTGAGTCGACTTGGGGAGTTCAGACTTGTCGATGTACTCGGTGTCTTTCTGTACGGGAGAGTCATATGGATTCACCCGCTATTGTTGTGAGAGAGAATCTGGAGTTTGCTCCCGGATCCTCTTCTCACGGGGTACGTAGGAGGATTCAGGATGACGGGGTTGATATTCGTGGCCCGGTGAGGAGGGCCCGACTATCTCCTCCACCATCATACTCCCCTGCGCCAGCTGAGCCTATGGTTAGGGATGATATTATATATATTTCTAGTGATTAGGAGGATCCATAGGAAGACCCTGAGGAGGGTAGTTCGGAGGGACAGTAGCAGGAGGATGTTGGGTCAAAATTCTGACGGTCTGTTTGTGCATGGTGCGACGGTATAGTTTTCTTTTGGTGCAGTTGCTGTGAGTTCAGTGTACACCCAGCCATAGAATCTTTTGCGTGTGTATATGTATGTATATATATCCTATTATGCTGGAGTGTATGTGTGGATGACATGACTTGGATGATGTACTCTTTTTGGACTATGACGCTTTTTGAACTAATGAAACATATATATAGACATATGTATGTTTAATATGTTATATTGTTGTTTAGTTTATAGTTTAAGTGGTGAGTTTTGAGAGAACCATATGTTCATATGTTATAAAAGAAGAAAAAAAGGAAAAAAAAATTCATACGCTATTTTTCAAAAACAAAAATACAATTAACCAAGATCGTAAACGACGGTCTCGTATGTAATTGTTTTAACGCTAGGAAAAGGGTGTTACACAATATATTATTCTTAGAAATTACACGTCATTGTTTTCAAAAGAACATTTATAACAGGAAAGCAAACCTCATCAACCACGATCTACTTCGCTTCTACTCTACCTGCAATCCAATTATCACCAACAAAAGAAACACAAACAAAGGAATAAGACATTTGTACTTAAAAGCAGTTAGGGCGACAATTGAATATTAATAATTAATACAAGAAACATGACAAAAGAAAATTAGAGAAATAAACAATTTAAGGCATCATCTCATACTACCTCGATTGTCACTTCTTCCAACCACGCTCACTTGTACCAACATCATTATCATACTCACCTTGCCGCTTCTCCGACAGCACTTTACCTTAACGTCCACATTTGCATAATACATACGAGTACATATATATATATATTTACAATACCACATAGTGCAAGTCAGACATCGCCACCTAAGGCTTTACAATACCACATAGGGTAAGTCAGACATCATCACATAAGGCTTTAAAATACAACATAGGTCAAGTCAGACATCGCCACATAAAGCTATACAATACCACATAGGGCAAGTCAGACATTTTTATACTCTCAATCACAATTTCATCATAATATTTCACATGAAAAACCTCATTATGGTTCTTAAAAGTAAATACAAGGTTTATCCCTTACCTGGATAGAAGCTAGCATTTTAGTTCTTCAACTTCGTTGGATTGTCCTCGCCTCCTCCAACCTTAGGATCTTTTACATATTCCCATGACAACAACAATGAGTATCTAAACTATTAGTCATGTCATACACATAACAAACTTCACAACAACACATAACATTCATTAATAAAATAAGTTCATATCACCATTCATACCTAACCATAGCTCTAATTACATACAACATTCAAATAAGTTATATGTTCTCTTTCAAGAAACCGCATATACCTCTAAACCCTTTTTTAGCTTCATTCACCTTTCCCTTTCAAACTCTATTTCGTTTTTAACCCAATGGTCTTCAAAACCAATGCTAGGTTAACCCATTTTCGAAAATAGTTTCAAACTACATGTTCTCAAGAGTAAAAACCTACTATGACCGAAATACAACTCAAAAGGAGGACTAAATGGTTTTCTACCACGAGAGAAGAGATCCTTTTGAACATAAATGGGTTTCAATGTAAGAGAGAGAGTTAAAATAAAGGGGTTTACCTCTTCTCAAGCTATTTCCTCTTCTTCTACACGAGTGGGGTAGGGAGTCGTCTTCTCACTTTCTATTTCGCCAAAAATGTCCCAAAATGTCATTTGGGATTTCTATTTTAGGGTTTAGATTGTCGGATCCTCGCTCAGGAGAGAATGGTTTGCTTGGGCGAGATTCCCCTACCTTTTAAAAGTTCAAACACTGAGGCTCTCGCTCAAACGAGAATCCGCCAGCCTCTACAACATTCCTCTCACTCAAGCGAGCCAAATCTCGCTCAAGCAAGAGTCCCAGATAAATCCTGGAAGCAACCCTGATCCTCTCGCTTGGGCGAGGCCTTCTTGCTCAAGCGAGAAACGTCCAGCAACTCCCAGACTCACTAATTTTACTATGCTTAGGAAAAAGAAAATTAGGGTGTTATAATCCTCCCCCTCTAATAAGAATTTTCGTCCCCGAAAATTAAACATACATCGATTCAAATAAGTGAGGGTAGTCATCCATCATGTCACGTTCCAATTCCCAAGTTGCATCTCCCTCATCCACTTGACTCCAAAGTACCTTCACCAAAGGAATTTCCTTCCCTCTCAAACTCTTGGTGCTCCTATCCATGATCCTCATGGGTAAGGTTCTAAATGTCAAGTTGTCCTTCAATTCAATCTGGTCGGGTTCTACCACATGTGATGAGTCTCCAACATACTTCCTCAACTGGGACACATGAAAGACATTGTGGAGATTTGCCAACAATGGGGGTAGGGCTACCCGATAAGCTATGGGGCAATTCTCTTCAAAATTTGGTATTGTCCGATAAACCTAGGCGTAAGCTTATGGGATTTCAAGGCTCTACCACTTCCCGTAGTACGAACTACTCTCATGAATACATGATCACCTTCATTAAATTCAAGAGGCTTCCTCCTCTTATCATAATAGTTCTTTTGTCGACTTTGGGCTATCCTCATTTTCCCTTATCTTCTTAATCTTATTAGTCATTTCTCGGACCACCTCGGGTCCCAACACCAAGTTTTCCCCGGTTTCAAACTAACATATAGTAGTTCTACACTTCCTACCATATAGTGCCTCATAAGGGGCCATCCCGATACTCCACTGGATGCTATTGTTGTAGGTGAATTCAATCAAAGGCAACATATTATCCCAAATCTCAGGTTGCTCCAGCACACATGCTTTCAAAAGATCTTCCAATGATTGAATGGTCCTTTCCGACTGGCCGTCCGTTTGCGGATGGTAGGCGGAGCTTAATTTCAACTTAGTTCCCAAAGCATGTTGCAAACTAGTCCAAAAGTTCGAAGTGAAACGAGGATCTCTGTCTGATATGATACTCGTTGGAATCCCATGCAGTCGAACTATCTCTCTGATATACAACTCCGCCAGACGTTCTAAGGAATACCTCATGTTCATTGGCAGAAAGTGAGTAGATTTGGTCAACCGGTCCACTATTACCCATATCGAATCATAACCTTTTTGAGTCTTCGGAAAACCCGACACAAAGTCCATTGAGATACTATCCCATTTCCAGACGGGAATTTCCAATGATTGCAGCTCACCCGCCGGTCTCTGGTGTTCGACCTTGGCTTTCTAACAAATCAAACAACTTGATACATACAACGCTACATCCTTTTTCATTTCGGACCACCAGAACATCTTCTTTAAATCCTGATTAATTATTGTCGTCCCAGGGTGAAAAATCATCTTAATCTTATGGGACTCATCCAGTATATCTCGTCTCAACTTCACGTCATAAGGCACACATACTTTCCCTTTGCACCTCAATAGCCCATTAGTATCTACCAAGAAATCCTTTTCTTTCCCCGCCCCCATCGAGGCCTTCTTAGCCATTAATTCCTGATCATTCATTTGCATTACCTTTATCTGCTCGAATAACTCACTCGTGACTTGTAGCATTGCCAGTAACATGTTATCGGGCTTAATTCGAACTGCCATGTTCATGTCTCGGAATTCTTCTATTAATTTTTCTTCATGAATCATTAGTGCATATACATGCAATGATTTCCGACTCAACACATCTACCACTACATTGGCCTTCCCAAGATGATACTGAAGACATAAATCATAATCCTTAAGGAACTCTATCCACCTTCGTTGCCTCATATTCAATTCCTTCTGGTCGAACAAGTACTTCAAACTCTTGTGATCATTGAAAACTTCAAATCTTACACCATAGAGATGGTGTCTCCAAATCTTTAAAGCGAACACCACAACAACTAATTATAGGTCGTGGGTAGGATAGTTTTGCTCTTGCGGCCTTAACTGTCTCGAAGCGTAGGCAACAACATTCCCATCCTACATCAGCACACAAACCAAACCTTGCTTAGAAGCATCACAATATACGTTAAAATCACAATCGATGCTAGGAAGAACTAGCACGGGTGTCGAAGTTAACCTCAGTTTTAGCTCCTGAAAGCTTCCTTCAAAACGGGTTGTCCAAACATACGGTTCACCCTTTCGAGTCAACTTAGTGAGTGGCAGAGCTAATTTTGAGAATCCTTCAATAAACTTCCTGTAGTAACCAGCCAATTCAAGGAAGCTCCTAATCTCGGTGATCGACTTCGGTACCGACCATCCCATCACCGCCTCAACCTTAGAAGGGTCTACTGCCACACCTTCTCTAGATATCACATGTCCAAGAAAATTCACCGACTCAAGCCAAAAGTCACACTTTGACATCTTCGCATAGAGGTGATTGTCCTTCAGAATTCCCAAGACGATTCACAAATGTCCCACATGTTCCTCCCAGCTCTTAGAATACACCAAGATGCATCAATAAATACTACTACGAAAGAGTCGAGATACGGATGAAAACTCCTATTCATGTAATCCGTAAATATGGTTGGAGCATTCTCACACCAAATGGCATCACCAAGTACTCAAAATGTCCATATCTCGTCCTAAAGGAAGTCATAGGAATGTCTTTTGTCTTCACTCTGAGTTGGTGGTATCTTGATCTGAGGTCAATTTTGGAAAATACCACTGCTCCCCTTAATTGATCCATCAAATCATCAATTATGGGCAACATATACTTACTCTTAATTGTGACTTTGTTCAGTTGTCGGTAATTAGTACACAGTCTCATACTTCCATCCTTCTTCTTCACCAACAATATTGGCGCACCCCACGGTGAAACACTAGGACGAATAAAAGCAACAAACAGTTAACAAAGTTACACGAATCAAAACATCAATTCCAGATTCTAAACATTGAATTCCTAATATGTTCACAACTCTAATGTTTAAGCTTCACACTAAGCGAAATCAACATAAACATAGAGCATTTACATATTCACATAAACTAAGCGATTATGTGCTAGAGAACTAATTAACTAAGCGAAAATCAGTTCACAAACCTACCTCAAAACCATGGAATTAAGCAAACCACAATATGAATTAGGATAGAAGATTCAAAGGTAGAGAAAATGAAATTGCATTAAAAGAATAAAGAGAAACCGAAATGCATTAAGAACTAAACCTCAGGAGTGTGATACATTACCAAAGGAACTTAGTCCAAGGTCTAGCCTTCCATGGAGGAAGAAGCCAAAACCGAAATTGAAGAAAATGAAGAAGAAGAAGCCAAAACGAAAATGAATTTTAAACCCCAAAAGGGGGAAAACGAAATTCTCTATTCCTAAAGCTGAAATGTTAAGTGTGTAATGTAAAAAGTGTGTGTGCAAAACGATATCTAAGGTTATAAAGGATTAAAACCGAAATGGGCCCTAATTCTAAGGTTATAAACGAATTCTAAGGTTGTAACGTCCCTATTTTCTTACTAGTTATTACCCATTTAAATATAACATACATATATTGCAACTACAAAATTTCGTTTTTGGAATTAGAATTCTAAAGATATGCATAAACGTGAGCATATGAAAAATTACTTCATTTCTACTTGTCTTAATATTTGTCAATAGTTAATGCTCACATGCATCTAAGTTCTATCACTACTAGAGTAGTTACGATTACAACCCATTAAACAAAGAACCAAGGATTAACTTAGTTCTATACTCAATATATTAGTCTTAGAAATTACACATCATTGTTTTCAAAAGAACATTATTAACAGGAAAGCAAAGCTACATCAACCACGATCTACTCCGCTTCTACTCTACCTGCAATCCAATTATCACCAACAGAAGAAAAAAACAAACAAAGGAATAAGACATTAGTACTTAAAAGCATTTAGGGCAACAATTGAATATTTATAATTAATACAAGAAACATGACCAAAGAAAATTAGCGAAATAAATAGTTTAAGGCATCATCTCATACTACCTCGATCGTCACTTATTTCAACCACGCTCACTTGTACCAACATCATTATCATACTCACCTTGCCGCTTCTCTGACAGTACTTTACCTTAACGTCCACATTTGCATAATACATATGAGTACATATATACATATATTTACAATACCACATAGTGCAAGTCAGACATCGCCACCTAAGGCTATACAATACCACATAGGGAAAGTTAGACATCGCCACATAAGGCTTCACAATACCACATAGGGCAAGTCAAACATCGCCACATAAGGCTTTGCAATACCACATAGTGCAAGTCATACATTGCCACATAAGGCTATACAATACCACATAGGGCAAGTCAGACATTTTTATTCTCTCAATCACAATTTTTAATCATAATATTTCACGTGAAAAAGCTCATTATGGTTCTTAAAAGTAAATACAATGCTTATCCCTTACCTGGATAGAAGCTAGCGTTTTAATTCTTCAACTTCGTTGGATTGTCATCGCCTCCTCCAACCTTAGGATCTTTTACATATTCCCATGACAACAACAATGAGTATCTAAATTATTAGTCATGTCATACACATAACAAACTTCACAACAACACATAATATTCATTAATAAAATAAGTTCATATCACCATTCATACCTAACCATAGCTCTTTCAAGAAACTGCATATACCTCTAAACCCCTTTTTAGCTTTATTCGCCATTCCCTTTCAAACTCTATTTCGTTGTTAACCCAATGGTCTTCAAAACCAACCCTATGTTAACCCATTTTCGAAAATAGTTTCAAACTACATGTTCTCAAGAGTAAAAACCTACTATAACCGAAATACCACTCAAAAGGAGGGATTAAACGGGTTTCTACCATGAGAGAAGAGATCCTTTTGAAAATAAATAGGTTTCAATGTAAGAGAGAGAGTTAAAAACAAGGTGTTTACCTCTTCTCAAGCTATTTCTTCTTCTTCTACACGAGTGGGGGTAGGGAGTTGTCTTCTCACTTTCTATTTCACCAAAAGTGTCCCAAAATGTCATTTGGGATTTCTATTTTAGGGTTTAGATTGTCGGATCCTCGCTCAGGCGAGAATGGCTCGCTTGGGCGAGAATCCCCCGCCTTTTAAAAGTTCAAACATTGAGGCTTTCTCTCAAGCGAGGGAGCCTCGTTCAGGCCAGAATCCCCCGCCTTTTAAAAGTTCAAACATTGAGGCTCTCGCTCAAGCGAGGGATCCTCGCTCAGGCCAGAATCCGCCAGCCTCTACAGCATTCATCTTGCTGAAGCAAGCCAAATCTCGCTCAGGCGAGAGTCCTAGATAAATCTTGGGAGCAACCCTGATCCTCTCGCTTGGGCGAGGCCCTCTCGCTCAAGCAAGAAACGACCAACAACTCCCAGATTCACTAAATTTTACTACGCTTTGGAAAATTAAAATTAGGGTGTTACACGTGCTAACTCCTCAAAAACGTGATTTTTTCTCTCAACAACTCCATTTTGTTGAGGGGTGCGAGGAGTAGAGAATTGATGGTGTATGCCCTGTTTATCGCAATATTTAGCAAAGTTGTGATTCTCAAATTCTCCACTGTGATCACTGCGAATGAATAATGTCCTATGGTTAAGCTGGTTTTTTAATTTCTTGGCATGTGATTTAAAGGTTTTAAAAGAATCGCTTTTTAAAGATAAGAACAATGTCCATGAAAATCTGGAAAAGTCGTCAACAACAACTAGAGCGTAATGACTACCTCCATTTTTATAGTAAGGTAACGATTCGAGTTGTCTCTAACTCCTTTAAAAATAGGAAGAATGTCTATGATCAACATCGTCTTTAAGCTATTAATTATGTACAAAAGTAATTAAAATCATTCCATCATTGAATTTTAATGGAACTTTTATAGTAAGTTAGCGGTTCGAGTCGCCTCTAACTTCTCTGAAAATGTGAAGAATCTATACAATCAACACCGTCTCTAAGCTATTAATTGCTTGCAAAAGTAATTGAAATCATTTCATCATTGAATTTTAATGGAACTTTTATAGTAAGGTTGTGGTTCGAGTTGTATCTAACTTCTTTGAAAATAGAAAATGTTTACGGTCAACACCATCTCTAATCTATTAATTATGTACAAAAGTAATTAAAATCATTTCGTCATTGAATTTTAATGGAACTTTTATTGTAAAGTTATTCTTTGAGTCGTCTCTAACTTATCCGAAAATTGGAAGAAGGTCTACAACCAACGTTGTCTCTAAGATATTAATGGAACTTTTATAGTGAAGTTATGATTCAAGTCGTCTCTAACTTCTCTGAAAATGGGAAGTTAATTCCACATTAAAAATAAAAATAACTATTCTTTTTCTTAAATGAATTTAAAAAATGTATTTTTTATAATAAGGTTACGGTTGGAGTCATCTTTAACTTCTCTGAAAATGGGAAGAAGATCTATGACTAACATTGTCTCTAAGCTATTAATTTCATATAAAAAAACTATTCTATTTCTTAAACAAATATAAAAATGGAATTTTTATAGTAATGTTACGGTTCAAGTCGTCTCTAACTTCTCTGAAAATGGGAATAAGGTCTATGACCAACACTGTCTCTAAGCTATTAATTTCATATTAAAAATAAAAAACTGATTTATTTCTTCAATGAATTTAAAAATCAAATTTTTATACTAATGTTACGGTTCGAGTCATCTCTAACTTATTTGAAAATGGGAAGAGGTCTATGACTAACATTGTTTCTAAGCTATTAATTTAATATTAAAAATAAAATAAAAACTATTCTATTTCTTAAACGAAATTAAAAATAGATTTTTTATAATAAGATTACGATTCGAGTTGTCTCTAACTTATCTGAAAATGGGAAGAAAGTTTACGACCATCATTGTCTCCAAGCTATTAATTTCATATTAAAAATAAAAAACTAATCAATTTCTTAAATGAATTTAAAAATGAAATTTTTATAGTGAGGTCACGGTTCGAGTCGCCTCTAACTTCTCTACAATGGAAAGAAGGTCTACGACTATCATTGTCTCTAAGCTTCTAATTCCATATTAAAAACAAAAAATTATTCTATTTCTTAAAGGAATAAAAATATAATTTTTATTGTAAGGTTACGGTTCAAGTCATCTCTAACTTCTCTGAAAATGGGAATAAGGTCTAAGACCAACACTATCTCTAAGCTATTAATTTCATATTAGAAATAAAAAACTAATCTATTTCTTAAATGAATTTAAAAATGGAATTTGTGTAGTAAGGTAACGTTTCGATTCGTTTCTAGAGTAAGGTTAAAAATATATTTCTTAAAAGAATTTAAACTAATCTATTTCTTAAAAGAATTTAAAAATATATTTTTTAGAGTAAGGTTACGGTTCAAGACCTCTCTAACTTCTCTGAAAATAGAAAGAAGATGTACGATCAGTACCATGTCTAAGCTATTAATTCCATATAAAAAACTATAAACTATTTTATCATTCAATTAATTCTAGCAACTATTTTCATATTTTATCACCTAAAGTGAAAAATCAAAATTAGCCAATTCAATATATTTTCAATTTAACAAAATTCAATCGAACTAATCAATCAATTTTATAACCAGAACTACGTAATCTTGATTCTTCTATTGCACCTAGAGATACGTAGAAGCAAGATAAACTCTTGTTAGACACAAAAATAAAATATTTTGTTTTAGTAATTGATTTTTTAAATAGTTTCAAAGGGTATAAAATCATGTTATTAGCGATGATACCATTTTATCACGGTAAGATGGGGTACTAATACTTTCCTCGATTTGTAATCAATTCTTGAGCTCAGAATATCTGCTTAAAGACCATTTTATCCAATTTGGGCACAATAGAGATTTTTCAATGTTTTAACCGCAAAAAACGTAGTGGCGACTCCAAATCACATTGGGAAGATGGAAATAAAACATGCATCATTATATTGTTTTGGTGAAGACATTGAGAAGACAAATATAAGACAAGGTTAATGCAAGGTCGATAGGCAAGCTTGAAGACACGTGCAACTCAACAAACAATAAGGTCATGGCTCAAGATCAATCCAATAGACTTACGCTAAGTTTTTATATTTCTAGAGTCTTTAGATAATTGATTGGGTAAAGTCTAGGCTAAGTGAACCTAGAATGGAAGTCTCACAAAGTCTAAAATTTAATCTAACTAAAATGAAACTTTTATACATTCATACATGATTGACATGCTCATGCATTTACATATCATAACATGATTTTAGTGCATTAAAATGAGTTTATCATTCATATCTTCAAAATTATGTATCCTGCATATACACATAATGTAGAAAGTTCATCATGTATCAAAGAAAATACTTTTCAACATAGTTAATTGATTACAACTTGTGTTAATTGACTAAATGAACATGGGAACGTGTTAAATGATTAAGTGTGAGATTAATAGATTAAATGGAGTTGCAATAGCTAAAATCTTGGATTTCTTGGAACCGTTAATCGATTAAGGTGCAGGTTAATCGATTAAGTCCAACAGAAAACTGTTTTGAATAAAAGTTGATTTTCCCATGCGTTCATCAAGATTAAGAAAGAAAAAGTAAAGCAAGATAGAATTTTCATAAACATCTCTAAACTTAACTTTCATATCTTTGAGAGAGTTTCTTGTTGTGAGAAAAGTTATCTAGTTTTCTTTGGTTCATAGAGTGGGATAGGATAGTTGAGAATTATCATTGTGCTTAACTTTCACATTCATTTTGGAAAACCAAGCTTAATTCCACATAACATCTTTGAGTCTTTGTGAGATTTCTAGGCTGAACTTTAGTGCTTTTATTGTTTGTATGTTCGCATATTTAAGTGAAAAGGAACTTGAATTTAGACGATTTTCTTGAGATTATCTAGGTGTGTTAGGTATCACCTTGATAGGAAATAAATCCTATCAAATAGTGAAGCGGGTAGAAGGTCAAATCATCTTAGGGGCTTTAGATCCAAGAAGGGAGTCTTATGTCCATTTGGAAGATTGTTTGTAAAACATTGTTCAAATAGTGAAGAAAATCTCCCAAGATCAGAAGGGGAGACATGGATGTAGTTTGCAAGTGGACCTACAAACAAACCATGATAAAAGATCGACGTCTTGATTTTCTCTATCCATCGTCTCTTTACTTTCAATCTATTTACGCTTTATATGTTTGAATTGATTTACTTATTGAGGTTATTGTATATTCTAATTTTGTTAAACATATTGACATAAATTCATTGAGTAGATTGCATATGATATTGATTGAATAATCACACCTCGAGTTAATCGATTAAGAGCAGTCATAATCGACAATGCTAGCTTAACCGCTTAGATCATTGATCCTAGGCATTTTCATAATGAGCTCCACAAACCCTTTCGGTTGTGATGACACATCCATCAATCTCCTTCCGGCACCATTGATATTGGGATGCTATACAATAAGGACCTTATATTACATTATACTTGATGGAAGGAGAATCCAAAGAGAAACCAATAATACACTTGGCCAATGGGGAAAAGAGAAAAGTGCAGCTTCATTTGGAAACAAAAAATATAATTAATTTTGCACTTTCATATGATGAGTTCTATAGGGTTTCTCAATGCATAAGTTCCAAGGAAATTTGGAATACTTTACAAGTAACCCATGAAGGCACTAGTGAGGTCAAACGAGCTAGATAAAATGCAATATCACATGAGTATGAGTTATTTCGCATGTTTTCACATGAATCTATTAGTGATATGCAAAAGTGATTTACTCACATTGTTAACCATCTTGTTGGATCAGATAAAGTGTTTGCTATTGGTGAATTGACTAATAAATTTTTAAGATGTCTTGATAGGAAATGACAACAAAAAGTGACGACAACAATGGAATCAAAAGATTTGGATTTTATATCATTTGTAACACTTTTCGAAAAGCTTCAAGAACATGAGATGGTGCTAGAACGCTTGACACTCCATGAACAAACGGACAAGAACATCAAAAGAATCTCCTTCAAAGCTATAAATTCATATTCAAGAAATCAAGAAGAGAGAATTGATCATGAAGAGTTCGGTTCTGACATCGATGATGAAACTATATCCCTCATTGTCAACAAATTCATAAAGTTCTTAAGAAAGAATGGAGGATTCAGAAAGTTTCATAAAGAATATGCAAAAGAATCAATCATGAAGAGCAAGTATCCCAAAGACAAAACAACTTGCCATGAGTGTGGGAAAGTAGGCCACATGAGGTACATGTCCTACTTATCTCAAGATGATTGGTCATAACAATAAGAAAGACTCTTAGGACATTAAAGCTAAGAAGGCTTATCATTTGGGATGCACCCGAAGAGGACACTACTTCAACAAGCACCTCAGGAGATGAAGAATCAAACAAGTTATTCCTAATGGCTCAAAATCTGAACTTAGTGAGGTAATATTTTCTGATTCTAGTTCTAATTCCGATAATCACACACACACACACGCACACGCACGCGCACACGCACGCGCACGCGCACACGCACACACACACGCACGATATACTTATAGTGCATATGTTGAAATACATGGATTAAGCTAAAATGTATTTTGGATAAGAAAATGTTAATTCTTGAGATTGAAAAGAAAATTAGTGAATTGTAAACTTCTTTTTATGAGTTAAAACTTGAGAATGAAACCTTAGATCTTGTATATGTTAACTCTTCATGTGTTTGTACTACTAAGTTAAGTGAGACATCTATTTGTATAAAGTGCAAAACTTTGGAATGAGATATTTTGCTTAAAACAGAAAATTGCAAACTTTGCAAGTAATAGTTACAACTTAAACAATTTACTTGTTGCATCTAGAAATGTACGTAATCGATTTGTTCTAGGTTACATGCATGCTAAGAAAAGGAAGTCAAATATGAAACAAATAGTTTATGCAAAATTGTCACATCAAAAATTAGCTCCTTTCTTTTATTGTGGTATAAATGGACCTACTTCTAATTCTTGAAATATTAGAATGTTTGGTATACCTAGTGGACAATATTTGTGGATGAAAAAGATAATATTTTCCTTGGTTACAAACAAAAAGGGACCCAACATAATTTGGGTATCCAAGACATTCAAGTAAACTTATTTTGCAGGTGCGCCTATGGACATATGAACACCAAATAATACTTAGACAAAAGATGTTCTAGGCACATGATAGGTGAGAAGATAAAACTTCATTGACCTATCACCTAAGGAAATGGAAAAGGTCAAGTATGGAAAAATTCTTAAAGTTAAATGCTTAA
Source organism: Lupinus albus (assembly GCA_009771035.1). Taxonomy (NCBI): domain Eukaryota; kingdom Viridiplantae; phylum Streptophyta; class Magnoliopsida; order Fabales; family Fabaceae; genus Lupinus; species Lupinus albus. The sequence goes on along the minus strand of CM020011.1, from coordinate 5,868,279 downwards.
AGTTAGAAATCTTGTGTTGCAAAGGTAATAAGGTATCTTTTCTAACTCTAAGTGTTAGATTTATTTTAAGTGACAAAGCAATATCATAATTTCTAGGAAGTCTTACAAATTGAAATCCTAGTGAGGCCTATGTTTTATCTTGTAAAATCCCGTAAAATCTTTTATAAGGTCAAAATCATATTTCTAGGATATGCTAATCGTGAAAAATTAGAACAAGTCAAATCTCATGTTAAGACCAATGACCAATGTTTTGAAAAAGTCTCCACAACAAGTGAGGCCTATGTTAACTCCTATTCTCCACAATTTGTCATCCCCAAACCGATGACCAAAGAGGTAAAAAACAATCAATCCCGCAACCCATTAAACAAAAATTTGTCATTCAAATAAGACGATCGAAAAAAAATACCAACCCCCACAAGGAGGTTGCTAATAAGTACCCTTGTGAGAATTTGAGTCTTAATTGTGGATGAATTGTTGTATGCCATCTAATATTCTTTCATGTGTGATTATTGCACTCTTGATTACTTTCACTCTAGAACTTTACACGTTTCTTGTTGATACTTTATTTTCACTTGCACATTTTGAAGTGATTTATGCATTTCTTTTGAATAAGCCACAAGTCATATAGCCTACCACGAATGAATATATCTATTGCTAGCCCCTTAGAGCCTTTTTACCATTTCTTTGTTCTATAGCCCATTACAAGCCTATAAGTGAAAACCCATGATTATCCTAACCTTAGGGAATTTTGGAGCTTTGGAATTGTTTTGAGAATGTGTATTAAGTAAGGGTGAGTTGTTATTTATTGCTTATAATTCTTGTTTATGACTCATTGGTTGTTACATTTGTGTACTTAAGTGTGGTGTTATTGAAAAAAGAAAAGAAAAAGCAAAAAGAAAAGTACCAAAAAGAGAAACAAAGCAAAATAAAAACAAAAATTAGAAAAACAAAAGTGAATAAAAGTTGAGTGTGGCAAAGAGGATTGAGATGATTGGAATTAGAGGTTTATTTACTTATTTTAGGGATGATTTTGTCTTACTTCTTACTTATTCCACATTGCTCCTCTATTCTCTTGGTTTTAAGCTACATATCCATATTTTGACTTGATCACCGAGTAACAGTCCAAATTTGAGGACAAATTCATTTCAAAAAGGAGGGAGTGATATGACCCTAAGGGGATCTACATATTTTGTCTAAGGACTGATCATTTATTTGGGCAGCTTATTCAGAATTATTAAGATTTTTAATTCCAAATTAAGATGTGAAGAGCATGAGTACAAATGTCTTAGAAAGCTCGGGTCTTGGCCAAAGATCCAACAACCTGGATGAATGGTGAGCCTAGGCCAAGGCACGCTACGCATATGCATCATGGCTTAGGCGTGGAATATTTATTGTTTAGGCTGACAAACTCTAGGCGTTAAACCATTTCCTGGTCGAGGCGCCATGTATGACCAAGGCTTACAAAGACCAGGCATAGGGCCGGTTTCTGACCGAGGATGGCATGCACAGATGCACCAGACATTGGACCAGATCCTAACCGAGGCACTAGGCCAGCCACCGAGGCGCTGGGCCAACTTGGCCTGGCCAAGATTTATGACCGACGCATACAAGCCTTGCCCGCCAAGCTTGGTGTTGGGCGATGGCCTTCCCGAGTCAAGCCTAGTCATCACTTAGTTGGGTCTCGTTTTAAGCTTTGTTTTCAATTTGTCCTCAGAAATAATGTCTGGAACTTAAATTGGCACATGGCCATTTAATTGAAGCATAAAATTATAACTGACACTTCAATGCTTGACATGTAATTATAGGTTTCCAGAGCTGTTGGAGAAGGAATAGTCGTGACCAACAAAATATGACAGCGATAGCAACCAGATAAGGCCCAACATTGAAGAAGTCAACAATCCCACCAAGCTCAATATTGAACTAGGAGAACACGTGGTGGAGGCCACCTTTCTAAAACTTAAGGACATTTTTGCTTGAAATTAATAATGTGGGAGTCTTATGTCCCGCAATTAAACTACATATGTTTTTATTTATTTCCTCTGGACATTATATTTTTATGTATTGCCTCTTTTGGAGTAGGCATGTAATAAGGGTCATTATGTAAGGAACTGGGTTATTTTAATTACCTATTTTGTGCATTCAGCCATGTGGAGACTTAAGGGAGGTGTTAATGTGCAATTGTTCAAAACCATGGAGCCAAAAAACGTGTGGAAGACTTAAAAATCGGATTGCATGAAGTTAAGTCTTTCCACAAATGGTGCAGCCATGTATGTAAAATTCTCATGAGCGAAGAAAGGAGTTAATAGTTTCCTTAAGTGGTCCAGTCGTGTGGGAGCTTTAATATGCAGGTTTCAAATCCAAAATCAATAATTACTACATTTCCTAATTGATCATTATGTGAGTGGTATTTTCTTGGAGTAAACCAAGTAGAAAAATTCCATATGAAGCACAAGATGAATGGTGTTGCCATATTAATAATTTTCAACCATGTGGTACTTTACAAACCAGCCAAAGCATATTTCAAATTCAAATGGAGGAGCCAAAAACGTGTGGATTCAGATTGTATGAATTTATGACCTTTCCATAAGAGGAGCAAGGCTTGTGGGAGCACTAATATGAAGTTATGACCTTTTCATAAGAGGAGCAAGGTTTGTGGGAGTAGTAAATGCAAGAAATTAAGTTTGGAATCCTAAGGCAAGGAGTTATTAAGTGGCCACCATGTGCATTAATTCATAATTTCCAAGGGAGATAATACAATTATTTCGAGCCATAAACTACTTGCCATATTGGGCGTTTGGCTCATCAAACACCCTTCCTTATTAGGCACCAAGCTGGTCAACCTATGAGCAAAACGTGTGATTTCAAATGAAGAGAAGTTATGACAATGAAAACATTTGCACCTAGACTATTCTTAGTCTTTAACACGTGAGGAATAGTAGGAAAATAATTATAGTATATTTAATTTCTTATGGAGCCATACTTGGTCAGCCACCCTATATGTAACATGCCAAAAAGATGAATAAAAATTGCTTGGATTTTATTTGGATATAAATCCTTTCTCTTTAGTTGAGCTTTGGCTCCTAAAACTTAGAACATGTCAAGCAAATTTGCTTCTGGCGTTCCAAGGCTTATTATCACCATGTGTGTGGCGCCCTAATCTCGTTCTTCTCAAAGATCCTTCCTTGTGGTAAACCTCCTTGACTTATCAAGCTACCTTACTTTTGGTGCCTTAACATTGTTCTTATCAAGGATCCTTCATTACGTAGAACCTCCTTGGCTTATCAAGCAACCTTGCTTGTGGCACCCTAACATTGTTTTTATCAAGGATCCTTCCTTGTGGCGAACCTCATTGGCTTATCAAGCTACCTTGCTTGTGGTGCCTTCCCCTTTCATCACTTTACCATCTTCTTCTTTTTCCCACACATACAAAAAAACCAAAAAAAAAACACAAAATGTGAGTGTCATTGTAAAATTCAATTTCGCGAGTAAATATCGTACACCATCCAAGAACGATAGGCCAATGAGCAGCCACCCTCATGGAGTTTGTCGTCAAGTGATATCAAAGCCACTTCTTGCTTGGTGTCATAGCCAGTGTTTTTTTTATTCTCCTTCTTTCTTCTATCTCAAAAAGTGTTAAAAAAAGTGTCAAAAAAAGAGAAAAAAAAAATTGTCAGAATTAAGAGTAAAAAAATTGTCAAAAAAAAGTCAAAAAGTGTCAATCAAAAGTGTGAAGAGTCAAGTTTTAGTTAGAATTTTGTGTTACATCCAAAAGTTCTAACAATAAAGTTCCTTCTATTTTTATGAATCTGTGTTTGCAGGAAGGTTGTGGATACATTTTAGCAACCAGATGAGGCCCAACATTTAAGAAGTCAACAAGCCTATCAAACTCAACATTCAACTAGGAGAACACCCGGTGGAGGCCACCTTTTTAAAACTTAAGGGTCATTATATGGGGTGGTGGGTCTTATGTCCCGCAAATAAATTAGTTATGTTTTTTAGTTATTTGGTTTGGATATTATATTTTTATGTATTGCCTCTTTTGGAATAGGCATGTAATAAGGGTCATTATGTAAGGAACTGGGTTATTTTAATTTCCTATTTTGTGCATTCAGCCATGTGGAGACTTAAGGGAGGTGTTAATGTGCAATTGTTCAAAACCATGGAGCCAAAAAACGTGTGGAAGACTTAAAAATCGGATTGCATGAAGTTAAGTCTTTCCACAAATGGTGCAGCCATGTATGTAAAATTCTCATGAGCGAAGAAAGGAGTTAATAGTTTCCTTAAGTGGTCCAGTCGTGTGGGAGCTTTAATATGCAGGTTTCAAATCCAAAATCAATAATTACTACATTTCCTAATTGATCATTATGTGAGTGGTATTTTCTTGGAGTAAACCAAGTAGAAAAATTCCATATGAAGCACAAGATGAATGGTGTTGCCATATTAATAATTTTCAACCATGTGGTACTTTACAAACCAGCCAAAGCATATTTCAAATTCAAATGGAGGAGCCAAAAACGTGTGGATTCAGATTGTATGGATTTATGACCTTTCCATAAGAGGAGCAAGGCTTGTGGGAGCATTAATATAAAGTTATGACCTTTCCATAAGAGGAGCAAGGTTTGTGGGAGTTGTAAATGCAAGAAATTAAGTTTGGAATCCTTTCCTTGTTTATGCCAAATTCGTGCAGTATTATTCAAATCCTTAGGCAAGGAGTTATTAAGTGTCCACCATGTGCATGAATGAAAAATGGAAGATGAATATGTATGTTTTAATGTTGGAAACTTCTAATGAAAGTGGTTTTGGGAAATATTGGAAATATGTGAATATCATGTATGTTTGCAAATGAACTATGAGATTTTTATATGTTGTTGAGAATAAATTACTAACTTTTGTTGTTGTTTGGTGGGGATGAGGAAATATCCTAAGGTTGGAGGCGGTGTCGGAGGAACTTGCAAAATTACCAAAGACCAAACCCAACATTCACCAAGGTAAGGATAAGCATTTTATTCCGAGATATGAAATATGAGATATGTGGTTATATGTGGTTGATTCGAAAGGAATATGATGTGGAATGTATCAAGGAATTGAATGTCTTGCCCAAGTGGTATTGAATTGTATGTCTTGCCCAAGTGGTATTGAATTGTATGTCTTGCCCAAGTGGTATTGAATTGAATGTCTTGCCCAAGTGGTATTGAATTGAATGTCTTGCCCAAGTGGTATTGAATTGATTGTCTTGCCCAAGTGGTATTGAATTGAATGTCTTGCCCAAGTGGTATTGAATTGAATGTCTTGCCCAAGTGGTATTGGATTGAATGTCTTGCCCGAGTGGTATTGCATTGAATGTCTTGCCCAAGTGGTATTGAATTGAATGTCTTGCCCAAGTGGTATTGGATTGAATGTCTTGCTCTATGTGGTATTGTGAAAGTACGTGTAAGTGGGAAATGGTTATGTAAAACATGAATGAAGTAAAGGATAACAATGTTTGACATGGAAGAATGTGAAAGTAAGAATGGTCGTATGAGGTAGTAAGAGATAAAATGAAATGTAATGACTTTGTGTTAGAATGCTTAAATTGTTTATCTAACTCTGTTTATAATGTGGATTATATCAAATGATGTTTATTGAATTAAATGACTTACTCCTTTGTATGTTTTTGTGTGTTGCCATTTGATAATCCCATTAAAGGTAATTGGATACATTAAGGATGCTCGACTTGGAGCTTTAGGAGCTTTTAAATCGGGATTCCTTTATTTACACCTTTTTGTATCATGACCAACTATTTGTGGATTTTAAAACTTGTAACCATGGTCATTGTATTTTTGGATGTTTTTAACCTTGGGTATTAGGAATTTGGAAACCCATAACTATCCCCATGTCCTAATTTAAATGGGGGTATTAATATGAATTATGTTTTTCTGTCTTATGAATGTGTGTATGAATACTGCATGATAAAACGATTAGGAAATAATCAAGGTAAATAATGTAACGTACCTCGGGTTACCAATCATAAGATATAATGAAAATATATGTTTGTATGAGTTAAAATAAGAAAAAATTTCAAATGTAGAATTTGGGTCCTTACAGAGAGCTCAACTTGACTGAAGGGAATTATACTCTTGAAGAAGGCATCCTATGCCCATCAATTCTTGGTCGTGGACTTCATTAAGGAGGAGTTAAGTCACAATTCCCTCCATGCTCAATTGACGACCTCACTCTAGCCTTGAACATCACTTAGAGAAGAATCATAATTTCATCTTTCAATGCCAATCGTGAAACCATTAAAGGACAAGTTAAGGCACAATTTCACCATGCATTCAAGTCTAGTCGTACTATCAATAGAGAAATGGAACTGCACCTTTGGCTTATCAACACCTCAAGTGTTGTGGCGCCCATATGACCTCAATTCTTAACCATCTTCTTTTATCCCTTTACTTTATACTTTTGTTGCATACTATTCTATCTTGTCTTCTACATTATTTTCACGAGTCAAGTGTATCCCAACCAAGAATCGATCACCAACTAAAAACCTTCAAATGAGGTTCACATCATGATGCTAACGAGCTTTAGAATCTTAGAAATTATGTTGTTAGAAAAGTAATGAAAAAATTGTGGATGAATAAAAAAGATTCCATAAGGATGATCAACTTAGAATAGCTAATTGCATGAAAAAAATAGCCCACTAGGAGGATCAAATATGTTGCCACTTGTCTCAGTATCTTGGTAGAATAACATAATTTTTTTCAAATTAAAATATAAATAAATATCTTGAAAATTATATTTTATGTCTATGATCTAGTAGTTCAGGAAAGACATATCAATTTAATATTTGATTCACGGATATTTAATAGTGACAAAACGATAATGGTTTATTATTGTAATTAGTTGATTTTTTCTTTTCGGTACAAAATGATGGAAATATATGTAATCAATTGCAATGGCTTCTTTATTTCTTCATGTTCAAAAAAACAAGATTTTTTAGATACACGGGCAGTAGGGAAAATCTCATATATATTTTTTTAGCTCTGGAAGCAATTTGATGAATTACTCCTAAAGGTTTACATGGAAATAGTGTGCTAGTTGATGAAAGTTATTTCGGAAACAAAAAAAAAGTAAAGTCAAATTTATTTTCATTTGCTTGATACAAAAAAAACATTGATAATCAATAACTAACGGACCAAATTATTATGATCTTTTCACAAAAATCACAAAGTAATTGGACCGTCAGAGAATGATTTTTTTAATTGTTTTTTAAAAGAGTAAATTACACTCACACCCTCTGAGTTTTAGTGAAATTACACAAATCACCCCTCACTTTTTTGTCCTTAGACGAACCACCCTAATTTTGTACATATGTTACACTGACTACCCCTACATGATATAAAAGTAATATTTTAAACAAAAAAACGTATGATGTGTGTAATTAATTAAACAAAATATTGTATATTGTGTAGATAAATTCAAATAATATAAGAGTTATTGCGTCTTCATTATTTGGCTCGTTATAAGATATTATAAAAGTTATTTAAACATTTCTTTGAAATTATTAATGTATTTTTTAATGACACAAAAATAATAAAGAAACACTCGCTTTTGTACTATTTGAAATGTTACACAATATACAATATTTTGTTTAACTTAATTACATTTATCACACGTTTTTTCTTTAAAATATTACACTTTTATAATATGCAGGGGTAGTCAGTGTAATATATGTATAAATCTAGGGGTGGTTTGTGTAGGAATAAGGGGTAGTTGGTGTAAGGTCAAAGAAGGGAGAGGTGGTTTGTGTAATTTCATTAAAACTCAGGGGGTGTGAGTGTAATTTACTCTTTTTAAAATAATGTATTTATTAAAGACTATATATTCATTCAATCATTACTTATTTAATTAGATATAATATTATGCTTAAGACAACATAAAAAATTATATTATTAATATAAAACTTGGTGGTTACACTCTCACCAATATATTGTTACAAAATTTAGATATATCATCTATCATGTTTTGTCAACTAAGCTATATATATATATATATATATATATATATATATATATATATATATATTTCACATTCTACCTGGCCTCCATGTAAGTGTGTTGCACACCTAGTTATGAAAATCGAATTGTATTTATGAGTTCAATTAGAAAATTAGTAAATTGATCCTCATACAATTGATTAGTAAGTTTGCATGGACTTCTTAAGTTGAGAATGAGCCATTGGTGTATTTGGTCATTATGTAAGTAGATAAATGATTAGTTTCACAACATTATTTTAAGAGTAAATTACATTGACACCACATGAGTTTTAGTGAAATTACACAAATCACCCCTCCATTTTTTACCCCAACAAAAAACCCCAGATTTTTGTACATACATTACACAGACTACCTTTATATGTGAAATAAGTGATTTTTTACATAAAAATGATGATAAGTGTAATGAAGTTAAACAAAATATGGTATATCGTGAAAACAAGTCCACTTAATATATAAGTCAACACATTTTTATTATTTTCGTTACAAAATGCATCAATAATTATAAATATATATTATTTAAATCAACCTTATACAATATTATAATGGACAAAAAATAATGAAAACGTGTTGACTCGTACACTGTTTTGACTTGTTTCCAATATATATCATATTTTGTTTAACTTCATTACACTTATCATCATTTTTTATGTAAAAATTACATTTTTTTCACATGCAGGGGTATTCTGTGTAATGTATATACAAAAATCAGAAAAAAAAATTTAGGGGTAAAAAATGGAGGGAATATTTGTGTAATTTCACTAAAACTGAGGGGTGTCAATGCAATTTACTCTTATTTTAAACTTGCTTTACCTAATTTTCGAATAATAGCTTTATTTATTTAGTAAGTTGAGATTTTGACTGCTGCATTTCCCAATGCTAATCAAAATGAAATGTTTTAGGCTGAAATCTCATTGAGGAAGGCGTTGCGTTCACTTACATATTACAACATTTGTTTTTTTGGTTGCGGTGAGAAAATAAGAAGAGAGAAAGACATGAGAAAGAGAGTAGAGAGAAAGAGAAAGAGAAAAAGGAGAAATGGAGAAGAAATAGAGTTGATTTTTATAATGTTTGGTATAAGAGAATAAGAAAAGAAAAGGAAGAGAAAGTAACAAGAAAAATATAATGTTATTCTTCAAATGACAAGAATACCCCTAAATAAAGAAAAGAGGGGGAAAATTATTGTTTCAATATTAACTAAAATAAAAGTTATAATTTTAAATTATAAATTTTATTATAATTTCAATTCATTTTTAATTCATAATTTGTATATCTAAAGGAGATTTATTATATATATCTAAAAAAGTTGTTTTATGTTACTAGTATTAAAAGCATTAATTAGAGAAATATAATTGAATAGTATTTTCTTTTAGTGTTAATTACATTCTCTATCAGCCTTATTATTCTATAATTATTTGTAAATTATAAATCTCTAATTATAAGTTCAAGAAAATCAAGAATTTACAATAACCTTTCACAAAAAATATAGTAAAAATTAGGTTCTTGCGTAAAAAAAACGGTAACAATTGAGAAATAGAGATTCATTAATTGATAACCCAAAGTTATTGAGAATGGTGAGTGTCTAAAATGAAATGAGAATTGAGATTCTCAAATCTGATTTCATTACATAAATTAGCACTGAAATATTGAATTTAATTTTAATTTATTAATTAAATCTGTTTTAATTAGCACTAATTCTCAAATCTGATTCAACAATTTTTTATATATGTATACCTTAACTTAAGTTTATTAATTTTAATTTTCTACATATTAAAATATTGAATTTAATTTTTTGAATACCATATTATATAAGTAATTTTAACTCATTATAGAAATTCATAAGTATTAGCAATAAATGGATGTAGGGGCAAACTTGTCAATTGCCATTTCTCACCACTTTCTTCTCAAAGTTGAGAAGAAAAGATTTTGAGTGGAGCCCATTGGTTTTTTCTCTTTCTCCTCTATTTCTCTCCTCACCCAAATAAGGTTATAGCATACAAATTAAATTATTTCATTATTTGTATTAAATTTATGTATTATTTTCCATGTTTGCCCTTTATCTCTCTAAAAACTAGTCATTCACTTCCACTAATTATCTCTCTTATTAATTAGGTAATGATAAAGTTGTAAATTCAATTATTAATGTTGCCTTGGATTTCTAAAAACACATATAAACAAGAACAGATACTTCAAAATGAAAGGAGATAGTAATTAGTCTCATGGTGATAGTAGTTAATTTTGAATAAATATGCATATAAGTAGTAACTCTTACATTCTTCTGATGGTGTAGTGTATATAGTTTATTGCTGCCCCGAAATGTGGAGTGTGATATTGGTGATAACTAACCAACTATACTAAGGCTGCTTAATAGGTAAAATGCATCCTTGACTTGCATCTGTAGATCCGAAAGTCTTGAGATGATTCTTTATTTAACATCCTCTCATGAAATCTAAAATCTTATGGATGCTTTAAAATTGTTTTAAAATACATAAATGGTTGGTTACAATTTTTTCTTTTTGGTTAACATGGATGTAAAGTAGTTAAACTGCTTTGCTATCCACATTTTCTGTTTTGCATGTTTATTTAATTAGGACACTTGGAACTAAGTATTTCACTTATACACACTAATTGGTGCTTATTTGACATTTTGTAAAATACATTCTATGTTGCAGTTTTTTGTAATTAAGTTTTATTTATTTATTTTTAAAGCTACTGTTTTTTGGAATTTAATTTCTTCTATTCTAGTTATGTAGTGTTGAATGTGGTAGATGTACATTAATTAATTTCATTTGGCAGGATGTACAAGCTTCTCAATGTTTTAGAATTCCATATCTCAAAGAAACGAATGTCAATGATAGTAAAAGATGAAGAAGGGAGAATTTTGCTTCTCTGTAAAGGTGCCGACAGGTTTGTGAAAAACTAACATGCAACCTTGAGTAGTTTGGCTGCTTGTACTTTTTTTTATTTGACCCAATTGACTTACCTTTTGTCATATTTTCATGCAGTGTAATGTTTGGGCAAGAATGGGAGGGGTTTGAAGAAAACACATTGGAACAAAAAATGCAGGGAATTGTAGGGAATTGTTTGAAGAAAATACATTTTCATGGTAAAAAAAAGTCTCCCAAAAGTAGGGAATTGTACTTTTGCGCCATTATCACAACTGTCATAAAAAATGTAATCATTGTTTTGCCCGAAAATTTCAATAACCTCCCTATCCCAATTGAGGGTAATTCTTTTGTTTGCTTTGACATATTGCCTTAACTGACAAAATTTTATGATTAATATCACAATTTTGTGCCATAAGGCCACTCAAATTAAGGAATCATGTTTTTTTTATAAACAATTTTTTACCTTTTGGTCTGATTGCTTGCTATCCACAGAAGTCGAGTGGTTTCACACCCAATCTTTTAACTTTTTTCAATTGGAATATGTTGTAATTTTGTCTCTATATCAGAATATTTATGAGCTTCTTGTTTCATTGTATCTATTTACACTCGAATATCTGATAATTTTGTATTTCCTTTGCAACATCTAATTTTTAGTTCTATTTGTAGTGTACTATTTAGTAATCTTGCTTCTATATACTTGGGAATATCTAAAAAATATACTTCTTTTTTACTCCAACATATTCTACTGATCAAGCTGTTTGTATTGGCAGAAATATTGTGTCAACAATCAATTTGGACTGTAAGTTGGACCTTAAAACAATTGCTCTTGAAGCTCATAATGCAGAGTACAATCCCAAGGCAAGCTTCATATATATGTTAATTTTGTACAGCTTGCTGATGTTTTTGTGTTTCTATGTAGCGTTTTTGCTGATGTGATCATGAGGATCTGGGAACCAAAAACAACAACAATCATTTTTGTTTCTGGCAAAATGGTATTTTCCTTTTCTTCACCTACTGTCATTGAAGTGCATGTTTATTTTGGTTTTTAACATTTCCTAAAAGAAAAGAAAGTCATGTGAAGTTATTCAATAGTTTGTAGTTGTGCGATTCTCTTGTTGAATTTCCTTTTTTCTCTTTTGTACTTAAGTAACTAAGCTTATAAGATCTGTTAACTCACAACTAGTGCAAATTGGTCACTCTGTGGTCAAGATTTTTTCTTTTGGCACTGATATCACTGAATATGCTTGCAATGATTCAAAAAGTTAAATAAGTCTAGTTTTCTGTTCTTTTTTCTCTAGAGTTCTTTGATGTTCCTGATGTTTGAAAGAAAAAATATTTAGTGTGGTGCATATAAATGATGACACTTCTAGGGGTGATTGCCTTTTTGATGTCAACCTTTTGTTTTGGTTGTTTGATAGGATCTTGTCTTGAATGAAAGCACTCTTTTGTTGGGTGAGGTTATTCACACTCCCAAATGCCTATTCACAATCCTTAATAACTAATCATGATTTTGTATTATACAAAAACTACAAGTATGATTGGTTAGTCTGAGTGTGGATGGCAATTTGACTACCTATAGCCCACCCTTTTATTGTCTAGAAATAAGGCTTTACCGTTTGTTGATATATTTGGTCCTTTATTGGTTGTGGTTTCTGTTTTTCTTTTTCTGCACATCACTCTTGTGTTATGAAGATACATTTTCCGATCAGCAATTCTCATATTGTCTCAAGGATCTGGGTTACTGTTCATACATGTTAAGTAATTAACAGATATATGTATGTCCTGAGATGTATGGGTTATTCTGTCTCCGTTGTTGCAAAACTTGCAGCACAATATGTGCATGTTTTGAGAGTTTTTGTTTTTTGAACTTTCTTTGAAATGATACCCAGCATAATTTGCTTTTTATACTTCTTTCTAATTTGTAATCATAGTGTTATACTTCTTATACTGGCGCCTTTAGCTGGAGCTGCAGTAGTAGAATACTATGATCATAAGACATGATCAATGGCTATAAATTCTAACCATTAAACATAGTGCATCCAGAGTTCCCTGAATTCTCTCTCGTCAGTAATTTGCATATCTGATGACTTGGTATTGTACAACTATGATTGCAAAGTCCACAATTAAATTTGTACTATGGACCATTAATTCATAAAATAAAATACTACACTACAATTTCTTATTTCGGTTGGAAGACCAGCCCTGCGACTTAGAGAGATGAACTCGATTTCTACCTCTTCCAATTGATTTGGAGTCGCCACTACGTTTTTTGCGGTTAAAACGTAGAAAACTCTAAATATGTCCAATTAGGATAATTTGGTCTTTAAGCTGAGATTCTGTGCTCGAGAGTCGATCATGGATCGGGAAGGTATTAGCACCCCATCCGCCCGTATTAAAACGGTACCCTCGCTTAATAACAGGAACTTTTATACCCTTAAAATTATTTATTAAAATTCAGTAATAAGAACAAAATGTTTTATTTTTTATTGTATGTCTCACAAGAGTTTGTCTTGTACGTATCCCTAGGTGCAATAGGGAAATCAAAGCTACATAGTTCTGGTTCGAAAATTAATTGGTGTTGGTCTAGTTGATTTGAAATGTCGATATAATTTTATTCACTTTGAGAAAAGATGAAGTAGCAGAAACTAATGTCTACACCACATCAAATCTTAAAGAGATTTTGGAAATTGTTAAAATATAATTGAAATTTATTCATCTTTAAGATAGATGAAACATTATAAACTAATGTCTGCACAACATCAAATCTTAAAGAGATTTTGGAAATAGTTTAAAATATAATTGAAATTTATTCATCTTTAAGATAGTTGAAATTTATTCATCTTTAAGATAGATGAAGCAACAGAAACTAATGTCCGCACCGCATCAGATCTTAAAGGGATTTTGAAATTGTTGAAGTATAATTGAAATTTATTCATCTTTAAGATAGATGAAGCAGCAAACTAATGTCTACACCGCATCATAGAGGTGTCAAAATGGGCGGACCCGCCACAACCCGAAACTTTGTAGGGTTTGGGTATTAAATTTGACACTTTTTAATGAATCCGGGCTTTTTAGCCCGGTCCGGTCGGGCTATATTAAAACCGGGCTCGGGCCGGGCTTACCCGGGCGGATTCGGGCTACCCATTTTCTCTTATTTTAAAACTTTTTTTTGGCTAGGTAATAAACTTAAGATGAAAATTATTTTACAAAATAACTTATGATAAAAAAATAGATAATATATACTAAATATTGTGTTCTGAACTTTGAATAAAAAATAGAGTAATGTCTATAACATAAATATTTATAAATTACAATAATGTTATCAAGTTAATAATTATATTATTTTTCCTATTTTGCTTAATATCATTTTAAGCACATTAGCGAAATAGTGTATCAAATTAACTGAGAACATTAAACCATATAGATTCTATTTTTCTTTTTTTAATTGTATATTTAATTAGATTTAACTTCTACAAAAAAAACATAATAAAGAAAATAATTTTTACAACGAAACTGAAAAACAACTTAATTGTTTACCGTAGAGAACTCAACACAACCAAATTTAACATAACAATTCACAATGAAAGTGTTGATAAAGAGCATACAAAAGATATCCATACACAAAGTAAAGAAATATTATGATGATAGTTATACTTCGGCACATAGAATTCATTCTAAATTTGAGTCTATACTATCATTACTATAAACCAAAGTGATATTATTTTTTACTGTATCCATTTATTATATTGAAATTACAAATTATATTATGTTAGAGATTGAGAGTCTAATATAAATAAAATATTTAATGGATGAGTTATGTTATGAATCATATCTGTAGATTTAACATCATGTCTTAGCTCAAACACATAGTATTATATCTATAAGTTTGGTTACATTGAGCATAACAATTGTGTTAAAAAATTGATACATTAATATCAAATGATATATATATATTAAATATGTTAATTTTTTTTTTTTTAATATTATGCGGGCCGGCCCGCCACAACCTGCAACCCGCATAGGGCGGGCTTGGGCTACATTTTGATATACATAAATTGTATCCGGGCTTTTTAGCCCAGCCCGATTTAGCCCGAACCAGATATGGGCTAGCCCGAACCCGCTCAGGTAGCCCATTTTGATACCTCTACCGCATCAGATCTTAAAGAGATTTTGAATAGTTGAAATATAATTGAAATTTCTTGATCTTTAAGATAGATGAAGCAACAGAAACTAATGTCTACACCACATCAGATCTTAAAAAGATTTTGAAATAATTGAAATATAATTGAAATCTAGTAATCTTTAAGATAAATAAAGCAACAAAAACTAATTTCGGCAACGCATTAAATCTTAAAGAGATTTTTGGAAATAATTGAAATATAATTTAAATTTATTCATTTTTATCATAGATGAAGCATCATAAAGTAATGTCTGCACCACATCACATCCTAAGGAGATTTCTTTAAATAATTTAACATATAATTGAAATTTATTCATCTATATATGAAGCAGCAAAAACTAATTTATGCACCGCATCAAATCTTAAAGAGATTTTGAAATAGTTAAAATATAATTGAAATTTATTCGTCTTTAAGATAGATGAAGCCGCAGAAACTAATATCAGCACCGCACTCAATGATAAAGAAATTTTGGAATGATTAAATATTATTGTCCAAAACGTTTTATTATGATATTAATCATAGACTTATTTTCAAAAGTGATGGTGAAAATCACTGTGCAGAATAAAAAAAAAGCAAAACCAATTAATAACCCTTATTGCATCTTTTCGAAATTTGGGTTATTCATGGGTTTCTAAGGGGTCTAATATGATTTGTCACCCCATCTCTGTTTAGAAACATTAATCTTAAATGGTTCATCTGTGTCTCATTCTTCGTGTTATGTATTTCATATAGGTGCTTTGGATGCTGGAAAGCGACATTCTCTTGTGAATTGTGATTGCTTATCAAACTTCAATGCAATGCAAGAGTATAGAAGCTTGTGAATTGTCTCAACAACATTATCTATGTCATGCCACTTTGCTACAATGTATACTGTATGATCCCTTGTAGCAACAGAGTTTGTATTTGTTTCTGATTTAGACTTTACTTGTAGCAACAACACTTCCATTTGTTCCTTATTTAGAGATTGGCATATGACATAAATGATTAAAGTAAAGAGAGTAAGAGACACCTAATTGGATCATCCTTTGTAATTGATATCAAGTAGTTAAATCGCCAAATATTATTTCTTGAACCATTTTTACTCTTTCATTTCATTTACTTTGTTGAGAAAATTGCACTCTCACAAGCCATGGGTGTTAAGCCTTTCAGATAGAAATTTTATTACTTGGTCACCTTGAACCCTTATGTATCCTCTAAATACTCTTCCACTAATCCATTCTATCATCTTCAACACCCTATCCAACCCATTTGTAGCATCTTGTGTTAAATGTCTCATATTTTACCTTATTCAATAAATTCCAAACTTCCCATTAACAACCTTCTTAAAACTGATTTTTTTATTTATTTAAAAACCACCACTAACCAAAAAACGATTTATGATTGTTCATAAAATGTCAAATTGGTTATGTTGTTTTAAGATTTTTTTTTGGATTTTTTTAAATATAGGTCGAACATAATTTGGTGTTCACATCAAGAACCATTTATATTTAGTCCGGTTCATGGTTTTAGAAATTTTGGAACCAAACCGAACCGCATATTAAAGAAATAGACATTGAGGAATAATATTTTGTTGCTGTTTGAATTCTTCAACCAATTTTGTGGCTTAAATTATCAATTTTGTGTGAATTATAATGTTATATATGTTACTAAATTATTATTATGTTAGTGTTATATATGTTGCTACTTAAAAAATTGTTATGTATATATATGTGATACTTTCTCAATGTCATGATGATTTATAACATATCTTCTAACTTTCATGGTACTAGATTTGAAACTAACATGTATTGTTATACATGTATTGTTATATATGTTTCTGACTGTAAATTGTAAATTGTTATGTATGTTACTAATAATTAATTGTATTCTTATATATATTACAAATAAATATATGATGTGGTTTATACTGTTGTATATATGATCATTCATTTTTTCTTCATAAATATATAATTGTTATATACGCTGGAGTTTCAATTTTTTTAATGATAATAATAATGTATTTCCTTTTCAAAATTTCAAAGTTTGAATTCAAAATTCAAATTGGGAATTCAGAATCACAAGGGCATATTCAAGTACATTCAACATTCAAAATTCAAATGTGTTTTGAATTCAAATTTCAAATTTCAAATATGTTTGAATTCAAATTTCAAATATATTTGAATTCAAAATTCAAATCAACCTTCAAAAATTCAAAGCCAAGAGCTTAAATTCGAAAGAGCATCTTAACTCATTTAGATTCAACTCCAAAAGATAAGGCATCCCTAGAATCTCGACCAGGTCAGAATACTCATGGACCAAACATCCAAATTCGAAATTGCCATTCAAAATTCAAAGAGGATGCATTTAAAGTTCATATATGTTTTGAATTCAAAATTCAAAGTTCAAAATTCAAGCCTAAGTCAAGCATCCCTTGAATCTCGGCCAGACCAAGACCAGCCATGACAAGTCTGCAAGTCAAAGTTAAAATCTGACCTTGCCTTGGCACAAGTAAAATCTGACCTTGCACTTGGCCAAGTAAAATCTGACCTTGCACTTGGCCAAGTAAAATCTGACCTTGCCTTGGCACAAGCATATTTAGAGAATCATTTCAAATTTCAAAGTCAAATGACTCAGCACAACTAAGTCAGCCAAGCATCATGACTCAGTCAGACCTGATCAAGTCAAATTTGGCCAGAATTTCAAAAGCCCAACAAATGACTTAGCTTAAGCACATAACTAGGATTTGACTTAGTCTTTCATTTGCATGACAATTAGGATTAGTTTAAAATTCGAATTCCTAATTTTGTGGAGGCCCTTTTCGGCCAGCCACCCCTATAAGTATTTGTATTCTCATTGGAATAAAGATAACTTATATTTTGATTGAATTTCGTTTTGCTTAAGTGAGCTTTCTCCTTGAAACTCTTTGGCCTAGCCAAGATCTGAACTTATCAAGAACACTTGTTCTTGTGGCATTCTAAGGCTTATCATCCTTGGGTGTGGCGCCTTACACTAGCTTTTATCAAGGATCCTTCCTTGTGGCAAACAACACAAACTGTGACTAGCATTCCCCCAAACATTGTGACCAAGTCAAGCCTTAACCAAACACTTGACCAAGCCCTCAAACACCTAGCCTAAACCCCAAAACTGTACCTACAAACTCAAATCAACCAAGGCCAAATCTACCCCAAACACTTGACCCAACCCGAAATAACTAGCCACATTCAACCTTAAAAGCCAAAAAACCAAACCAAAACACATACAAATCTAATTCCACGAGTGAAAGTGATTTCCTTCAAGAATGGTCGGCATAAAAACACAACCACCCCATGGAAGTTGTCCTCATTATAGAAGTAATTTTACATGGCCAAAAGATGAAATGAAAAGACAAAGTCTGTTCTTTGCCTACATGTGTAGCACCCGGATTGACACTTTAAAATGAATGGTTGATTTTCTTTCATCTTCTATTCATTCATCTCTCATTTTTGTCTTTCTATTCACAACTCTTCTCTCACACTCTTCATATTTTATCTTACTCTCAAATATTTGATACTCGTCTTCTTGAAGGTAATCGTATTGTTCAATAGTTACAAAGATTGTGAAACAATGTGAACATTTTATTCTCACCATATGACCCTTCATTTGGTGACTATTACATTTTATTCTCACCATGGAATCCTTCATTTGGTGACTGTTTTGCTCCGTTTTGTTTGGAGTTTTGTGATAGTTGCGAATGTTGTGGAGCCATGGTTCCATTTTTCTCAACTGAGTGATGATGGAACATTTCATTTCATTAGTGGTTTCTTTTGGCTTTTTTTATTTTTAAAAATGACATCTTTAAGAGACTTTTACCTTCTTTAAAAATGATAGTTACCATTTTTTCTCACCATGTTAATCTTCATATGGTCATTGTCTTTCATACATTTCCTTTGTATTTTAAAAAAATATCATCTTTAGTGGTTTTCTACTTTTTGGGTCACTGTTTGTTGGTTTTTTGGCCGAGGGAATGGGTAGGTTTGTGATATTGGCTTGGTGTATGTCGTTGTGTTGGCCAAGAGTGACTTTGGTTGTGTGGCTGGTCTTTTGGCTGAGAGTGACTTTGGCGAGGGATTTGGGGTTTGGCTTAGATGTATTTGATGGGTTGCAGTTTCTGTAAGATAAAAGAAGTGTATAGAAAAGAATGAAAATGGTAAAGGCGCCACAAGTACTTTGCTTGATAAGCCTAAAGGAAGTTCGTCACAAAGAATGATCTTTGATAAGAACACAAGCTTGGTTGAAGCAAGAAGTTAGGAGAGAAATCACTAGACAAATTTTCACTAAAATCAAATCTGTTTTATTCAAGCATTCGCAAGGTGCACATATAGTGAGGGATGGCCTTGTGGCTCCCAAGTGTTTGGCCGAGACTTCAATGCATTGGATATTAGCACGGCTAGCATATGAGTCAGCTTGGACTCTTTATGACACATTTACAATATATTCAAATTAAATTAAAATTTAGCTCCCAACATGGGGCAAAGCACACAGTCATAAAATAAAAGATCACAAAGTCATTCAGCTCATGTTGAAAATCCTCATACGACTAAGTAAATGCCTTTGCAAAACTTTAGGCAAATGTTCCCCATGGCTTCAATGAAAGCTTATTTTCACGTGCTTTGATGATATAGTAAGTTGAGCCAAACTTGAAGGCTGGCCAAGCCTTCCTCATGGTCTTAATGCCAAACTCCCATGTGTTGCTGAATATGGCAACTCTTAATGGGTGAATTTTGAATTGCCTCCCAGAATGGAAAGTTTTAGCATGACTTGAATGGTTGCCTTAAGCCTCGCCACACTGTTGGAGTGTATGCACGGTCCCCTTAGCCCAATAAGGCAAGTATTGACCTTGTCGCGCCCAATATGGTAACTAGCACACCATTTTATTGGCTGACTTGAATGGGCATTTTGCATTTGAAAAGTTGCATATTTGGTTACACATGGGTGTAATGTCACGCCCTTGATACTTGCTACACGGCTGGTCGAGCCTTGATGAATTTCCCATGTGAATATTAAGGCTAACTTGGCTTGCTTGGGCTCTTGATGACACGCCCTTGAGCCTTGTGCCTTCACTTGGCCCGTTGATGTTAGGATGCTTAGCACGAGTTGGCTAAGGGTGCCTTGGATTTCTTGGCCCTAACCCGAGTAATGGGTCGTCTTAGGCCTTTTTGTTCTTCTTCATTGATGGGACTTGGTGAGTCGCCATCAGTTAGGCAACATAAATATATAATATGATCAATCATGTGTTTATATACACTCCTTTTTTTACACTTCTTAACATTGGAGCAACGCTATTTAATCAAGTGAAAAATATTAATTTAAGGGTAGAAATAAGAGTGTAATATTTACGCACTAAATTATAAAGATTTATACAGATTTAGTGTATCATATACTATTCATTTGTATTACTTTTATTTAAGAGTTAACGATGATTGGAAATGAATGATGAATGATACAATAATAGTATAAAAACTCTTATATTATCAATGCATAAATAAGGGTGAAGCTCCACAAAACTAAATTGTTTTAGTTAAAACAAAATTTTATATTCATTAATTGAGGTGTAGTTTTTTATAGGCAAATAAAATTACAAGAAATACAATGGGTAATTTGATCCATGTGCATCATGATCAATGAGACACAACTTAAGGAAGTAATACTACAATAAAAAATCTAACGAATATATTTATTACTTATAAAAAATGGTTGTCTAAATCTATTCATTTAACCCTTCTCACATGTTCATATTTTTTAAACCCACTTCTTCTCAAAACCACCTCTTCTGAAAAAAGAGTCATTTATCTCACAAATAAAAAATCTTGTCCCATCTTCTTCTTCTCACCCTCAAAGTACCTTTACCCCTATTATTCCTATATCAATATTTTTCTCTCTAATTCTTTCAATGTACTTTTATTCTCGTTTAAACTAATTCCGTTGATGAAATCCAATCTATAATTTCCTTTTAATCTTTCTCTTTTGTAGGTTAAGAATGTTTGCAAAACCCTTGTTTATCTTTATCTTTCTTATTGGTGCACAAAAATGGCTAACTTCAATGGAAGCTACGTGCATGTGAAGACCAACGATAACTATACTTTGAAGTTGTTCTGCATTGGGTTCATTGCTAATCTATCATGCCCAATCTAGCCAGGTTCGTAGTTAGATGAGGGAGATTCGGGTCAACAGAATGTGTTTATCTGCAAAGTTAAGATCTTGAAACCTTCCAAGTTTTATCTTGGTATATTCTTTTTCCAATAATTAATTTACATGAATAATAAATTACAACTTTTCTCCATTAATTATGTCATAACCTATAGCAGATGTGACTCATATTAAAGGTATAGGACCATAAAAATATACTTTCTTGCCTCTGGAGCAATATTAATAGGATTTCTAAGCGCACGTAATGAATTATTTATGGTCATTCAAGATTTCTGGTCATGGATGAAGAAAATTATCATGGATGGGAATCATCACCACATCTTTTCTTTTCGTTGTTATTCTTGTCTAATCTTGCATTTTCGTTTCATTTGATGAAGTTATTTTGCCTCATATTTCCCAAGTTATCCAAAAGGGGCTTCTTGTTTTCAATGCTATTGGGCTTAGATCATGTCCACGATAACATTATTTTCTTAATTATTTTAGATATGGTGCACCAAATTAAACATACCATGCATGAGATTCATCAAAAAAATCTTATAAGATAATTTAAGAATAATGGAGTGCATATATAAAACCATATACCACATATAAGGAGGGAGTACATAACATTTAAATCACTCACATATATAATTCATTCCGTCAAATATCAAGTTGACATGTCTAAGATATTGAACTGCCAAGATACTGCAGTAAATATTAATTATCCATAAATTTGTTCGTACTGAATAGTTGTGTTTTTTTCTTTCTTAACTGCATAAGACTTTAAGAGTAATATTTTTTTTTGTTTTATCTTTTCAGCGTGCCTCTCCTCACACGTAGAGTCATTGTTAGAAGAAAGTCGTTCCTTATCTATAAAAAAAGCTTCTTGATAGAATACTACTTTTTTTGTAATGCATAACCATGAAATATTTGTTCTTAATGAAATCACCTTTTAAATTCAATATTTTGAATAAACCTTTCTTTGTCTCATCTTGTATTATTTATATTGTAATAAAACTTGACAGACTCGTATATGGCTCGAGGAGATTCTCTGGGAGAAGAAATATGATATGGATGTATATCGTTGCAAAGGAGTGTTAACTGTTCAAAATTCTGATCAGCTGCATACTAGGTAGGTAACTGGTACTTGCCTCCATTAAGATTTTCCCATAAGTTATCTTATGTCACTACAATGAGTTATACCTGGATGGTTTGTTCATGTTGTTATGTATATGAAAGTAGGTTTATGCTTATCTTCAATATTGGTTGGCCACATAAAAGTAGATTCTGAAACACCATTTCCAAAGTTGTGTAAGGGTTTGTTTTGTCCATAATAGCTTCTGAAGTGTTGATAAATTAATATCATCATACATGTTATTTGATTGATGCATGGAGAACGAGATATTTATAAAGAAGCTAGCATGATAGTGGATTAACTCTCTTAGGTTTTTAATATCTTTATTTTTTTGGTAGTGTATTATTGTTCAAATCCTAGGAACAACCTCTACATTTGCGGGGTTAAAGTTGTTTACATCTGTCTGAAGCTTATACATTGACCACCTTTTTTATTATAGTCAAACCATTTATTCCTGAGAATTTGGCAGGAAGGGAGAGAATTATATGAGATTGTTCCCGCTCGCAAGTGGGAAAATGAAGAAGTCATAATCAATAAGAAAGTCTTTATCGGTAATTAGATGAGCTTTTATGATCTAAGCACAATTTAGAATAGCGGAAAAGCATTTTAAGCTTATTAAAATGCTTATTTGTTTTCTGATTGATAGGTCATAATTTGAAAGAATATATTCTAATTAATCCTTTCAGAGCTCGTACAATCTACTAAGTTGTATTTGTTTCCATCATGTAGGTAATGATTGGATAATCGCACTTTGTTTAAATCTTAGGTATTTTTCAAATCCTATTAGGTGAAGTTCTGAGGTTTCATCTTGCTCAGCTCATAAATATTTTAAGTTTTATAAAATTTCTCTTTTAAAGCCTCTTAGAGCATGCATAATGGGAACAAAAAACTGTTCTTAGCAAAATAAACACATTCTTCATCCAAGTTCATCCTAGAAAAAACGCTTTTAAATTCAAGGCGAAAAATATAACATCAACAATGCATGCGTGAATGAGTTGAATGAGTTCTTTTTAACAACACTCCTTCATGCAAGCGCTGTTAATAGAGATCTATTCAACAACGCTTTTTGTAGGCACATTATTGATTGATATCTTCTACAACACTTTCTTAAATGTGTGATTGAATATATATCTTCTACAATGCTATTGAATGGGTGAGGCAAAGTGAATGGGTGTGTTTTTTGGACAAAGATCTTCTGTCCCATAATTTTCCTATCCACATGTCCCTAACCAATCAAACTTCACAAAATAATATTAAAATATTAATTTTTGATTTTGTTATTTTTCTTTTTAATTGAATGGAGCTCTCCAATTGACTTGGTACACAGTTTGGGACATGAAAGGGGACATGTGATCCCCATCCGTGTTTTTTTTGTAGGGCACACTGTTAACTAGATATCTTATATTTAATATATTTTAATGTGAAATATAAATGCATGGTAGGTTTGTGGGGTCCATTTAAGAATGGAAATAGAGTTGCATCATTGGAGGTGATTTTGGCTTGAATTGCTTAAGTTGTTAAAAAGTGTAAACAAATATAAAATAATTTAAGAATGAAAAATGTGTTGCTTAGTCATGGATGCTCTTATGAATCTCCCTTGTACCCAAAAAATAAAAGTAAAGAAGACAATATTAAAATAAAATTGTATACCATGCAAATTGTTTTATGTTTAATTATAACTGAAACTAAGATCAACATGACAGTGGTTTAAGTTCCACTAAAACATCAAATATTGTATTAAAGGTAAAAATTATAAAAAGCGCAAATAAATAAATCTCGCAAAAGTTAAACGAACTTAAATCATAACTACTTTATAATAATACACTCCATTCCATCATAAAATAGTGTAAACCTTCCAAACAAATCATTTATTTAAATAATATTTATTCATTAATGATAACAAAAGTTTAAGGTAAGGGAGACTCTCCCATTTAAAGGCTAACGCAAACCACAAACCTCAACAAGGATTTGTAGTGGAAGTACATATAATACTAAAATATCCTTAAATTGGAACTAAATTATGTTGTCATAAAGGAAAGGTCGATCAAGTGAACCAACCCATTATCATTTTAAACAACATTTATAACAAGAACTTATTCAACAAGTATTACTGAAAATAAAATTCATTATTTATGGAATAGATTATGAATTTAAGATTAAGCAACATCTTTCATCTCCATCTTAATTATAATTGCCAATTCATCATAGGCTATAGTCCAAGCATTGTTAAGTTCCTCGCTCCATTTGCCTCCCACCACTTCATTTATTGTGTTCAAGATCGCTTCATTCACCACCTATATTACATTAAAGTACATAAACGATGGATTATGTACCGTGTAAAAAACTTTATAATATTAATACATATATATTAAGCTTTTCATAAAAAAGGGCAATGTAAAATTAGTCATTCTAACGACTAATTCTCTTCTTTAAATAATATAGATGAATAGATAAATAATGTTAGGGAAAAGTGTATAAAACCCTATAAACTTTATTCTTTTGCAAGTAGCTACTATAAATTAATTTTCTTCCTAATTACTCCTTAAACTTTACTAGTTTGTGCAATTGATCCTTATATAAATATATTGTTAAATGACTAATAGACCAACATGAGAATTACAGCAATTAGACTCACAAGAATAACACTACAATAATGTAGTTTAGCGAATTTTGATATTTGGATGAAACTGTCATTGAAATATAAATTGATTGAATAAAAGATAAGCAAATTTTAGAGTTAAAAATGATTAATACAAACAATATTTGTTTAAAAGGAAATGTATGTATTAGAATTTTCCATTACTATTAATTTAACATTATCTTTAAGCATAAACTATTTTCACCAATAGTTATAGTTTAAGGAGTTGTTAGGAAGAAAAAATAGTTCTTAATATATAATTGCAAAAGCCATACAGAAATTTTTTATAAAGTATGATATAAAAAGAGAGAATAATTACGATACTAGAAAATGGGAATCAATGACTCCTTTTGAGATATGGACAGAACCCAAATTTTTCAATGTGACATATGCTGCCACTGCTTCATTCACTTGAAGTTGAATTTTTGCTTCGGAAGTCTAAAACCGAAAAACATAAATTTATATATGACAATGTTGTAATGACTTATGACAAATAAAATAATGATAAAAATACTAATAGGAGTGTGTTAGACTTTTTCGAAAGACTTTATTATACGTTGTATATGAACACTAGTTAGTATACCATGCATTGTAAGTGTATTCCTAAATTTAAAATAACATTACAAAAATATAAAATGAAATTTAATTGTATTAAATTTTCAAAATTTAAGTTAACTTGTTTCATTTTTTATGGAATTTTCAATAATATATTTAAAATATCATTGAATGAATGAGTAATTATTAGTCAATAATTTTATTTAGTTTTTACTTTAAAAATGACATGTGTCATAGCATTGAGTATTGGAAATTCCTCGAGTTAACTTAAAAGATTTTAACTTAACTAATAACTTAGAAATTAAAAAATGAAAGACAAATTGCACAAAATTGTTTAGGTTGAAGAAAGAGTCTTATATATTAATAAGTAATATTTTTTTTAAAATTTGTTATTGATATTAATAAGAGAGAGTTAAAGTTACCAAAGTTGTCATGGCATTTTGACTCTAAGAACTAATTTTTTTATAAACTAAGAATGTAAGTATATAACTTACTGTGAACAGGCCGTGAACCACAAAGAATAATTGTTACATAACTTTCTTTGCTTGTTTCAACGCTTACGAGCAGTTAAGGTAATTACAATTTATAAATGGTTTTGATGAAATTCATCTTGCATTTATTTCAATCCACATGTGTATCAATTTGGTTTAGTATATAACATATCATCCTATTATTGCACAGTAATTTTGAGGAATTAGCTTACGGTAAAAATGTTGTAGTGAAAAGAAGCATTTCCTGCAATAATAAGAAAGGTGGTCTCGTCTATTCCTTCATGTCAACAAGAGAAATGAAGTGACATTGTAGCTTCGTAAAAAAAATTGGTTTCCTTAACATGCTGAAATTGCATTAGATTTAATACATCAATCTTGATTCCCATTATGTCTATGATCATAAATTGGTCATTGCTAATTTGTTACGTAGTCTTGCTCTTGACAGAACCCAGATTCATTATGAAGCAAATGGAGAGATCAACGTTTTTATTGTTTGGATTTAACGATTTCTAAAATTTCATTGTTGAAAAATATTTGGCATGTTGAAAGACATATAATGAATTGAATGTGACGCTATCAGAGTTTAAGAGAAGCAAAACAAAGTTGATTTTACTGCTGCGAATAAACTACTTGATGAGGTTTTTACCTTTCAAACAAGATTCACCTTTGTAGTTAATTTTTTAAAAGTGTATTCATGGATTCTAACATGTGCAGGGTGTGGAAGCAAATTATAGGGATAAGCAAGGACTGTCTTTATTGCATTTGGAACCTCTGAGCTTAAATGCTTCTGCTCTATTTCTACTCATGCTTGTGCAAGCATGCATGAATGCATTTTTGTTTTCCTTAATATTATAGTAATCACTTCTATAACATTCTCTGTAGGTTGTTGTATTCATTCAAATTGATATAGTTTTCACTATCATGGATTTGGGGCAAGCATGGAGTACAAAAATGCACAAGGCGTTTAGTCCAGGCAATTAATCCTTTCCCTTCCTCAAATGCAGCCAATTACAATATGGGTTGGTCTGGTCTGAATGGTTGCATGGCCTGGTTGTGCAGCCCGTTGGGGCTGCCCTGCGTGTCCGACCGGGCTCGCCCTGCGTGGCCCACCTAGGCCCACCTGCACGGCCCGCTTGGCCTGGCCTGAATTGTCGGGCGGCGTGGCCCGTCGATGATAGCAACTCATCAAGTGCCATCCAATTAGACAATCTAATGGGCTTGGGAGGGCCCATGACTTGGGCTAGGGTCAAGAAAGCCCAAGACACCCTCGACCAACTTGTGCTAATTACACTTGCAACAACTGGGCCAAGTGAAAACACAAGGCCTATATACTGTCTCACTCTAAAGGAAAACCCTTTTGAAGGCCACAGCCAAGAAGGGAACAACTAAGAGTGTCTTGTTGATTGAATGATAATAAGTGGCTTAAGACCACATTTATTTAATTATGTTATGCTTCTTTTAAATTATATAATGTTTTTCCTATTTTATTACTAACTAATAAAGATTGATATCATATGTAGGTCCAAGGTGGAAATTCGAATTCAAGAAGCATTAACACGGACCAGCCATAAAAGCTTGCCAAATTCGGACCAAGCCATAAAAGCCAACCGTGAGAATTAATATATGATCTTTTTTTGAATTCAGGCCACATTAAGATGGAAATGAAGACTTGCCAATTCTAGCACGGATCAACCATCAAAGGCTTGCCAAATTTGGACCAGCCATAAAGACCAGCCGTGTGCTTTAATACGAGATCAATTTTGAATTGTGACCACATTAAAACTTTCAAATTCTGGACAGCCACGTTAATGAGGCATTAACACACATATAAAAGCTTTATAAACATGTGCTCTTTTATCTTTTTGAATTCGGGATAGCCAAGTAATGAGGCATTCATGACTTTCCAACATGTGCTCCTTTTTGAATGATGGTCATATTAAAACAACAATGAAGACTTTCCATTCCTGGACAACCACATTAAGGAGGCATTAACACGAAGATACAAGTCTTTCAACACGTTCTCCTCATATTTTGAATTCGGGACAACCACGTAAATGAAACAACCAAACTAATGGACATGCATTTTATGTTGGCCGTGAGACTTGCCAATGACCAAACAACCAAAGTAATAAGGCCAACACGATATCAGCCTTGTGATGAATGCATTAACTTACTATTCGAATTCTTTTAATTGCATAACATAATGGTTGTAAATGTATTATGAACGTGCTCATAAAAGAAAGGAACACAATAGCATATCTTTAGCATGGTTGTAAATGTGTTTTAAACGTGTTCATAGAAGAAAAGAACACAATAGCACTTTTTTAGTCTATGCTTTTATTTCTCGGCCAAGCTTATGGGAAGCCGTTAGGCCAGCCCTCCACTATTTGTATCTAAACTTTGAGTTGAATAAGACAAGTTGAATTTTATGTGAAAAATATCTTAGTGAGTTCTCTCCTAAGTTTCTTGGTTGAACTAAGTACATTTGTTCTTATCGAAGATCCTTCTTTGTGGCGAACTTCTTTGTGGCTTATCAAGCAACCTTGCTTGTGGCGCCTTGTCCATTTCATTCCTACTTCACCATTTTCTTTTATCCAACACAAACCATATGACATGTCTCGGCCAGAAACTAAGCCAAAGCCAAATCCTAACAACATAGCCTAAACACAACCGTAACCAAAGCCAACCAGCCCAAACACTTATCCTCTCGGCCAACAAACACTAAACACATCACCTACCCTACTCTCGGCCAGAAACTAAGCCAAATACCTTACGTAGCCACTAAAATCCTAAGCCAACCGAAAACACTCCAAAAGCAACCAAAAACACCAACAGAAAGTTCCCTAGTATTTTCTAATTCCTACCTTCAAACAAAACGATCAAGCATACATACCAACCCCCACAAGGAGGTTGCTATCAGCCGAGGCTGCCCTGTGCGGCCCGTCGGGGATGCCTTGCACGGTCCGCCTGGCCTAGCTTGGGTTAGCCTTCTTGTGTTGGGCTACGCTGGCCTAGGCTGCATGGAATGTTCTGTCCTACCCCACCTACCCGACCCTACCCTGGGTTGGCCTACATGACCTGACCTAACTAGCATGGGCATGCATCTTCTTGTGTCGGGCTGGCCAATGTTGCTTGGCCTGGCCTAGAATCCCCTTTCCTTCCTGTATTGGCCAGGGTAGCATCTTCTAGCCCACGGTTGGCCTTGCCTACCATGGCCTGCCTGAACTGGCCTGGGTTGCCTGGGTTGGCGTGTCTCCCATGGCCTGCATTGTCGAGCAGCACGGCCCATCGGGGATGCCCTTTGCGGCCCGTCGAAGCTGCCCTGTGTGAACTGCCTAGCTTGGCCCACTTGAAATCGCCTGCACGACCCACCTGGTCTAGCTTGGGTTGGCATCGTCTGGCCTTCCTGTGTTTGGCTATGTTGGCCTGGCTACATGGCATGTCCTACAATGGGTTAGTGATATCAACCTAACTAGGTCCAAGTCTAAGAAGACCAACAAGCCCATCAAGCATAGCCCATCCAAAAACCAAATACAAAACAATATAAAAATACCCCCAATTCACATTTAGCCAAACATACTCTTCCATCCCTAAACACAATTCCGTTCCCCCCAATCACTCTTACAACCGAAATCATTCATAGGTATTCCTTTAATTCACATATTTTCATCATTATCATCATCAAAGGGGCTCATAACCATCAAACCGTAGTGAAACACTTCAAAACACAAAAATGTATACTTCAAACCGAAATCCAACATATTCCAGGCCAAAACATACACACAAAACCAAGACACCCCAATTCTAACTCAATTTCGCACCAATTGTTAGATTTTCAAGCAAAACGATCGCAATTACACCAACCCCCTCAAGGAGGTTGCTGTCAGGTGGTATCAGAGCTAGCTTTGCTTGAAAGTTGTTCATGAAAAACAAATGGCAAATCATGTATTCATGACTCATGGTCAATCCTTTTTGATAAGACGACTTTTTGAAAGTCAAACTATAGAGGATGAGGCCAACCAAAGGGAAACCATCTTTCATACTAGGTATTTCATCCAAGGAAAGGTATGCTTGTTGAATATTGATAGTGGCAGTTGTGCCAACATGGTTAGTTCAAGGGTAGTCTCAAAACTAAATCTTGTAACTAGACCACATCCCACTCCTTATCAGCTTCAATGTATAAGTGAGGTTGGGGAAATAATTGTCCACAAACAAGTTGAGATTCCCTTTTCCATAGGGAAATGTGAAGATGTAGTTCATTGTGATGTGGTTCACATGGAGACCATCCATTTGATTTTGGACCGTCCATGGCAATTTGACAAAAGAACCATCCATGATTGTTTTTCAAACAAGATCACATTTTTACACTAAAACTGAAAGGTGGTGTTGGCTTCATTATCTCCTAAACAAGCAAAAGAAGATCAATAAAGGTTGAGAGAAAAGTTTGAAGATGAGAGAAATGAAGCATTGTGCGAAAAACAAGAGTGTGAAAATAAAAGCGAGAGACTTTGCTTGGATTCTAGTTTTCCAGAGGAACCTCTTGTGCATAGTGATGTTTGTTTGGATGTGCAGGAACTTCCTAAGGAGGCCTAAATTTTTTTGCCACCCATGGAACTCGATGGCAATGAGAACAATGCATCTAACTTGTTGATACAACCTAGTGTAATGTGCCTAGATAAAAAATTTCATTATTTTATAATTAGTGTAACTCCATTTGTAATTTCAAGTTTGGAGTCAAATATGTTGCATAACATAGTTAGTCCTCATGCATCGTCACATATTTTTAGGACTAACATGTTTTATGTTTTACTTGTGTCATGTAACATTGCTAGTGAGTGGTCAAACCAAGGTGGTGATACCAAGGATGGATTTGAGAGGCGTGTGTTTGATCCAGGAGGTTTGGATTAGGCATAGTGGTAGGGAGTAAGCCCTTCCAAATGGTTAAAGAAAAAAAAAAAAAGAAAAAAAAGGAAATAAAGAAAAGAATAAAAGAAATAAAAGGAGAAAACAATTTGCAGTACATTCAAGTGTGGGGCTGAAAGTCCCACGATTTCTAACAAATTTTTTTCCTACTCTTATGGAAATGTCCTTGCAGGAACCTGGAGGGTTTGTGGACCTAAATTCGAGGTCGAATTCTCTCCAAGAAGGAGGGGATGATAGCAACCTGATTGGGGCCAAGTCTAAGAAGACCAACAAGCCCATCAAGCTTAGCATCCAAAGGCCAATTCTCCATAAGAACTTCAGGACATTTTCGTTTTACTTAAATAAAGTGGGGGTCCTTTGTCCCACATTTAAATTATTTTATGTTTTATCTCTTTTATTTGCACAATAATTTTAGTTTATTTTTTATGCTTTATAGCCCATTATTGGCCTTGTGCCTTGTAACCTAAAATTGCCATATGAAGAAAGAGCTATGGAGATGTCTTAACCAGCCTAAGCCACACGCTGACTTTGGGAATCACGACTAGACCATATAAGCCAAGGCAGACCAAGCTGACTCAACCAAAGCCAGGAAACACTGGACCAAATCTAAGCCAAGGTAGACCCATCTGACTCAGCCATGCAGCCTGTAACACCCTGAATTTTAATCTTTAAAATTATAGTATCAGTCCTGGAAGCCTCGCTTGAGCGAGAGATTCTCGCCTGAGTGAGAAAGGATCACATGGGAGGGTGAAATCCTGGGCTATACTGGAGGATTCTTGCCTGAGAGAGAGTTGTCTCGCCTGGGCGAGAAATGGCAATTTTGGGCTGTTGACACTATGAGATTCTTATTTTTCACAGTGTAATCGATTACACAATCCTGGTAATCGATTACATGCTGATAAACTAATCAGACTTGTATATTTTGCATGATGTAATCGATTACACTATACTCGTAATCGATTACAACATATTAAAAGCATCAGATATGTGCATTTTTAACAGTGTAATCGATTACAACAGGATGATAATCGATTACATCAAGTCGTTGAGTTTGTATTTTAAATTTTTAACTGATGTAATCAATTACACCATATGGTAATCGATTACACTTATCGCTGTGTCTATAAAATAGAAACCCCAAACACATTTTAGGGTTAGAACTTTGAAGAGAAGAGGGAGAGGAGAGCTTTTCAAGAGCAAAGAGCCTTAGGACTCATCTTAGAGCTTGAGAAGAGGTAAACCTCTTGTTCCTAACTCTTCTTCTTCCTCTCTAACTTGTTTTGGGTATGTTGGATTTATTTTCAAAACATGAGAAACCATGGAAACTCATCCGTTAGAGTTATGGTTCGTTTTATGTTGTTTTTTATCTTGTAAACTCTTGGTTTAGAGATAGTATCTCAAGAATGGGACGGGTTGTGGGTTGATTCATGAAAACCCCAAAAACCCTAAAAGTGAAAATGTGGTAAAAGGAGAGAATGAGTAAAATGCTAGAGGTATAAGATGAGTTTACCCCCAAATATTGAAATATGAGATGTTATGCATGTTTTAGATGGTTGAATATTGATGATAAATATTTTGTATGATTAAATGATGCAATATAAGTTGTTTATGTGATATTTGGAATAAATGACTAACATTGTGTTATGTGGTGGGATGAGGAAAGATCCTAAGGTTGGAGGCGGTGTCGGTGGAACTCGAGAAGTTGCCAAGAACCAAACTCAACACTCACCGAGGTAAGGATAAGTCTTTAATTGTGCATTTGGAATCGAAAATGTGAGTTTTCTGATTATGCAATGATTGATACGTAAAGTACGCATTTGATATAAACATACATGAGTGTGTTTACATTAAAGTAGGCGTAGATTTACGGAAAGGAAAGTATGTGGTACTTTCCGGTTATGCGATGATTGAGTGTGAATAACGTATTTAGTATAAACATATATGGGTGTGTTTATACTAATGTGGGCGTGGATTTACCGGAAATGATTTATGGTGAAACGAATGAAAAGAAAATATGATTTTAGCCGACCATTATTGGTTAGCGACTTTGGCTCAAGTTATGAAGCAAAACTTTGGCTCAAGTTATGTAGCAACACTTTGGCTCAAGTTATGAAGCAAAACTTTGGCTCAAGTTATGTAGCAATGCTTTGGCTCAAGCTATGTAGCAACACTTTGGCTCAAGTTATGTAGCAAATACTTTGGCTCAAGTTATGTAGCAATGCTTTGGCTCAAGTTATGTAGCAAAACTTTGGCTCAAGTTATGTAGCAATACTTTGGCTCAAGTTATGTAGAAACACTTTGGCTCAAGTTATGAAGCAAAACTTTGGCTCAAGTTATGTAGCAATGCTTTGGCTCAAGCTATGTAGCAAAACTTTGGCTCAAGTTATGTAGCAATACTTTGGCTCAAGTTATGTAGCACTACTTTGGCTCAAGTTATGTAGCAACATTTTGGCTCAAGTTATGAAGCAAAACTTTGGCTCAAGTTATGTAGCAATGCTTTGGCTCAAGCTATGTAGCAAAACTTTGGCTCAAGTTATGTAGCAATACTTTGGCTCAAGTTATGTAGCACTACTTTGGCTCAAGTTATGTAGCAACACTTTGGCTCAAGTTATGAAGCAAAACTTTGGCTCAAGTTATGTAGCAATTCTTTGGTTCAAGCTATGTAACAACACTTTGGCTCAAGTTATGTAGCGAATACTTTGGCTCAAGTTATGTAGCAATGTTTTGGCTCAAGCTATGTAGCAAAACTTTGGCTCAAGTTATGTAGCAATACTTTGGCTCAAGTTATGTTGCAACGCTTTGGCTCAAGCTATGTAGCAAAACTTTGGCTCAAGTAATGTAGCACAAAAAATGAATTTATAAAACAAATGGTTTACTAAACCCTTTAAAATGTGAATGTCCCATGAATGTCATATGCATGCTATAGGATATATAGTATGGGATATATATTCTATAGGGTGAATATGAGCGATAAAAAGGAAGATGTTGAGAAAGAAAGTAATATACATGCTATAGGATATATATATTATGGGATATATATATGTTATAGGGTGGATATGAATAACGAGACAGAAGATGTTCCAAACGAACGTAATATGCATACTATAGAATATATATTATGGGATATATATACTATAGGATGAATATGAGTAAAGTGGAAATTAAAGGAAGATGATTTGAATGTTTACAATTCCGTATGTGTGTTTATGAATTATATTAAAGCTTAATTGTATTTGAATGTGGGTTATCATGTGATGTTAGTTTTGAACTAATGACTTACTCCCTTTTGTTTTGTGTGTTATTTCTGATAACCCATTGTAGGTAAATGAAGGATTTTGAGGATGAAGATTAATTAGGAAGCTTTTGTGTTCATTTACTCGATTGTCTTTATTGCTATTTGATATTGTAGTTGATTTGATAACATTATGAGATGACTGCAAATCCGTTTAGATTAATATAGATATATGTAGTTATGCGCTTTATAACTTTGGGAGACCCATAACTGGTTGTATGTGGTAAATTCTATTTGAATGAATTATGTTTTTCCGCAACATAACTTTGTATGATAATATAATGGGGTAAAGAGTATTTTTAAAGAGTGATACTTGAGGGTTTTCAATGAAGGTGACGACTGTATGTAAGAAAGGATTAAAATAACTGAAAAATTTTCAAGGGTAGAAAATCGGGTAGTTACGCAGCCCACCATATTTCCAGCCAACCAAGCATTTATGGGTCGAAGGAGGAATAATGGAAATATGGGCA
Source organism: Lupinus albus (assembly GCA_009771035.1). Classification (NCBI taxonomy): domain Eukaryota; kingdom Viridiplantae; phylum Streptophyta; class Magnoliopsida; order Fabales; family Fabaceae; genus Lupinus; species Lupinus albus. Next base: position 5,833,530 of record CM020011.1, on the reverse strand, counting down.
GCATTAAAGACTTGCTAAGTTCAGCAAGGCAGCCATTACTCCACGCCTAGAATTACCTTTTTGGGAGAAGGTTTGAATTTGGCCACATGCTCATAAACCACCTTCAAAGCTGTGAGCCAAATATGGACAACAATGAAGACTTTCCTTGTCCAGGCCAGCCAACACATGAGTAAATTCATATTAAGCAACCATCAAAACTTGCCAAATACGTGCAAGGAGCAATTAAGACTTTCCTTTTCCAAGCTAGCCAACACGTGAGTAAATGCAAATTAAGCAACCATCAAAACTTGCCAAATTCGTCCAGCCTTATAATTCAACATGTGCTCTATCCTGGCCACATTAAGAAGGAAATGAATGCTCCAAAAGGACTTGCCAATTCTGGAACAACTACTTTAATGAGGCAGCTAAACCAAAGGGCATGTGCTCATTGTTTGAAATGCTTGCCATGTGACTTGCCCAAGCTGAAACAACCAAGTTAATGAGGAGATCACACCATTCATTCAGCCAGCCTTAAAAACATAATTCACACATGGGCAATTACCAATTTGAAATGGTACTTAAGGCATTCCCATTCTTTCCGCCCCAGCTTCAATGAGGCCTTAATGAGCTTATCAACCACTCAGCCTTAATGAGCTGATCAACCACTCGGCCAAGCCTTAAAAACATTTTACACATGGCTGAATTCAAAATTTGAATGGGAGTTTAAAGACACCCACCATTTTCTCCGCCTCGGTTTTAATGAACATTTGAATGAGACAAGCATCCCATGCCTTCAGCTCGGCTTTACAACAAATCACACATGGCCGAATATGACTTTGAATAACAAATAAACGTGGCACTTAATGTCATTATTTTCAGCCCATGTTGGGAGCTAGCATTAAGTCATGTAATGTAATTTCAAATTCGAATGTAATGTCATAATATGGGAGCCTTCAAAGGCCAGCCCGCCTATATATGTACTATGCATGTTTCTAAATAAGACAAGTTGAATTTTGAAGAAAACCTTTTTGTTTTTAGTTGAGCCTTGCTCCTACCCCCTTTAAACTTATCAAGACTTGTCTTGTGGTGTTCTTGGCTTATCACCTTCATTGGTGTGGCATAATTCCTTTGGCTTATCAAACTAAAACTTGTGGCGCCTTCATTTCAAGTCTTTCCCACATTCTTTTATCCAACCTTGTACACTTATCTCATCCAAAAACCAAATACAAAACAATATAAAAATACCCCCAACTCACATTCGACCAAAGACACTCTTCCATCCCTAAACACAATTCCATTCCCCCCAATCACCCTTACGACCGAAATCATTCATAAGTATTCTTTTAATTCACATATTTTCATCATTATCATCATCAAAGAGGCTCATAACCATCAAACCGTAGTGAAACACTTCAAAACACCAAATCCATACTTCAAACCGAAATCCAACATATTCCAAGCCAAAACATACACACAAAACCAAGACACCCCTATTCTAAGTCAATTCCGCACCAATTGTTAGATTTTCAAGCAAAACGATCACAATTATGTAAAGACCCAAATTTTACCATTGAAAATTTTTCGTTTATTTAAAATCTTTCCTTACATACATTCATTATTTTACTGAAAAATCTTCATGAATCATTCCTTGACACTAATCTTTTAACCCATTATATTATCATGAAATTCATGTTGCGGAAAAACATAATTCATTCATTTAGTAATTACCACATACAACCTGTATGGGTTTCTAAGAGTTATAACCTCCATAACTACATATCTCAGTATTGTCCTAATCAGATTTACATTCATCCCAAAATGTTATCAAATCAACTACAATGTCAAAGTAGCGATAAAGACAATCAAGTTAATAAACACATAAGCTTCCTAAGTGAGCTTCCTCCTCAAATCCTTCATTTACCTACAATGGGATTATCATAAACAACACACAAAACAAGGGAGTAAGTCATTAGTTCAAAAACTAACATTACATGATAATCCACATTTCAAATACGATTAAGCTTTAATATAATTTATAACCACAAATACGTAAAAGTAAGTATTCATATCTTACTCCTTTCACCTCCACGTTATTCATATTCATCCTATAATATATATATCCCATAATATATATTCTATAGTATGCATATTACGTTCTTTCGAAACATCGTACTTCTCATTATTCATATCTACCCTATAGGACATATATCCCATAATATATCTCCTATAGCATGTATATTACTTTCATTATTAACATCTTCATTTTCATCATTCATATTCACCCTATAGTATATATATATCCCAAAACAAATATCCTATAGCATGCATATTACTTTTATTCTGACATTCTCATTTCTCATCATTCATATTCACCCTATAGTATATATATCCCATAATATATATCCTATAGCATGTATATTACTTTTACTCTGACATTCTCATTTCTCATCATTCATATTCACCCTATAGTATATATATCCCATAATATATATCATATAGCATGAATATCTCTTTTATCCTACACATCCTCATTTTCATCCTTCATATTCACCCTTAATCGTATTCATCGATTTCATTTCCCATACCACATCGAGCAGGTCGAGTTTATTCCCATACCACATCGGGGCAGGTCGAGTTATCCCCATACCATATCGGGTAGGTCGAGTTATCCCCCATACCACATCGGGCAGGTCGAGTTATCCCCAAGCCACATCGGGCAGGTCGAGTTATCCCCATACCACATCGGGCAGGTCGAGTTATTATCCATACCACATCGGGCAGGTCGAGTTATCCACACACCACATCGGGCAAGTCGAGTTATTATCCATACCACATTGGGCAGGTCGAGTTATCCCCACACCACATCAGGCAGGTCGAGTTCACAATAATCTACTACCACTCCGGGTAGTGTTAGGTATCAGTGGTTACAATACACCTAGAAGGGGGGGGGGGTTGAATAGGTGTAGCAGTTAGAATATCCGCTTTTCGAAAAACAACACTTAATGCTGAAATACACCTAATTAATCGATTAACAGAACAGGGATAATCGATTAACACAATCAACACAATCGACTTAATCGATGAACAGAATGAGTATAATCGATTAACAAACTTGACTTAATCGATTAAACAGAAACATTAAGCTTAGGCAGATACGATTACTTGCACGACAATTAATCGATAACAAAACGAATTTACAGAGCTTACAGATTTATCAGAGTATTAACAGTATAGCACAGAAACATATTAGCCATTAAATCCACTATACAAGTTAACCGATTAAATGCAATAAAGAGAGAGAGAGAGAGAGAAAAATCATGCAACACGAATTTTTATCCTGGTTCGTTTGCTTGTCCACCGCAAACTACATCCAGGCCTCCCGGCTGATTTGGGAGATTTTCTTCACTATAATCGAATCAATGTTATTACATACACATCATCCAATTACAACACTTAGACAATACAAGATAATAAAGACTCTTATTCTATGGTTTGACTCCCTTCCTACCGACAAAGAAAACCTTTCTTTCAGCGTAGCCCCAGCCAAGAACCTCTGTTCTTTCCTTATCTCTAAGTCTAAACACAATGAAGATACACTCAGTCTCACGACACCTCGAGATTCCCAATGTTACAACAATTTCTCAATCAAAAAGAAAATAGAGTAAACTTAAGCTATTACAAAGCTTATATCTAACAAGAAAACACTTTACTCTAATCACCTAATACAAACTCATGCAATATGAAGATGTATTAGTTTGAAAACAGAATGCATAGAATGTAAAAATCTAATCAAGAAGCAACAATAATATGCATGAACATGTGATATGAAAAGATGAGAAATATATCATGTAATGCATTCAATCCTAAAGCATAGAATTCTCTCTTTTCTAAACTCACAAATGCATTTACAATTAGATGCAACAATTATCACGAAAAATGCTCTAACTTTCTAAAAATGCAACATGCAACTTCTAAGATTAATTCTGAAAAACGCAGTTTATAAAGAATTAATTCTGAAACCCAGTTAATCGATTAACGAATGCCTTAATCGATTAAACTTTTCAAACAGTTAGATTAATCGAATAACCTATGCCTTAATCGATTAACAACATATTTTCATGTGTAAAAAAAAACTCAAATACGTTATGCACTTAATTCATACATGTTTAACACTTAGTTTATGCCTAGAATGCACATATACATGTATTTATGTGATGCATGAACATATTATGAATGACATATCTCAAAATGAAAAAGATTTAAACGATTTATGCATATGAGACATGTATTAGGTGACTTAAGCCTTAGACTCAACTTAAACTAATCTCTAGTCTAAGCTTAGTACCAATCAGAAGACTTAAGCACGTTGATTTGTTGATGATATTCAAGCTCTTATTCGCACAAGTTGCACAAGTTGTCCTCATCAAAACCATGACACATAAAGAGAGTTTTCCAAAGTGTTCCTCTTGACATGCACACTTTCAATCTCCCCCTTTTTGATGATGACAAACACTACAATCAAATATATCAACTGTGATAAAATAGCTTGAAGATTGTGTTGGCATGGTTGATATGATGCGCAAATATTTCGGAAGCTGTTATTACGATCAACCTGCACAATCAGAAAACAACAAAACAACCTTTCTCCCCCTTTTGACATTATCAAAAAGATAACCCAGGTCAAAAATAAGGCAGAGATATGAGTTATGCATAAAACAAAGTCAATGAGTTAATTTGGGATTTAACAATTAACCTGTTTTATTTTGTAGAAAATTGAACAAATGCGATAGTTTATACAAAAGAAATAGCCAATTTGGTAAAATGAACGGCATGCAAGATTTACCATATCAAATCACAATAAGCAGAAAATCTCATATGATCAAGAACCATTCACGTAATCAAAATAAGCTATTCGACATAATCAAAATAACAATAGCATAAAGAGTAAAAGTATTCAGCAACCATACAAACCACGAAATGTCAATCAAGAACATAAAAGATCAAATTTTCAAAAAACTGATGCCCAGGTAATCGATTAACAGCAAGTGTTTAATCGATTAATCATAGTAAAAATTGATTTTTAGGCAGTAGAATAGTTTCAACTTTTTAGGGCTCATGCATGCATTGTGACGGATTAATGGAGACATTCATAATCACAGAAAGAGTTAATCAAGAGACATATTTTTGCATTTTAACATATATCATTTAAGCAAAAGACACATAGGCATATAGAGGCAAGACGATAATGCAAACAACTAAACAATTTCAATCGAGATATTTTTCATCAAGGATTCCAAATTCTCTCCTTAGAACAAAGAAAGTATCCCTGGGAAGGGGCTTGGTGAAAATATCAGCTAACTGTTTAGAAGTTTCAACAAATTCAAGAATGCAATCACCTTTTTGTACATGATCATGCAAAAAATGATGTCTAATTTCTATATGCTTAGTTCTAGAATGCAAAACGAGATTCTTGGATAGGTTTATGGCACTTGTATTATCGCATTTAATAGGGATCTTTTCAAGTTTAAGACCATAGTCCTTGAGTTGCTGCTTCATCCAAAGGATTTGAGCGCAACACACACCAGCGGCAATGTATTCCGCTTCGGCGGTGGACAAAGCAACACAAGCTTGCTTTTTGCTGTGCCATGCTACTAATGAACTGCCCAACAAGTGACAAGTACCACTAGTGCTTTTCCGATCCAATTTACATCCGGCGAAATTGGAATCGGAATAACCTACCAAGGATTGTGAGGCATCCCGAGGATACCATAATCCCATGTTAGTTGTTCCTTTTAAATATCTCATGATTCTTTTAACAGTTTTAAGATGTGATTCTCTAGGTGATGATTGAAATCTCGCACACATACATACACTAAACATGATATCAGGTCGACTTGCAGTTAAGTAAAGTAATGACCCAATTATTCCTCGATACTTTGTTACCTCTATTGCTTTTCCTTTTTCGTCCTTATCTAGGTAGCAAGCAGATGCCATAGGAGTGGAAGCTTCCTTACAGTTGTCCATTTCAAATTTCTTGAGCAGCTCTTTGCAATATTTTGCCTAATGGATGAATATCTCACTTTCTAGTTGCTTTATCTGAAGTCCTAGAAAGAATGTGAGTTCTCCCATCATAGACATTTCGAACTCCCCCTGCATCATCTCAGAAAATTCTTTACACAAAAAATCATTAGTAGATCCAAATATTATGTCATCCACATAGATTTGTACAAGTAATACATGATTTTTTGATTTACAAATAAAAAGCGTTGTGTCAACCAAGCCTCTTTCGAACCCTTTTTCTAAAAGAAAGGTACTAAGTCTATCATACCAAGCTCTAGGAGCTTGTTTGAGACCATAGAGTGCCTTTTTAAGTTTATAAATGTGGTTCGGATATTTAAAATTTTCAAAACCAGGCGGTTGGTCATCATAAACTTCTTCTTGAATGTAGCCATTCAAGAAGGCGCTTTTTACGTCCATTTGAAATAGTTTGAAGTTCATAATAGATGCAAAGGAAAGTAGCATCCTGATGGCCTCTAATCTGGCTACAGGGGCATAGGTTTCGTCATAATCGATACCCTCCTCCTGGTTGTAGCCTTTAGCCACCAAGCGTGCCTTATTTCGAATGATTAAGCCTGATTCATCAAGCTTATTTCTGAAGACCCATCGAGTACCAATCACGGGATGATCTTTAGGTTTAGGGACCAAGTCCCAAACATTATTACGCTCGAACTGGTTCAGCTCTTCTTGCATAGCTATACCCCAGTGCACATCCTTAATGGCCTCATCAATGGTCTTAGGCTCAATTTGAGATACAAAAGCTACAAAATTACAAAAGTTTCGTAAGGAAATACGGGTTACCACTCCCGTAGATATGTCACCTATTACTTTGTCGATCGGGTGAGCTTTCTTGGTTTTCCACACAACTGGCATATCTGAATGCTCCCGAGATTTGGTTTGACATTCTTCATTAGTTGCTTCTTCATTATCCATGTTCTTTGAGTATGCTTCTTCCAAAGCACCTGCAACATCATCAGATACGACCTTTCTCTTCTCTTTTGGAGAAGATTCGTCAAATTGTACATGGATAGACTCTTCAACTTGCATTGAATATTTATTAAAAATTCTGAACGCTTTGCTATGAATCGAGTATCCCAAAAATATTCCCTCATCGGCTTTTGAATCGAATTTTCCTAAAGCCCGCTTTCCATTATTTAATATAAAACATTTGCAACCGAAAGCGTGAAGATGGGATATGTTTGGTTTACGGCCTTTTAATAGTTCATATGGAGTTTTATTCAAATTAGGTCTTAAAAGTACTCGATTTATAACATAACATGCAGTATGAACTGCATCTGCCCATAAGTATTTGGGGGTATTACTTTCATTAAGCATGATTCTCGCTAATTCTTCTAACACACGATTTTTCCTCTCGACAACTCCATTTTGTTGTGGAGTGCGAGGAGCAGAGAACTGATGCACAATGCCATGTTTATCACAGAATTTGTCGAACTGAAAGTTCTCAAATTCTCCCCCGTGATCACTTCGTATATATACTATTTTCAGGTTAAGTTGGTTTTGAATTTGCTTGGTAAGATTTTTAAAAGACTTGAAGGCGTCGCTTTTCGCAGATAAAAATAATGTCCATGTAAATCGAGAGAAATCATCAACAATAACTAGAGCATAGTAGCTACCACCAAAACTCATGATTTATGATGGTCCAAACAAGTCCATATGGAGTAACTCCAAAGGTCTTGAAGTGGATATCACATTTTTGTTTTTAAAAGAATTTTTGGTTTGTTTACACTTTTGACAAGTGTCACAAATCTCTTTAGTTTTAAAATTTAGTTTTGGTAGCCCCTCAACTAGTTCGCTTGATGAAAATTTATCTAGATGTTTTATATGGATATGTGCAACGCGTCTGTGCCAGAGCCAGATGTCATTTTCTTTAGAAATAAAACATTTTGAAAATAATGTGGTGACATCATCCAAGTTAACCATGTAAATATTATTTATACGATGACCAACAAATTTAACATTATTAGATAAAATGTCACGAATGATGCAACAGTCAGAATTGAAAGATACACGATTACCTTTGTCACAGAGTTGGCTTATACTCAGAAGATTATGTTCTAGTCCTTCAACATAAAGGACATTTTCAATTTGAGTTTGAGATGAGTTACCAACTGTTCCAGTGCCAAGTATCTTTCCCTTGTTGTTGTCTCCGTACGTGACGTATCCTTTTCCTTTAAGTGAGAGATCCAGGAAATTTGATATGTCACCTGTCATATGTCTCGAACACCCACTGTCTAAATACCATTTTTGTCCTTGTGTTCGAAGACATACCTGCAAAACAGATCACCTGCTTTTCTCAGGTACCCAATTTATGTTGGGTCCTTTTCTGTTAGTGATTAGGGAATTATCTCCCTTCTTTATCCATACATAAACTCCGCTAGGTATACCATACTTTCTAATATAACATGAATAAGAAGTATGACCATATGTATTACAATAAAAACATGTAGGTGAATGTTTATGATCTTTATTTTTAGTATGAGCTACAGGTTTTCTATATGATCTTTTATTTTTAGCCGAGCGAGTAAAACCTAGACCAGTACGATCACCAACGTTTCTTGTTTGACTAAGCAGAGTGTCTAATTGCTGTTTACTGTTTGTGAGACATTCAAGTTTTTCTTTTAGTTTAAAATTGTCTTCTTGCAAAGTCTCGCAAGTCTCACATACAGGTTTTTGACATAAATTATTAGCAAAGCAGTTACATGTGCTACAAGAATAGATGAGATCTAAAGTTTCATTTTCTAATTTTAATTCATCTAATTCTTTTTGTAGTTGGCTTATTTTCTCTTCATTTTTAAGGATTACCCTTTTCTTATCAATGTTTATCCTTGCCAATTTCTTTAGTTCCTCATGTAACTCAACATAAGCATCATATAAAATATCATAAGAGGGTGAGTCACCCGAAGTGGATGAGGTGTCAGAATATACCTCATTATTATCCTCGTGTGAGTCTGAGTTCCCATCGTTGTCAGATCTAGCCATCAGACATAGCTTCGCTGACTCCTCCTCACTAGAGGTGCTTGATGTCGTTTCCTCCTCAGGTACATCCCATACAATGTAAGCTTTCTTGGACTTGAATTCCCTGGGAATGCTCTTCTCTGAATCAATCTTTTTCAGATAGGTAGGACATTGAAATCTCATGTGTCCTGCTTTTCCACACTCATGGCAAGTGAAGCGATCTTTGTTGTTCTTGCCTTTGTTGGTTGATTCTCTTGCTTCTTTCTTTTGAAACTTTTTGAGTCCACCTTTTCTTTTAATGAATTTGCTAAATTTTCGAACAAGGAGACTCATAGTTTCATCATCTAGATCGGAGTCAGATTCATCATCATCTTTTTCTTCTTTTGATTTGGAGGTTGTGGCTTTCAATGTGATATTTTTCTTCTTCCGGTCTGAATCTTCGTGCATAGTCAAGCGACCCAATTCCATTTCGTGCTCTTGAAGCTTTCCAAATAGTGTAGCTAGAGGCATAGAGTCCAAGTCTTTGGATTCAACAATTGCAGTTACCTTTGGTTGCCATTTTCTGTCAAGACAACGCAAAACTTTATTAGTTAGTTCACCTCTAGCAAATGATTTATCTGGAGCAACTAAATGATTAACAATATGAGTAAATCGCTTTTGCATATCACTGATTGATTCACTAGGTAACATGCGAAATAACTCATATTCGTGGGTCAGCGCATTTAATCTAGCGCGCTTGACTTCGCTAGTGCCTTCGTGAGTCACTTGTAAAGTGTCCCACATTTCTTTTGCATTTTGGCACTGGGAGACTCTAAAGAACTCATCATAGGATAGGGCCGATGTGATAATATTTTTGGCGCGTAGGTTAAGCTGGACCTTTTTGCGCTCATCATCGGTCCATAGACTTTTAGGCTTGTCTTTAGGTTCATTATCCACAAGATGCTGTGGAACGAAAGGGCCGTTGACTACGGATTCCCAAATATCCGAGTCTATGGCTTCAATAAAAATTTGCATGCAGACTTTCCAGTAGGCATACCCTTCACCACTGAATATAGGTGGTCGATTAATGGATGAACCATCACCACCAAATGGGTTTGACGAACCCATTCCTTTTTCCCTTAGGATCACGAATACGCGGTTGAGCTAGCACTTCGTACTAGCTCTGATACCACTTGTTAGGTATCAGTGGTTACAATACACCTAGAAGGGGGTGGGGTTGAATAGGTGTAGCGGTTAGAATATCCACTTTTCGAAAAACAACACTTAATGCTGAAATACACCTAATTAATCGATTAACAGAACAGGGATAATCGATTAACACAATCAACACAATCGACTTAATCGATGAACAGAATGAGTATAATCGATTAACAAACTTGACTTAATCGATTAAACAGAAACAGTAAGCTTAGGCAGATACGATTACTTGCACGACAATTAATCGATAACAAAACGAATTTACAGAGCTTACAGATTTATCAGAGTATTAACAGTATAGCACAGAAACATATTAGCCATTAAATCCACTATACAAGTTAACCGATTAAATGCAATAAAGAGAGAGAGAGAAAAATCATGCAACACAAATTTTTATCCTGGTTCGTTTGCTTGTCCACCGCAAACTACATCCAGGCTTCTCGGCTGATTTGGGAGATTTTCTTCATTATAATCGAATCAATGTTATTACATACACATCATCCAATTACAACACTTAGACAATACAAGATAATAAAGACTCTTATTCTATGGTTTGACTCCCTTCCTACCGACAAAGAAAACCTTTCTTTCGGCGTAGCCCCAGCCAAGAACCTCTGTTCTTTCCTTATCTCTAAGTCTAAATACAATGAAGATACACTCATTCTCTTCGGCGATACGACACCTCGAGATTCCCAATGTTACAACAATTTCTCAATCAAAAAGAAAACAGAGTAAACTTAAGCTATTACAAAGCTTATATCTAACAAGAAAACACTTTACTCTAATCACCTAATACAAACTCATGCAATATGAAGATGTATTAGTTTGAAAACAGAATGCATAGAATGTAAAAATCTAATCAAGAAGCATCAATAATATGCATGAACATGTGATATGAAAAGATGAGAAATATATCATGTAATGCACTCAATCCTAAAGCATAGAATTCTCTCTTTTCTAAACTCACAAATGCATTTACAATTAGATGCAACAATTATCACGAAAAATGCTCTAACTTTATAAAAATGCAACATGCAACTTCTAAGATTAATTCTGAAAAACGCAGTTTATAAAGAATTAATTCTGAAACCCAGTTAATCGATTAACGAATGCCTTAATCGATTAAACTGTTCAAACAATTAGATTAATCGATTAACCTATGCCTTAATCGATTAACAGCATATTTTCATGTGTAAAAAAAAAACTCAAATACGTTATGCACTTAATTCATACATGTTTAACACTTAGTTTATGCCTAGAATGCACATATACATGTATTTATGTGATGCATGAACATATTATGAATGACATATCTCAAAATGAAAAAGATTTAAACGATTTATGCATATGAGACATGTATTAGGTGACTTAAGCCTTAGACTCAACTTAAACTAATCTCTAGTCTAAGCTTAGTACCAATCAGAAGACTTAAGCACGTTGATTTGTTGATGATCTTCAAGCTCTTATTCGCACAAGTTGCACAAGTTGTCCTCATCAAAACCATGACACATAAAGAGAGCTTTCCAAAGTGTTCCTCTTGACATGCACACTTTCAGGTAGAACAGCCACAATAATCCACTACCACTCCGAGTAGGATAACCACAATAATCCACTACCACTCCGGGTAGGATAACCACAATAATCCACTACCACTCCGGGTAGGATAACAACAATAATTCGCTACCACTTCGGGTAGGGTATCAACATTAAACCACTACCTCTTCGGGTAGGGTATCAACAATATTCTTACAAACACATTACCTCTTTCACATACCACATTCACATCAGCGAGTATGATTTAGAGACACTTATCCCTTACCTTGGTGAGTGTTGGGGATTGGTTCCGAGTAACTTTAAAAGTCTCCTCCGCGATTTCCTCCAACCTTAGGATCTTTCCTCATTTCCACCAATAACAACAATGTCAGTCATTTATTCAAAATAACACATAAACAACTCGTATTTCATCATCAAACATACAAGGGATTCACATATTTTCAAGATTTCCAAAACTACTTCAACACAAGTTTCCAAACATCTAAACATACATGTTCAGTTCATATATCAACATCAAAGCACAAACTCATCATCCACATTTAACATTTCATCCATTTCTCTTTTTACTCATATTCTCATTTTGGGGGTTTTTGGGGTTTTCATGAATAACCCACAAAACCTTTCCATTCATCAAATACCAAATCTAAACCAAGAGTTTACAAGAGAAAAACAACATAAAACGAACCATAACTCTAAAGGATGAGTTTCCATGGTTTCTCATGTTTTGAAAAGAGATCCAACATACCCAAAACAAGTTAGATAGGATGAAGAAGAGTTAGAAACAATAGGTTTACCTCTTCTCAAGCTCTAAGATGAGTCCTAAGGCTCTTTGCTCTTGAAAAGCTCTCCTCTCTCTCTTCTCTTTAAAGTTCTAATCCTAAAATGTGTTTGGGGTTTCTATTTTAAAGAGGAGTCGCCAGGTTCTCGCTCAAGCGAGCCCATTCTCGCTCAGGCGAGAAAATCCTGCCTTTTTAAAATTTCAGATCTGACGCTCTCGCACAAGCTAGGGATTCTCTCTCAAGCGAGAATATCACAGTCTCAACATCCCCAAAATGCCATTTCTCGCCCAGGTGAGACAACTCTCGCTCAGGCGAGAATCCTCCAGTATAGCCCAGGATTTCACCCTCCCAGGTGAGCCTTTCTCGCTCAGCGAGAATCTCTCGCTCAAGCGAGACTTCCAGGATTGGTACTATAATTTTAAAGACTTAAATTTAGGGTGTTACAATTACACCAACCCCCTCAAGGAGGTTGCGGTCAGCTAGCCAACATGACTTGGCCGACCTAAGCTGGCCTGCACTAACTAGTGTGGGCAGGCATCTTCCTGTGTCGGTCTGGTCATGCTAGGGATGTCGGGCCTGGCCAGTCCTATCCCACCCTACTCTCCCATGACCCTGGCCAGAACTCCCCCGTCCTGGTCGGGGCTGGCCTCCCCTAGCATGCATGGATTGACTTGGGCTTGGCCTACCCTACCATGGCATGCCTGAACTGCCCTAGGTTGCCAAGCTTGGCCTTGTCTCCCCTGGCCTGTGTGGGCTGTCCTAGTGTGGTCTGGCCAACCTTGTCCTTTCGGGCCTGACAAGGGTTGCCTCTAGCCAGGGCTGGCCTGCATGGCCTGACCTCCATACCTTGGGCTGGCTTCCCTGGGTTGCGTAGGCCTCCTCTAGCCTGGCTTAGGTTGGTCTCCCTTGGGTGGTCTGGTCGCCTGACTTGGCCACGGCTGCCACTGGCCTGACCTTCCTTGGCGGGGTTGGCCTAGGTTGCGCCTTGGGCTTGCTCTGGGAATTTCAGGCATAGGCTGAGCTGGCTCGCGCCTTGGGCTGGAATGGGATGGCCTTCTCCTTGGGCTTCACTAGGCTGGCATGGCCTTGGGCTTCGCTGCCGTGGGATGACATGGGCTGGGCAACCCCCCTGCCGTTGGGTGGCTCGCGCCTTGGGCTTGGGCTTGGGCTAGGCTGGTGTGGCATGCGCATAGGGGTGGACTGCGTCTTGGGAAGGACTAGGAAGGTCAGTCATAAGTTGGTTTGGACCGCGCCTTGGGCTTGGGCTGGGTTGGTCTGGCCCGCGCCATAGGCTTGGGTTGGGATGGGTTGCCGTTGGGCTAGGCTGGCCTAGGTCACGCCTTGGGCTTCAGTTGGGCAGTGTTGGTCTGGACCGCGCCTTGGGCTGGCTTGGGAATGGCCTAGCCTAGCCTGGTCTAGGCCTAGAATGGCTTGGGCATGGGTTGGCTTGTACTTGAGCATGGGCTGGGCTGGCCTGCTTGGTCATGGTCTGTCCTGCCTGCCTTGGGCCTAGGCTGACCTGGCCTGTCGTTGGTTAGGCCTGCCCTGGCCGGACTTGCCCTGTCCTGGCCAGGCTGCCCCTGGAATGTATTGGCATGCCTTGGCTGTCCCGGGCTGTATTGGCCAGGGTTGGCCTCTCCTAATATGCTTGCACTGGCTTGGGCTTGGCCTCCCCTACCATGGCCTGCCTGAACTGGCCTGGGTTGCCAAGGCTGGCCTTGTATCCACTGGCATGTGTGGGCTGTCCTAGCCTGACCTAGCCTCCACTGCCCTGGGTTGCGCATGCCTCCTCTGGCCTAACCTGGATTGGTCTACCTTGGTTGTGCATGCCTCCTCTTGCCTGGTCTGGACGGTCTCCCTAGCCAAGCCTGATTGGCCTCGCCTGGCCTAGCAGCCCTGGGCTGCCACTAGCCTCCACTGGCATGGCCTTCCTTGGGTGGGGCTGGCCGGACTTGCGCCTTGGGCTTGCTTTGGGAAGGTTAGGCATAGGCTGGACTGGCCTGCGCCTTAGGCTTGGGCTGGAATGGGCTGACCTACACCTTGAGCTTCGTTGGTGACCACCTTGGGCTGGGATGACCTGGGTTGGCCTGGCCTTAGGCTTGGACTTGGCTGGCCAAGCCTGCGCCTTGGACTGTGTTGGCCTTGGGCTTGGGCAGCGCCGTGGCCAAGCTTGCGCCTTGGGCTTGGCCAACATATTTGTTTAGACAATTTAAAGTAAAATGTTTGTAATTAATTAATATGTTGTAACTATAAACAATAATGATATATTGAAATCAAAATTTGATTAGCATTTGTAAAACATATTAAAAAATGTAAATCATTTTATTAACTAATTTTAATGAAATTTTTATAGTAAGATAATGGTTAGAGTTATCTCTAACTTCTTTGAAAATAGAAAAAATGTTTAAGATCAACACCGTCTCTAAACTATTAATTATGTACAAAAGAAATTAAAATCATTTCATCATTGAATTTTAATGGAACTTTTATAGTAAAGTTATTGTTCGAGTCGTCTCTAACTTCTCAAAAAATGGGAAGAATATCTACAACCAACATTGTCTCTAAGATATTAATTTCATATTAAAAATAAAAAAAAACTATTATATTTCTTAAATGAAAAAAAATCGAACTTTTATAGTAATGTTACGGTTCGAGTCATTTCTAATTTCTTTGAAAATGGGAAGAAGATCTACGACTAACATTGTTTCTAAGCTATTAATTCCATATTAAAAATAAAAAAACTATTTTATTTCTTAAACGAATTTAAAAATGGAATTTTTATAATAAGATTACGATTCGAATTGTCTCTAACTTCTCTGAAAATGGAAATAGGGTCTACGACCAACACTGTCTCTAAACTATTAATTTCATTTTAAAAATAAAAAAGTAATCTATTTCTTAAATGAATTTAAAAATTGAATTTTTATACTAAGGTCACGGTTTGAGTCGCCTCTAACTTCTCTGCGATGGAAAGAAGGTCTACGACCAACACTGTCTCTAATATATTAATTCCATATTAAAAATAAAAAATATGTTCTATTTCTTAAACGAATTTAAAAATGGATTTTTTAGAGTAAGGTTACGTTTTGAGTCGCCTCTAACTTCTCTAAAAATGGGAAGAAGGTCTACGACCAACATTATCTCTAAGATATTAATTCCATATTGAAAATAAAAACACTATTCTATTTCTTAAATGAACACATTCAAGAGATTAGTGAATTTTGTAAACTTGATAGATTTATTTACCATTACATAAGATGGTGAATTTAGTATATTTTGGAGTGATTAATGTTTTTTTGACAAAAAATATTTTTTTAAAATAAGAATTACATGTTTGGATAGAAGTGATAAGATGCTCACATCCAAAACATAAAATAAGGAAAAGTCCATAAAATAAGAGTAAATATGAGTTTTCTAAGAAAGAAATCAATATTAAAAATAGAAAAATGTTTTTAAATAAGATCAAGTGACCAATTATTGTCTACCACTCCCAAGAGAATATTTTCATACAAAATACCAGAATATGAAGAGCATTCAAACTTGCTATATCTTGATTTTTCTTTTCAATTATTTCATTTTGTTTCTTAACTTTTGTGAACATTAAAAGTACAAAAATTTCAAAACAACATAAACGACTGAAAAATAATGGTTATCAGGTTTAATAATCAGTCTTATTGGAAGAGTTACAACCCATAAATGCACATTACATGTTACATTTCCACTTATAATTGATATAGGGTCAACCCTACTCATGCAAACCCAAACGAACTTTAAGACAATACTTGATTCTTTCTTTTGTAAAATGAAGTGAAATTATTATGTTAGAAGGCATTATTAATTTACACCCAGTACAAGATAAGGTTTTTTTCATAGCTACAATCAATTAAGAATGAAGTGAAAATAAGAACATGTTCCAATTCCCCCTAAAATCAACATCTACAACTCATTCAAACGTTCATTTGTCATCCAAGCATTTACGGAAATGCCACAAAGGAAAGAATCAAGTATGTTGAGTAATGATGTAATATAATAAAGAACAAACTATATTATATTATATAAAACGAAGTGAATGAGTTGTTCTTTATTATATTACATCATTACTCAACAACCTAGAATTGTTACTCTTGGCCATGGTGCAGCTTTAGAGATTGGTTCTCTATCTCACCTCCCCACCCCAAAACCCCTACTCATTGTTTGTTCTAAAGCTACTAGATATTTTAACTCTTCATGGATGGCGATGGACTTCTTCGGAAGAAATTGATCAAATCTCATCATGGGTTTGATTCCACCACTCTACTGCTTATGGTCTCTGCTTCACTGCATCACCAATGATAATGGAATATGGATAATGTCGTTAAACTGCCAGAAAGGAGAAAGGATATAATTTAAGAAGTACTTCGAGCAATTTGAACAATTTCATTTAGGTACAATTTTAACAGCAAAAAAGAAAGCATTAAAGAAGTGGATAAGCTGGATATATAGCTTGCATTAGTGTGGGTGTTGAGGCATAGAGAAGTCAGTGAAAACATAGAATCCTAATTCATGCCCAACCCTGAAGATAAGGAGCCAGGAGTTACAATAGCAAAAATGGTATAAATCAATCAGTCATGAATTACTAGAATTCCAAATATGTGATGATATCAAATAAAATGCCATCAACCTGCCCTGAATTCAATCCACAGAATTTCAGAATTTAGACTACCTCACAGTAATAACAGAGCAAATATGGAGTTAATTCAAAGGAAAGTAAACAGAATGGGCCAAATTTCAAAAGACAGCAATTAGGCATATCAGAAATGGAACGTTTAGTTACAATCATGGCAGTTATGGCCAGAATTCATGGATAGCCTTAATACAAAAGATAGAAAGGCAAAGGTCCATGCCGTTGCTGAATGAGGGTGGGCAAAACCAAAGGGTTTTCACACATAAAACCCCAACCAATATAAACAGCAAGTATATTTTTCAAAAAAGAGAGGCGGAGAATACGCCTACAACATACGCATATCACACAATATTCAGAAACACACAGCACACATAACACACATTACAACAACCAAAGAGGACACACAAAAGGAGAGCGAAGTTTTCATAGCAGAAAAAACATACAAAAGTAGAGGTATTCAGAAAGTAAAAAAGTATGTAGCTTGGTACAGTGGGCATTGTTTCAACCAATAACTAAAAGGGAAGGATCCAAAGGGTAAAAAAGGGGCTTTCACACAATACTCCTACTGCATATACTATAGTGTCAGCGATCCTAACAGGTATTGAATGGTCACTCTCTTCTGGGTTGAAGAATTAATCACCGAAATTAAATAATTTCTAGTTGTAAACAATAAGAACTAAGTTGTTGTCATAAAACACCCGAAAGCTTGTTTATCTTTACTCCACTTATGTAAGGTTTTGGGAATTTCATTATGTGTTAGCTTATATTATAATTGTTGTTCATTCCATTCGAATTTAAATCCACCATCCTCCCATTAACAAGCATGGTAGAATGAGTTGAGAATTTTCTCAATGAGATTCCATTAAAAAATTCCACATGTAATTCACTGCCATTGCAATTCATCTTTATTCATGGCAAGTTTTCGTTTTCTGCCACAGATTAATTAATCAAAGCCATAAAGAGTTCTCATCTATATTCAGAAATGTGATAACAAATTATCCATAAAAGTAAGGGCCATGACTTTATGGCAGTGGGTTGAGTCATCATTGAGCCTCCTTGGCTGTTCCGATTAGGCCTTATTGGCCTAATTAGAAGGTTTTCATAACCTTCTACTTGAGAATCAGTGGGTTAGGCTACCAAACCTATCCAAAACAAATCCTCATCAAATAAAAACCTTACCTTGCATAACATCCAATCATGAAAGATGCAAAAAATAAAATAAAGAAAGAATCCATTCGGTGGTTCTGTGATAGGGATTATGAACCCAAAACCAAAGGAAATATACGAAGTGAGGCAAGAACGACTTCCCCCATGGGTGATTATCACCTTCATCCCTAACACTACAAAACCAGAAAAGGGATGAAGAAATAAGGATTAGATAATGAAGGATTAGGAGCATACCTCTCTAGGCCAACCCAAATAAATCAGAATAAATCAGATATTAGCCAAATAAATCAGAGTAAATCAGTATAATATCTCTATTTTTAGGTGCAAGAAAGATCACTCATACAGAACAAGGAAAAAGGAAGCTAAGAAAATGTGTACACATACATTTACACAACTAACATTACAAAAAAAATTAAAAGAATAAATAAAATTAAATAAAGATTACTCCAAGGGGAAGGTCATATCCAATGGCATTAGTCCCCACACCTGACAATAGCAACAAAGGGTGATTCCTTGGAGGTGCCTATCAAAGAAACAAATATTATGATATTCATATTCTAAATTCTAATTCATTTCACTTCTCCGAAAACGTAATCAATGAGTTCAAGAATTTGATACTCAAACGAATTTGACCTTTGAGTTTGAGGGATGTTACCTGAGGGCAAGGGTGATAGCGCCATATCAGGGACCTTGACGACGGTAGTATATATGGAGAATTTGATACTCAAACGAATTTAATATATGGAGAAATAATTTTATAATCCTTAAACAATCCTATTATGATTCTTATTACTACAATTCACTAATTTTCCAAAAAAACTATAATTTATGAGATGGATTACCCAAAAAATTCATTAATGGCCCACATGAAGTGAATGAAGGAAATATAATTAGATAAGATTTAAATTTGAACTATTTTAGATGTTCATTATTATCTTTATCCAATTCCAAATCAACGAATTAATTAATTTAAGATTTAATTTTGAAGTATGTTTATAATCATATATTGTAATCAAAATCTGATTAGTATTTGTAAAACTTATCAAAAATGTAAACAAATATATCAACGAATTTTAATGAAATTTTATAGTAAGTTAACGACTCGAGTTGTCTCTAACTTCTCTAAAATTAGGAACGAGTGTCTACGACCGAAGAAGGTCTATGACCAATACCGTATCTAAGCTATTTATAGAAACTACATTAGCAATAATTAATAGTTTGATATAACCACCCCATCATAAAATTAATTTACTGACACTATAGAAATTCTATAGTTAAGAAACTTTTGTATAAAACATTAGAATTTTAATGCAAAAATATATATATATATATATATATATATACATTAAGATTAATAATTGATTAATTGTAACTAAAGGAGCAAGTAATCCAATTTTTTTTAATTGATTGTTAAAAACCAAAGGTAAGGAATAAAAAAATGGTTTTTAGACATACATATAAAAAATGCTCCTTTTAGTAAAAAAATTGTTATTCTAAAATCTTTGTATTTTTATGTATTTTATAAAAAATAGGCCGGATAAAATTAAGTGTTCACAAAACACACTTACCCACTTGGATACCAAACCAATAAAACTATTAGTGTGAAAACCCTATTTTGTGCAACCTATTTAAAGAGTAGAGAAAGTGTAAAAAATATAGTTCTTAAAACAACAAAAAAGAGAACAAAAAAGAAGACAACAAGTACATCGCAATTTTAGTATAAGAGAATTCAGGCCTTGAAAATCTGTGTTTTACCCTTTGTTCCATGGATGTGGACAAGTAGTATATACTAAAATGATTTTAGTCCCTAGAGATAAAAAATTGGTTCCTGTTGTAAATTTTGCTTGAAGTTTATAAGTTTATGTTGTAAGGGTTACATGTAAAACATTCTTTTTGAAACAATTTATATTGGCATAGAGTGTAGTTCTTTGGAGGTAGTTTCTATAATTTAAGAAGTGTTTAGCTTTATTTGATAAGCACATGCTTAAGCTTAACAACTTTGAAGTTCAAGGGGATTAAGTTACATATGCTTTTGCCTATTGAGAAGCACTTGATGTAACCAGCCAACTGTTTTGCAAGGCACAAGTCAAATACAACTCGGTGCAAGTCTCATGGACAGAACTTTCTTTGTTGTTAAGATATCTATGACAGGAGTTGCTTGGTCACTGGAGCATTGTACATAACAGTCTCCATTAGTATAACAACTAGCAAAGGTAACAAGGAACTCTTGATATTTTAGTGTTCTTTTAGAGAAGCTTTCCTTCAAGAATAGAAAGGTTAAAATATAGAAGTTAAAGAACCAAACAGCAAGCTAGTTATATTTCCTAGTGTTACACTAGGCCAGACAGGTACATAGTTCTGTTCTATAAGCTAGCTGAAGCAGCAACAACAAGAACAACACAAAGAGAGTTCAATAAAATCCCAAGACCAAGAGATCAAAGCAACAACAACAACAACAACACAAAATGATGCAATTGAAGATGACAGAGAGGTGGACAGCAATGGGGTCAACCTTAGCCAGTCTCATGTTTGTGTGGGCAATCATACGCCAATACTGTCCATATGAGGTGGGAGAGAAGGCCTATGCAGCTGTTGAGGCATACCTCAGTGTAAACACATCGAAGAGTGCTAAGAGGCTCAAAGCTGAGATGGGAAAAGATAGCACCAACTTGGTTTTAACAATGGATGAGTATGAGAGAGTAACTTATGAGTATAAGGGTGTGAACGTTTGGTCGGTGTGTAACAAGGTTCATGTCTTATTATCAAGAACAAGAGAAGAGGTTCTATAAGCTGAGTTTTCATAAGAGGTATAGAGACATAATCAGTGGTTCGTAAACGGAGGCATTGATGAAATAATATTAAAAGAAAAGGGGAAAGGGAACACGTGATTCAGCTATATCAATCAACAAAATTCCAAAGACAATGGCACTAAATAATTGCAAACCAAGCATCATATCCCAGTTTCAGTTACAGGCAGTTGTGATGAGCACATTAAATGACATAATCCGTAAGGAAATGATCAGAAAAAAGAGGCATCAAAATATCATGGCATTTATGGAGTCAATTTAAAAGGAAAATGAATAACCCTGAGAAAAAGCTCAAAGGACAACATCATACAGAAAAATCCACCGAGGGTCACAAAAGGAAGTACTCAACAGATGCAAGGCTGCATTATGGTCAGTTCAGTTACAATAGCATAAATGGCAGCAGTATGGTGGGTCTTAAATAAAAATGATCAGAAAAGGTATGGGCAGTTGCTAACTCTAATTGGCAAACCAAATGGTTCTTTCAGGACCCTTTATAAACAGCCATCAGATTACACAAGACATACATGGGTGTTTTGCAAAAAACATAGGTTCCAGAGAACTCTTATCTTCCTTATCTATCCATCACTCACATATCACGAATCAAAAAACACCAGAACAGCCCAAAGAAACACCATATCACAGTAACAAAATCACAGTAACAAAATCACAGTCCATACACCCATACCACAAACAAATATCACACATATACATAAACCTACAACCACACTCAAATAACTCATAGCAACCAGAAAGAAGCAAGAAGTCCTTGTTTTCTCGGGTAAGGAAATCTAAAGATATACACATATCATATATCTGAACATAGCCATCCACATTCTAAAAAAATCAGAATAGTGAAAGTAGTCCATCCATTCACACGCAAGTAGACTACCGAATACACAACCTCTTCTTATTACAACCATCATAAGTCTAGCATCAAACAGGGAGTCCAGTAAGCATTAACACTCATAGCAAAAGAAAAAAGGTACATATACAGGTTTGACATTCACTATGTTCGCATAACTACAAATATGGAATCATGTTTATATTCATAATAATCAACCAAGAAGCATCCAAATTCCAGATCATAAAAAGCATATGTTTCTGTTGGTTACTAATCACCGTCTAGTTTTTGTATACCTAGTACACGTACATGTTTTGCAGAAATGTGAATATCTAGTTCAACCGACTTCATAAGAAAAAATCCATAATAGTATGTGGCTAAAATAGCATCCGGAACCTGAGTATTCTTAGAACAATACCATAAGAAATATCACAGCATAAAAAACAGGTAGTCCAAACATGATGTGGGAATTTGAATTCTATTTACCAAATAATAAGAGTAAGGAATGTGGTTCTGTACCATGTGCCCCAGTCCCTGCCAAAAGGAGTGAGTCTCGTGCATCTTCTTCCTCGGGCTCAATGGTTCTTGGTGCGTATGATCGATTACTAAAGAGTAAAGGTGTTAGAAAAGGGTAAGAGATCCAGGAAAGAGGAAAATTAAAACGATGGAAACGAAGGAGGATTAGGGGTTTACCCTTATTCGCCGCCATTGAAGCCACCGTGTCGCCGTCGCTGGAGAAGAGAGGTCTCGAATTCTCCTTCTTCTTCTCACTCTCCTCTGTCACCGCTTAAGAGAGAAGAGGAGATCGAACCCTCACCGAGTCCCCTTCGTCTTCGCATTCTCTCCCTCGTCTTCGCATTCTCTCCCATATTCTCACTTCTCGTCTCCCTTTTCTCCCAGAACCCCAAAACCAAAAAAATGGAAAACCTAAACCTAACCCCTCCACCTTCAATCCGGTTTTCTTTACTGGGCCCGACCCGATTCCATCTTTTTTTTTCCTGGTTTTGTTTATGCTGTCTTCTTTTTTTTTAAAATATTATAATGAGATTATGGTTCGAGTTGTCTCTAACTTCTCTAAAAATAAGAAGAAAGTGAATGACCAATATTGTATATTAACTATTAGTTTTATATACCAAAAATGCTTAAATAAAAATTATCTTATTTACTTAACCAAATTTTAATGAAATTTTTATAGTAAAATTATGGTTCGTGTTATCTCTAAATTCTCTGAAAATTGGAATAAGGTGAATGACCAATACTACATCTGAACTATTAATTCCATATACTAAAAATGTTTTAAATAAAAAATTATTTTATTACTTAACCACATTCTAATGAGATTTTTATAATAATGTTATGACTCGGGTCGTCTCTAACTTCTCCGAAAAATGGAAGAAGGTGAATGACCAATATCGTCTCTAAAAGATTAATTCCCTATTAAATATTTTAAATAAAATTATATTGTTATCTAAAAGGATTTTTATGGAATTCTAGTAGTAAAGTTATGGTTCAAGTCGTCTCTAACTTCTCTGAAAATGGGGAGAATGTGTATAATCAATACCGCCTCTAAACTATTAATTTCTTATCAGAAGTGGTATAGTAAAAAAATTATATTGCATTACATAGCCATTTCAATATATTTTAAATTATCTCAAACCAATGTGTCGATTTTCAAACTAGCACTACGTAGCTTTGATTTCCCTATTGCATATAGGGATACGTATGAGCAAGATGAACTATTGTCACATGCAAAAAGTCTCGATCCGTAATCGACTCCCGAGCTCATAAACTCTGTTTAAAGACCATTTTATCCAAGTTGGACATAAAAAAAGTTTTCTATGTTTTAAACGCAAAAAATATAGTGGCAACTCCAAATCAATTGAAAGAGGTAGAAATCGAGTTCGCCTCTCCCTAAGTCGCAGTGCCGATCTTCCTACCGAAAATCGGGTCACGACAACTAGGATGGCCAACCATGCTATAGGTTCTACACAACCTAATCAAGACCTTCTGCAAACACAAGCCTTTCAAAAACTCCACTGAGGAACAGTTTCAAGGAATACCCAATCTTCTCAATCAAAATAAACAAGATGGCACTCATGTGCACACCATTCACCAAGACATATTATGCTACACCATTTGCGCAATCATAGAATTCTAACCTCATATGGCATTTAGGAGTTGGACATATTTCTACAAATGTAATAAATTTGATTGCAAAACAATTTCCAACTATTTCACCTAGTTTGAACCTTTAACTCATAGTTTTGAAAACCGTACCGTACCGGCCGGTTCAACCGGAAAACCGGTGAACCGGACCCCTAATCGGTACGGTACGTATGTTATACTGCATATGCAATAGAACCGGTCAAAACCGGTTGAAAACCGGTCAAAACCGGTAAACCGGTTTAAACCGGTTGGTTTGTACATTATTTTTTTTTTTTAAATTTCAAATTTTCAATTCTTCACCAATTCTTCAACTTCAATGATTGATACTTGGGTCATTTATTTGTATTTTGCGTTTGTTAAGTGATAATTTTGGATAAATATATGTTTTGTACTTTAGACTTTGATTTTATTAAAGACTTAATGTTGTTTGTTTGTGTGAATTTGAAGTAAATTATGAATATGGATTATAAATATGAATATCTACTTATTTGAAATTTTTTGTTATAGGTTTACATATATATATATATAAGCAAGTATGTCCGGTTTAACCGGCATGCGGTTTAATTACCGAACCACTGGTTGAACCACTGTACCACTATACCAGTACCCTAACCGGTTTGATAACCGGTACGGTTTTAATAACATTGCTTTAACTTCTTGTGATACTTGTCATTTTCCAAGACAAAGACAATTGCCTTTCAATTTCAATCAAACATGCACCTCTAAACCTTTTGACTTATTGCGTGCTGATATTTGGGGCCTTACTCTCTCCCTTCTATTTTTTACAAAAAAATGAGTGTTCTCTCCCTTCTATAGGAAGTGTCATCACATCATCCATTATTCATATTTAATCATAATTAACTCTTAAATTAAAGTAATACAAGTCAATGATGAATAAATATA
This sequence comes from Lupinus albus, assembly GCA_009771035.1. Classification (NCBI taxonomy): domain Eukaryota; kingdom Viridiplantae; phylum Streptophyta; class Magnoliopsida; order Fabales; family Fabaceae; genus Lupinus; species Lupinus albus. Next base: position 5,808,441 of record CM020011.1, on the reverse strand, counting down.
TTGTTTGTGTATAAATTTATATACTATCAATTCATAGATACTACATTTATATATAGAAAATTATATATCATCCTACTAAATCCTCCTATTAATCCTCCTACCCATAAGAAAGTGACATATGTCACTTGTAAACCAATTACTGATAAATAAAGTATTACTTTATGACATGTTATTTTTTGTAGGTAGGAGGATTAGTAAAATGATATAACATTACTCTATATATCATGAATATGGCATTATAAAGTGGTTTAATACATATATACATTTGTCGGGTATTTTCTATCTTTCTCTTCAAAAAATGAGTAGGAACATACACTTTTTATATTAAATTTCCATACGAGACTCTAATTAAATTTAAAATAAATGTGTGATTTTACAACAAAAAACTTCTATATCAAATTTGATAAATTTTAAAAACAAAGAAATATTGTGAGACTCTCTACCTTAATGGATTTTTTTTTTCAAAATTGTCAAACTTTGATGGGTAAAATTATTATACAAATAACATTGTTAAAATACTACTTGCAAAGTATTTATAACCCTCATGTTGTAACATATGAAGGTAGAAATGTGTGATGTAAGGACCCAAATTCTACCCTTGAAATTTTTTCATTATTTTACTCATCTTTCATGCATTTCCTATAACTTTTAAATACAACTTTCAATAACTTATTCTAAATCTCACTTGCCTGCTCATACTCATTTCATAAGTCCAAAAACAACGTACACATTCGCTTAGCAGAAAATCATAATTCATTAATACATCCCGATAACTACCGCATACAACTACCTATGTGATTCCAAAATACACATAGTTACAAATATCCAGAGTTACAAATATTCATGTTCAAAATACAATCAGTTAGAATTCAAAACAATGCAGATAAGGACTTCAAAAACTAAAAGCCTCTAAGCTCCTAATCAAGTCATCCTTAATCCTTCCACCTACCTGCAATGAGATTAACATTGACAATTCACAGAAAACACAAAGGAGTAAGTCGTTAACTCAATAAATGCCAACATACACTAATCCACATTTTAATAAGATTAAGTAAACGATTCAGAGTTAAATATACTTAAAATCATTTCCATCGTTTATACTTTTTGAAAACCATGCTACATAACTTGAGCCAAAGTTTGCTACATCGCTTGAGCCAAAGCGTGCTATATCGCTTGAGCCAAAGCTTGCTACATCGCTTGAGCCAAAGCGTGCTACATCGCTTGAGCCAAAGCTTGCTACATCGCTTGAGCCAAAGCTTGCTACATCGCTTGAGCCAAAGCTTACTACATCCTTGAGCCAAAGCTTGCTACATCGCTTGAGCCAAAGCTTGCTACATCGCTTGAGCCAAAGCTTGCTACATTACTTGAGCCAAAGTCGCTAACCAATCATGGTCGGCTAAAACAAGTTTTCTTTTCATTGATACACCATCAATCCATAAACAGTAAATCCACGCCACCATTATTACAAACATACCTATATATGTATATAGTAAATAAGTGGTCCACAACTTGATCATTAACCACAACCAGAAAATCCACACATTTTCTATCACAATGCACAAGTTAAAGACTTATCCTTACCTCAGTGAGTGTTGGGTTTGGTTCTTGGTAACTTCACAAGTTCCACTAACACCGCCTCCAACTTTAGGATCTTTCCTCATTCCCACCATGTAACACAATGTTAGTCATTTATTCCAAATAACACATAAACAACTCATATTGTATCTTTAACCATACAAGAGATTTAACACATTTCCAATGTTTCCAAACTACTTTCATTATAAGTTTACAAACACCTAAAACATACATATTCATCTCATATTTCAACATTAGAGTGCATACTCATCTTCTACATCTAACATTTTACCCATTTCCCTCTTTAACCACATTTTCATTTTAAGGTTTTGGGGTTTTCATGAATCAACCCACAAACCCTTTCCATTCTTGATATACTAACTCTAAACCAAGAGTTTACAAGAGAAAAACTGAAAGTGTGCATGTCAAGAGGAACACTTTGGAAAGCTCTCCTTATATGACTTGGTTTTGATGAGGACAACTTGTGCTAACATGAGCTTGAAGATCATCAACAAATCAACATGCTTAAGCCTTCCGATTGGTATCTTGCTTAGACTAGATTAGTTTAGGTTGAGTCCAAGGCTTAAGTCACCTAATACATATCTCAATTGCATAAATCTTTTAAATCTTTTTCATCTTGAGATATGTCATTCATAATATGTTCATGCATCATATAAATACATGTATATGTGCATTCTAGGCATAATCTAAGTATTAAACATGTATGAATTTAAGTGCATAACATATTTGAAGGTTTTACACATGAAACAGTGCTGTTAATCGATTACCACTTGGCTTAATCGATTAATCTAACTGTTTGCACAGTGTAATCGATTACAACAAATGTCAATCGATTAATCTAACATTTTTGTGAAGCTTAATCGATTAAAGCTGTCGTTAATCGATTAACTGGGCTTTTATTTCAATTCTTTATAAACTGCATTTTCAGAATTGATCTCATAAGTTGCATATTAAATTTTTAGAGAGTTAGAGCATATTTTCGTGTTAATTGTTGCATCTAGTTGTAAATGCATTTGTGAGCTTAGAAAAGAGAGAATTCTATGCTTTAGGATTGAGAGCTTTTCATGATACATTTCTCATCTTTTCTTGTCACATGTTCTTGCATTTTTACATGATTCTTGATTAGATGTTTACACATTATGCATTCTGTTTTTCACTAATACATTTTTCATACTGCATGAGCTTGTATTAGGTGATTAGAGTAAAGCCTTATCTTGTTAGATATAAGTTTTGTTATAGCTTAAATTTACTCTGTATTGTTTTGTTTGAAAAAGTGTTGTAATTGTGGGAATCTCAAGGTGTCATATCACCAAGAGATTGAGTGTGTCTTCACTGAGTGTTAGACTTATGGATAAGTAAAGAACAAGGTTCTTGGCTGGGGCTACGCCGAAAGAAAGGTTTTCTTTGTCGGTAGGAAGGGAGTCAAACCATAGAATAGGTTTCTTTTTATCTTGTAAGTGTCTAATTGTTGTAATTGGATAGTGTGTATGTAATTAACATTCATTCAATTATAGTGAAGAAAAATCTCCCAAATCAGCCGGGAGGCCTGGATGTAGTTTGCGGTGGACAAGCAAACGAACCAGGATAAAATTCTTGTTGCAGGACTTTTTCTATCTCTATCTCTTTATTGCATTTGATCGATTATTTTGTCAAGTAGATTTAATTGATAATTAGTGTCTATACTGTTTTACTTGTACTCTGATAATATTCTGTAAGCCTGGTATAATCGTTTCATTATCAATTAATTGTCGAGCAAGAAACTGTACTTGCATTTGCTTTCTGTCTTGGTTTAATCGATTAAGTGTGGTGTGTTAATCGATTACTTTAATCTGTTAATCGATTAAGTGGACTGTGTTGAAAGTGTTAATCGATTATCCTGTTCTGTTAATCGATTAATCAAGGTGTTTTTCAGCATTAAGTGTTGTTTTCGAAAAGCGGACGCTCTAACCGCTACACCTATTCAACCCCCCCTTCTAGGTGTATTGTAATCACTGATACCTAACAAGTGGTATCAGAGCTAGTGCGAAGTGCTAGCTCAACCGCGTATTCGTGATCCTTAGGGAAAAACGAATGGGTTCGTCAAACCCATTTGATGGTGATGGTTCATCCATTAATCGACCACCTATATTCAGTGGTGAAGGGTATGCCTACTGGAAAGTCCGCATGCAAATTTTTATTGAAGCCATAGACTCGGATATTTGGGAATCCGTAGTCAACGGCCCTTTTGTTCCACAACATCTTGTGGACAATGAACCTAAAGACAAGCCTAAAAGTCTATGGACCGATGATGAGCGCAAAAAGGTGCAGCATAATCTACGCGCCAAAAATATCATCACATCGGCCCTATCCTATGATGAGTTCTTTAGAGTTTCGCAGTGCCAAAATGCAAAAGAAATGTGGGACACTTTACAAGTGACTCATGAAGGCACTAGCGAAGTCAAGCGCGCTAGATTAAATGCGCTTACCCATGAGTATGAGTTATTTCGCATGTTACCTAGCGAATCAATTTGTGATATGCAAAAGCGATTTACTCATATTGTTAATCATTTAGTTGCTCTAGATAAATCTTTTGCCAGAGGTGAACTAACTAATAAAGTTTTGCGTTGTCTTGACAGGAAATGGCAACCAAAAGTAACTGCAATTGTTGAATCCAAAGATTTGGACTCTATGCCTCTAGCTACTTTATTTGGAAAACTTCAAGAGCACGAAATGGAATTGGGGCGCTTGACTATGCACGAAGATTCAGATCGGAAAAAGAAAAACATCACATTAAAGGCCACGACCTCCAAATCAAAAGAAGATAAAGATGATGATGAATCTGACTCCGATCTAGATGATGAAACTATGAATCTCCTTGTTCGCAAATTTAGCAAATTCATCAAAAGAAAAGGAGGATTCAAGAAGTTTCAGAAGAAAGAAGCGAAAGAGTCAACCAACAAAGGCAAGAACAACAAAGATCGCTTCACTTGCCATGAGTGTGGAAAAGCCGGACATATGAGATTTCAATGTCCTACCTATCTGAAAAAGGTTGATTCAGAGAAGAGCACTCCCAGGGAATTCAAATCCAAGAAAGCTTACATTGTATGGGATGTACCTGAGGAGGAAACAACATCAAGCACTTCTAGTGAGGAGGAGTCAGCGAAGCTGTGTCTGATGGTCAGATCTGACAACAATGGCAACTCAGACTCACACGAGGATAATGATGAGGTATATTCCGACACCTCATCCACTTCGGATGACTTACCCTCTTATGAAGTTTTATATAATGCTTATGTTGAGCTACATGAGGAATTAAAAAAATTGGCTAGAGTTAATGTTGATCAGAAAAGGGAAATCCTTAGAAGTGAAAAGAAACTAAGCCAATTACAAAAAGAATTAGATGAATTAAAATTAGAAAATGAAACTTTAGATCTCATCTATTCTTGTAACACATGTGACTGCTCTGCTGATAATTTATGTCAAAAGCCTGTATGTGAGACTTGCGAGATTTTGCAAGAAGACAATCTTAAACTAAAAGAAAAACTCGAACGTCTCACAAACAGTAAACAGCAATTAGACACTCTGCTCAGTCAAACAAGAAATGTTGGTGATCGTACTGGTCTAGGTTATACTCGCTCTGCTAAAAACAAGAGACCATATAGAAAACCTGTAGTTAATGCTAAGGATAAAAATCGTAGGCGCTCTCCTACTTGCTTTTATTGTAATACGTATGGTCATACTTCTTACTCTTGTTACATTAGAAAATATGGTATACCTAGCGGGGCTTATGTATGGATAAAGAAGGGAGATAATTCCCTAATCACTAACAGAAAAGGACCCAACATAATCTGGGTACATGAGAAAAGCAGGTGATCTATTTTGCAGGTATGTCTTCGAACACAAGGACAAAAATGGTACTTAGATAGTGGATGTTCGAGACATATGACAGGTGACAGATCAAATTTCCTGGATCTATCACTTAAAGGAAAAGGATACGTCACGTACGGAGACAACAATAAGGGAAAGATACTTGGTACCGGAACAGTTGGTAACTCATCTCATACTCAAATTGAAAATGTTCTGTATGTTGAAGGACTAGAACATAATCTTCTAAGTATAAGTCAACTCTGTGACAAAGGTAATCGAGTATCTTTTGATTCTGACTGTTGCATCATTCGTGACATTTTATCTAATAATGTTAAATTTGTTGGTCATCGTATAAATAATATTTACATGGTTAACTTGGATGATGTCACCACATTATTTTCAAAATGTTTCATTTCTAAAGAAGATGACATCTGGCTCTGGCACAGACGCGTTGCACACATCCATATAAAACATCTAGATAAATTGTCACCAAACCAACTAGTTGAAGGGCTACCAAAACTAAATTTCAAAACTAAAGAGATTTGTGACACTTGTCAAAAGTGTAAACAAACCAAAAACTCTTTTAAAAACAAAAATGTGATATCCACTTCAAGACCTTTGGAGTTACTCCATATGGACTTGTTTGGACCATCACAAATCATGAGTTTTGGTGGTAGCTACTATGCTTTAGTTATTGTTGATGATTTCTCTCGTTTTACATGGACATTATTTTTATCTGCTAAAAGCGACGCTTTCAACTCTTTTAAAAATCTTGCCAAGCAAATCCAAAACCAACTTAACCTGAAAATAGTATATATACGAAGTGATCACGGGGGAGAATTTGAGAACTTTCAGTTCGACAAATTCTGTGATAAGCACAACATTATGCATCAGTTCTCTGCTCCTCGCACTCCACAACAAAATGGAGTTGTTGAAAGGAAAAATCGTGTGCTAGAAGAATTAGCGAGAACCATGCTTAATGAAAGTAATACCCCTAAATATTTCTGGGCAGATGCAGTTCATACTGCATGCTATGTTATAAATCGAGTATTGTTAAGGCCTAATTTGAATAAAACTCCTTATGAACTATTAAAAGGCCGTAAACCAAACATATCCCATCTTCACGCTTTCGGTTGCAAATGTTTTATTTTAAATAATGGAAAGCGGGCTTTAGGAAAATTTGATTCAAAAGCCGATGAGGGAATATTCTTGGGATACTCGATTCATAGCAAAGCGTTCAGAATCTTTAATAAGTATTCTATGCAAGTTGAAGAGTCTATCCATGTACAGTTTGATGAATCTTCTCCAAAAGAGAAGAGAAAGGCTGTTTCTGATGATGTTACAGGTTCTTTGGAAGAAGCATACTCAAAGAACATGGATAATGTAGAAGCAACCGATGAAGAACGTCAAAACAAATCTCAGGAGCATTCAGATATGCCAATTGTGTGGAAAACCAAGAAAGCTCACCCAATCGATAAAGTAATAGGTGACATATCTACGGGAGTGGTAACCCGTAGTTCCTTACGAAACTTCTGTAATTTCGTAGCTTTTGTTTCTCAAATTGAGCCTAAGACCATTGATGAGGCCATTGAGGATGTACACTGGGGTATAGCTATGCAAGAAGAGCTAAACCAGTTCGAACGTAATAATGTTTGGGACTTGGTCCCTAAACCTAAAGATCATCCTGTGATTGGTACTCGATGGGTCTTCAGAAACAAGCTTGATGAATCAGGCTTGATCATTCAAAATAAAGCACGCTTGGTGGCCCAAGGCTACAACCAGGAGGAAGGTATCGATTATGACGAAACCTATGCTCCTGTAGCCAGATTAGAGGCCATCAGGATGCTACTTTCCTTTGCATCAATTATGAACTTCAAATTATTTCAGATGGACGTAAAAAGCGCCTTCTTGAATGGCTATATTCAAGAAGAAGTTTATGTTAACCAACCGCCTGGTTTTGAAAATTTTAAATATCCGAACCATGTTTATAAACTTAAAAAGGCACTCTATGGTCTCAAACAAGCTCCTAGAGCTTGGTATGATAGACTTAGTACCTTTCTTTTAGAAAAAGGGTTCGAAAGAGGCTTGGTTGACACAACGCTTTTTATTCGTAAATCAGAAAACTCTGTATTACTTGTGCAAATATATGTAGATGACATAATTTTTGGATCTACTAATGATATTTTGTGTAAGGATTTTTCTGAGATGATGCAGGGGGAGTTCGAAATGCCTATGATGGGAGAACTTACGTTCTTTCTAGGACTTCAGATAAAGCAACTAGAAAGTGGTATTTTCATCCATCAGACAAAGTATTGCAAAGAGCTGCTCAAGAAATTTGAGATGAACAATTGTAAGGAAGCTTCCACTCCTATGGCATCTGCTTGCTACCTAGATAAGGACGAAAAAGGAAAAACTATAGAGGTAACAAAGTATCGAGGAATTATTGGGTCTTTACTTTACTTAACTGCAAGTAGGCCTGATATCATGTTTAGTGTATGCATGTGTGCTAGATTTCAGTCATCTCCTAAAGAATCACATCTTACAACTGTTAAAAGAATCATGAGATACTTAAAAGGAACAACTAACATGGGATTATGGTATCCTCGGGATGCCTCATTATCCTTGGTAGGTTATTCCGATTCCGATTTCGCCGGATGTAAATTGGATCGGAAAAGCACTAGTGGTACTTGTCACTTGTTGGGGAGTTCATTAGTAGCATGGCACAGCAAAAAGCAAGCTTGTGTTGCTCTGTCCACCGCCGAAGCGGAATACATTGCCGCTGGTGTGTGTTGCGCTCAAATCCTCTGGATGAAGCAGCAACTCAAGGACTATGGTCTTAATATTGAAAAGATCCCTATTAAATGCGATAACACAAGTGCTATAAACCTTTCCAAGAATCCCGTCTTGCATTCTAGAACTAAGCATATAGAAATTAGACATCATTTTCTGCGTGATCATGTACAAAAAGGTGATTGCGTTCTTGAATTTGTTGAAACTTCTAAACAATTAGCTGATATTTTCACCAAGCCCCTTCCCAGGGATACTTTCTTTGTTCTAAGGAGAGAACTTGGAATTCTTGATGAACAATATCTTGATTAAAATTGTTTAGGTGTTTACATTATCGTCTAGTTTCTCTATGTCTTTGTTTCTTTAGCTGTTCGATATTTGTGTCTCTTGATTATTATTATTTTTTTGTGATTCTGGATGTTTAAATAAATCTGTCACATTGCATGCCAAAGCCTTAAGAAGTTGAAACCATTTTACTGCCTAAAATTTTTTTTCTATGCATTAATCGATTAAACATTTAATTAATCGATTACCTAGGCATCAGTTGCTTGAAAATTCGAAATTATACTATAAGTAATCGATTACATTTTCACTTAATCGATTACCTGGGCATCAGTTCTTTCAAAAATTCGAAATTTCACACTGATTAATCGATTAACCCTGCCCGTTAATCGATTAAAACCAGTTTTATAAAGGCAAACAGTAGCTCGGTTTCACACTTTTTTCTGGTTTTCTCTCTTTCTCCTTTCTGCTTTGAGATACTAAATCTATAACACAACTAATCCAAAGTGCATCAAAAGTAGAAACACCTATTCCTAACCCTCTTAAAACCATCAAGGAATCATCTCTTTGCATCCTCATCATATCCCATTTCCAAGGTTCCACTAAACATAACCTAGGTTAGGTTTGCCTACACTCATATTTGACCTCTCACTGCCATTTCGGTTTCTGCCACATTATGGAGCAAAGTCGTCCTAAAAGGGTCAAAACATCAGCCACTCGTGTACGAAGACGAGAGGTCGGTTCGCCTTCTGCTCGGGACCGTGGTGACCCCTACTATTCACTCATTCTGCAAGAGACCCGTATGGCGAAATTCCAAGGTCGGAAACCTACATATATACGGTATGTTGACTTAACTTGGTTATCGGAACAGAACTTTAGCTTCCCGCACGACATGGAGGCTCAGGGAACTATTCAGTTCATGGAATTAAAGGGACAAGTCTACCCTGCTCTCGTTAGGGAATTCTATGCTAACTTTAGATATAAGGATGGAAAATATTGGTCAATGATTTCTGGAAATTTGTTTGAACTCAACGATGAAATTTTCATGAATGTCGGTGGTTTATCGTCTTCTGGATATAGTATAGGAGATTGTTCCTGGGTAAAGGAAAATTTTGATCCTACAGAAGTCTACAAGTCTTTTCTAAGAGGCCCTCATTTATACATTCAGGGTCAACTGACCAAAGCTGGGTCACTTTCTGTTGAGAACAGGCTGCTACACTACATTATTGCTTACATCCTAGTACAGAGGAACACAAATCATGCACAGCCTACTGTGAATGATTTACGTTTCATGTATGCAGTGAAGAATAATGTGATGATTAATTGGCCTGAGGAGATCTTGAAAATTATGAACAGTGTATCTTTATCTCAGTCGAAGCTGCTTCCCTACAGTATCTTCATATCACGCATCGTTGACTATTTGCGCATTGACGTTTCCGATACTATCATTGTTGAATATACCGACAAGGATCATCTGGTTGGTGAAAGCCTCATACATAAGATGGGTATATACAAGTATGGTAGTACTTGGCAATACCAAGAGGACTACACCACTTTTGGTCTGGATTTATCTGATGATGAAAATCAGGATGGCACAGATAATCAGCATGCTACAGCTCAGGGGGAGCCTTCTGGATCAGCACCTCAGAACTCTGCTTTTGGATTCGATCAGTTGGAAGCTATGGAGCAACGGCTTAACAACCGTATGGATCTTCACTTCCAAGGACTAAAAGACTCATACTTTGCTGGTATGGAACAGTATGAGGAGCGACAAACTGCGTATTCGGATAACCAATTTCGGGAGTTGAGGAGTCTGATTCAATCTACTGCTGAAGCTCAGAATGCCTTGTTTTGTTCAGAATTTCAGAAGCTATCTATGCTTATCAGGGGAGATCAGAACATTGTCACTTCTGCTGATCACACTGACGATCCTCATCCTCCACCTCAACCTTAGTTTAGAAGACTTTAGGCCTAGGATATCTTACCTTAGGTTTATTTCTTCTTTTTGGCACTCTTTGGATTTAGATACTGTTATGGATTCGAGTATTTCTGTTGCGTGCCTCTTTATGTTGTTAATTGACATTTTTCTGGTTTATCTGGATGCTAAACATTGTTACTCTTTTTGCTATTTTTATAATTATGTCGAATAGCCTACTATGTTTATGTGTATGGTTCTTGATCGTATGAGATTTTCTGCCTTGATATGGTTCATCTCGTATGCTGTTCACTTTACTTGTTTGGTTATTTCTGTTGTATAAACTTGCGCACTTGTTTAATCCTCTTTAATGTAAAACAGGTTGATTGTTATATCCCAATATTAACTCATTAACTGTGTTTTATGCATTACTCATATCTCTGCCTCTATTTTGACCTGGGTTATCTTTTTGATAATGTCAAAAGGGGGAGAAAGGTTGTTTTGTTGTTTTCTGATTGTGCAGGTTGATCGAAATAACAGCTTCCGATATTTGCGCATCATATCAACCTTGCCAACACAATCTTCAAGCTATTTACATTTGATGTGGAGTTTGTCATCATCAAAAAGGGGGAGATTGAAAGTGTGCATGTCAAGAGGAACACTTTGGAAAGCTCTCCTTATATGACTTGGTTTTGATGAGGACAACTTGTGCTAACATGAGCTTGAAGATCATCAACAAATCAACATGCTTAAGCCTTCCGATTGGTATCTTGCTTAGACTAGATTAGTTTAGGTTGAGTCCAAGGCTTAAGTCACCTAATACATATCTCAATTGCATAAATCTTTTAAATCTTTTTTATCTTGAGATATGTCATTCATAATATGTTCATGCATCATATAAATACATGTATATGTGCATTCTAGGCATAATCTAAGTATTAAACATGTATGAATTTAAGTGCATAACATATTTGAAGGTTTTACACATGAAACAGTGCTGTTAATCGATTACCACTTGGCTTAATCGATTAATCTAACTGTTTGCACAGTGTAATCGATTACAACAAATGTCAATCGATTAATCTAACATTTTTGTGAAGCTTAATCGATTAAAGCTGTCGTTAATCGATTAACTGGGCTTTTATTTCAATTCTTTATAAACTGCATTTTCAGAATTGATCTCATAAGTTGCATGTTAAATTTTTAGAGAGTTAGAGCATTTTTTTTCGTGTTAATTGTTGCATCTAGTTGTAAATGCATTTGTGAGCTTAGAAAAGAGAGAATTCTATGCTTTAGGATTGAGTGCTTTTCATGATACATTTCTCATCTTTTCTTGTCACATGTTCTTGCATTTTCACATGATTCTTGATTAGATGTTTACATATTATGCATTCTGTTTTTCACTAATACATTTTTCATACTGCATGAGCTTGTATTAGGTGATTAGAGTAAAGCCTTATCTTGTTAGATATAAGTTTTGTTATAGCTTAAATTTACTCTGTATTGTTTTGTTTGAAAAAGTGTTGTAATTGTGGGAATCTCAAGGTGTCATATCACCAAGAGATTGAGTGTGTCTTCACTGAGTGTTAGACTTAGGGATAAGTAAAGAACAAGGTTCTTGGCTGGGGCTACGCCGAAAGAAAGGTTTTCTTTGTCGGTAGGAAGGGAGTCAAACCATAGAATAAGTTTCTTTTTATCTTGTAAGTGTCTAATTGTTGTAATTGGATAGTGTGTATGTAATTAACATTCATTCAATTATAGTGAAGAAAAATCTCCCAAATCAGCCGGGAGGCCTGGATGTAGTTTGCGGTGGACAAGCAAACGAACCAGGATAAAATTCTTGTTGCAGGACTTTTTCTATCTCTATCTCTTTATTGCATTTGATCGATTATTTTGTCAAGTAGATTTAATTGATAATTAGTGTCTATATTGTTTTACTTGTACTCTGATAATATTCTGTAAGCCTGGTATAATCGTTTCATTATCAATTAATTGTCGAGCAAGAAACTGTACTTGCATTTGCTTTCTGTCTTGGTTTAATCGATTAAGTGTGGTGTGTTAATCGATTACTTTAATCTGTTAATCGATTAAGTGGACTGTGTTGAAACTGTTAATCGATTATCCTGTTCTGTTAATCGATTAATCAAGGTGTTTTTCAGCATTAAGTGTTGTTTTCGAAAAGCGGACGCTCTAACCGCTACACCTATTCAACCCCCCCCCCCCTTCTAGGTGTATTGTAATCACTGATACCTAACAAAAACAACATAAAACGAACCATAACTCAAAAGGATGAGTTTCCATGGTTTCTCACATTTTGAGAAGAGATCCACCATACCCAAAATGAGTTTCAAAGGGAAGAAGAGAGTTAGAATCAAGAGTTTTACCTCTTCTCAAGCTCTTAGATGATTCCCAAGACTCCTTGCTCTTGAAAACTCTTTCTTCCTTCACTCTTCTCTAGGTTATCCCCCAAAAATGTGTTTGGGGGTCCCTAATAAATGCAACAACGTCGGGTTCTTGCTCAAGTGAGCCAATTCTCGCTCAAGCGAGAAAATCCCGCCCATTTTAAAAACTCAGATATGACCCTCTCGCTCAAGCGAGGTATTCTCGCTCAAGCGAGAATCTCACAGCCTCGACAGGTTCCAAAATGCCATTTCTCGCCCAGGCGAGACAACTCTCGCTAAGGCGAGACCACTCTCGCTCAAGCGAGACAATTCTCGCTCAGGCATGAATTCTTCAGTATAGCCCAGGATTTCATCTTCCCAGGTGAGCCTCTCTCGCCCAGGCGACACTTTCTCGCTCAAGCGAGGCTCCCAGGACTGATGCTATAATTTTAATGATTTAAAATCTAGGGTGTCACATGTGGTGAAGACCAAGTATGAAGAACTTGTATTACTAGAGAGATAGAGAGGCTATGTGAATAACAGTTTGTGAGCCCCATTTCCCAAACACTCGTTGTCTACTTCTCTCACAAACCCACACCTTTTCCTCCACCTTGTTTTCACTACTACCTTCCTTGTTGGAGTTTTCCATGCATCACTCTATCTCTTTATGTGGTGGGATATGGCTAAGTAGCAGAGACAACGGCACAGATTGTCTTCAGCTCATTCGATGGCCTCTAATCATAATAATAATAAGCATCATGATAATCTCCTTAGTTGGTTTTACAGGATCATGCTACCGCAAGACATTCATCATCATCTTCATCAATCTCTTTTAATATAATTGGCCTGTCTCGCCTGAACGGCCTGAGATTGCCTACCCTGCCCTGCCCTTCCCTAGATGGGCATGCCTGTCCGCTGGCGGTGCTGGCGGGGCTGCCCTTTCTTGGCCTGGCATGGGCTGGCCTGCCTTCCCTGACATGGTCTGCGCTGCCCTTCCTAGCATGGGTTGTGCTGCCCTGCTTGGCCTTCCCTGGAATGGCCTAGGCTGGCCTGCCTCGCATTGGTTGGCTTGTCGGGCATGGGCCGACCTGCCCTCCGGGATTGGTCTGGCCTGTCTGCCCTGGACTTCCTAGGATGGCCTGGCCTGGATTTCCTTCCCTGGCCCTGGCCTTCCCTGTCATGGGTTGGGCTGCCATGCCTAGCATGGGCTGCCCCACCTGACATGGGTTGGGATGCTCTGCCTAGTTGACCTCGAATAAGATACACTCATTCTTTATTAAATGCACTTCGAAAACTTAGTTAGAACAAGGGGACGCTCTTGAGAAAATTGGCAAACAAGCAAGACAATATCAACAAGGACCTACCAACTACCAACAACATATATTAAACAGCTCCCTCTCACGCGTCTATTTTGTCGGGTATTTTCTATTTTAATTTTCTATCTTTCTCTTCGAAAAATGAGCAGGAACATACTCTTTTTATATTCAATTTCTATACGAGACATTAATTAAATTTAAAATAAATGTGAGATCTTACAACAAAAAACTTATATATCAAATTTGATAAATTTTAAAAACAAAGAATTATTGTGAGACTCTCTACCTTAATGGATTTATTTTTTTAATATGGTCAAACTTTGATGGGTAAAATTATTATACAAATAACATTGTTAAAATACTACTTGCAAAGTATTTATAACCCTCATGTTGTAACATAAGAAGGTAGAAAGGTGTGGTGAAGACGAAGTATGAAGAACTTGCATTACCAGAGAGATACAGAGGTTATGTGAATGACAATTTGTGAGCCCCATTTCTCAAACAATCATTATCTACTTCTCTCACAAACTCAAACCTTTTCCTCCAACTTGTTTTCACTACTACCTTCCTTGTTGGAGTTGTCCATGCTTCGCTCTGTCTCTTTATGTGGTGGGATATGGCTAAGTAGCAAAGACAACGACACAGATTGTCTTCAGCTAATTCGATGCCTTCTAATCATATTAATAATAAGCATCATGATCATCTCCTTAGTTGGTTCTACAGGATCATGTGATCGCAACACATTCATTATCATCTTCATCAATCACTTTCTATCTTATTGGCCTGCCTGGCCCGGACGGCCTGGGATGGCCTACCCTGCCCTTCCCTAGTAGGGCTAGATTGGCCGCAGGGCTGTCCTCTCCGGGACTGACACTTCCTGCCCTTTCCTGGCCTGACATGGCCTGGCCTGCCAAGCATAGGCTGGTCTAGCCTGGACTGCCTGGGCTGGCCTGCCCTGGGCTTGCCTGCCCTTCCCTGGGAATTCGGGTTTTGGTGTTATTTTTGGTTTAAATGGATGTTTTGGTTTATGGTTGGGTGAGGCAATGGGTTATGGGGTTGTTGTTCTCGGTTTTGTGAGGAGTGGGGGTTGTAAGTAATATTTTTGGGTCTTTTTGGTTGTTTATGCGTGTAGGATGAATGCAATGGTGTGAATGAGTGTTTGGTGGATGTTTGGCCGTGTATGGTAGGTTATGAATGAGGATGGGGGGGAGGTTAGTTGGATAAAATAAAATGGAAGAAGACTTGAGGAGAAGGTGCCACAAGCTTTTAGCTTGATAAACCAAGTGAAATCCACCACAACAAGGATGTTGATGAGGATGATAGTAAGCACCACACTAATGAAGGTGATAAGCCAGAAACGCCACAAGACAAAGCTTGATAAGTGAAGGAAATCCACCACAAAAAGGATGTTGATGAGGATGATTGGAGGCACCACACCAATAAGGTGATAAGCCAAAAAACACCACAAGACAAGCTTGAAAAGTTAAGGGGTTAGGAGCAAAGCTCAACTTAAACAACAAAGTGTTTTTCTCTTAAAATTCAAATATGATTATTCATGTTCAAACATGGAGTACAAATAGTGTGGGCTGGCCTAAGGCTCCCATGAATTCTGACCGAGATTTAATGGCCTAAGCTAAAGCCATGGTTGGCTGTCCTATTCAGCCTAATTATTACAATGTAAAAGCTTTCAAATTCGAAATAATACACTTAATCACTAAGCAAGGAACAAGGGATAGCCATAATGCTCAAGTAATTGTGTCTTTAACACACCTATCCCAAAAAGGAAACAATTGAATTGCTCTTGAATGTGTTGAATTATTTTGAATGTTGGCTGGGCAAGTACTATTCAGCCTTGAATGCCTTGGGATGCTTTAACACGTGGTGTTAATGTCCTATTTGCTGAATGAGGAAGGTTTGTCCTGTTTTGGAAAGTTTTAAACATCCTTCAATGGTCATCATGTGGCTGCCTCAATGGTCCTATTTGCTGAAAGGGATAGTCATTGTGTCGGATAGAGATCCCCATTTCACTTCAAACTTCTGGACCAATTTGCAGTCCGCTTTGGGAACTAAGTTGAAACTGAGTTCAACTTATCATCCACAAACGGATGGTTAATTGGAAAGGACTATACAATCATTGGAGGATCTTTTGAGGGCTTGTGTTTTGGAACAGCCCGAGAATTGGGATAGTATGTTGCCGTTGATCGAGTTCACCTACAACAATAGTTTCCATACTAGTATCGGGATGGCCCCTTACGAAGCCTTGTATGGGAGAAAATGTAGGACTCCAGTGAGTTGGTTTGAAACTGGGGAGAACTTAGTATTGGGACCCGAGTTGGTTCGAGAAACGACGAAAAAAATCAAGAAGATATGGGAGAATATGAGAATAGCAAAGAGTCGGCAGAAAAGCTATTACGATAAGAGACAAAAAGCTCTTGAGTTTAAGGACGGAGACCATGTATTTACGAGAGTAGTTTCGACTACTAGGATTGGTAGAGTGTTGAAGTCCCGTAAGCTTACTCCGAGATTTATTGGACCCTATCAAATATTGAAGAGAATTGGGCCGGTAGCATATCGGATTGCTTTGCCTCCATTGTTGTCGAATCTCCACAATGTGTTTCATGTGTCTCAATAGCGGAAATACGTTGGGGATCCATCTCATGTAGTTGAGTCCGATCAGATAGAAATGAAGGATAATCTGACCTTTGCGACCTTGCCTGTGAGGATTATGGATACTAGTATCAAGAGGTTGAGAGGCAAAGAGATTGCCTTGGTGAAGATATTGTGGAGCCAAGTAGATGAAGGAGACGCTACTTGGGAAGTGGAGCGTGATATGAGGGAGGATTACCCACATTTGTTTGAATCGAGGTATGTTTAATTCCCGGGGACGGAAATTCTTATAAGAGGGGGAGGATTGTGATACCCTGAATTTATATTTCTTAAATTGTAGTAACAGTCCTGAAGAGTGGGACATACTGCCAGATTCTCGCTTGAGCGAGAGGGCCTCGCCCAAGCGAGAGAGTCAGAGTTTCTCCCATGATTTTATCTGGAAATCTCGCTTGAGTGAGAAAGGGCTCGCCTGGGCGAGAGATGGCTCACCTAGGTGAGTGGAATACTGGGGTATACTGAAGGATTCTCGCCTGAGCGAGATTTGGCTCGCTTGGGTGAGGGAGAGAGGTGTTGACACTGGAGGATCCTCGCTTGAGCGAGAGCACCAGATCTGAATTTTTAAAATGGGCGGGATTTTCTCGCTTGAGCGAGAAACGACTCGCTTGAGCGAGAAACGGCTCGCTTGAGCGAGAACCCGACGATTTCACTTTAAAATAGAAACCCTCAAACACATTTAGGGTTAGAACTTGAGAGAGAAGAGAGAAGGAGGTGATTTTGAGAGCAAGCACTCGTGAGAATCATCTAGAGGCTTGAGAAGAGGTAAATCTCTTGATTTTAACTTTCTTCTTCCCTTTCAAACTTGTTTTGGGTATATGGGATCTCTTCTCAAAATGTGAGAAACCATGGAAACTCTTCCTTTTGAGTTGTGGTTCATTTTATTTAGTTTCTCTCTTGTTAACTCTTGGTTTAGAGTTGGTATTCGAAGAATGGAAAGGTTTTGTGGGTTGATTCATGAAAACCCCAAAAGCCCCAAAATGAAAATATGGTTAAAGAGGAAAAGGGGTGAAATGGTTGATGTAGAAGATGAGTATGTGGTCTAATGTAAAATATAAGATGAATATATATGTTTTTTATGTTGAAAACTTCTAATGAAAGTGGTTTTGGAAACATTGAAAATGTATGAATCTTTTGTATGGTTAAAGATGAACTATGAGTTGTTTATATGTTGTTGTGAATAAATTACTAACTTTGTTGTTGTTTGGTGGGGATGAGGAAAGATCCTAAGGTTGGAGGAGGTAGCGAAGGAACTTGCAAAGTTACCCAAAACTGACCCCAACACACACCAAGGTAAGGAGAAGTGGTTAATTGTATCTGATGATAGAAAATGCGTGGATTTTCTGATTATATATATATGATTTGTGAATGACTTGCCCTACGTGGTATTGAGAATGACTTTCCCTACGTGGTATTGTGAATGACTTGCCCTACGTGGTATTGAGAATGACTTGCACTACGTGGTATTATGAATGACTTGCCCTACGTGGTAATGAGAATAACTTGCCTTACGTGGTATTGTGAATGACTTGCCCTACGTGGTAATGTGAATGACTTGCCCTACGTGGTAATGTGAATGACTTTCCCTACGTGATAATGTGAATGTCTTGCCCTACGTGGTAATGTGAATGTCTTGCCCTACGTGGTATTGAATTGAATGTCTTGCCCTACGTGGTAATGTAACGATAAATATATATGTGGAATATAAATTTGTGGTGTAACAATGATGAGTAAGGTGACAAGGTTCGATGAGGAGGAATGCATAAACAAGAGTGGTGAACGAAGCGATATGAGCTGGAAATGTGATGTGTTGATTTTATATTCGAATGTTAAATTGTTTACTTAACTCTCTTTAAAATGTGGATTATCGTATAATGATATTTATCAAATTGATGACTTAATCCTTTGTATGTTTTGTGTATTTGTCATTGATAATCCCATTGCAGGTAAACAAGTAAATTGAGGGTGCTTGATTTGGTGCCTTAGGACCTTTTGAAACCGGATTTGCTTTATTAGTTCTTATTGTACCATAATTGACTAAATGATGTTTGGATAATTGTAACCATGGGTATTTTGATTTTGGAAACCCTTAACCATTGTATGTCGTAAGTGCCGAGAAATATTAATATATGAATTATATTTTTCTGCATAAGGAAAGTATGTATGACTATTGTCTGATACAATGAATATGAACTGAGGGGGATGACTAAAGTAAATTTATTGGGTTTATAATAATAAGTCATGAAGACAATGATCGTACGAATAAATTAAAATAAGAAAAATTTTCAAGGGTAAAATTTCGGTCCTTATAGTTTACCTCTTCTCTAGCTTCTCTTTGCCTCTACACGAGCTCTTGCCAAGAAAATTGCCTCTTCCTCTCTTTTCTCCCAAAAATCCATCCCATTTCTTGTTTGGGGTTCTATTTTAGGATTCAGGTTTTTAGATTCTCGCTCAAGCGAGAATCCCTCGCACAAGCGAGACGGTTACGACTTTTTGAATTTCAAATACTGACGCTCTCGCTCAAGCGAGAATCCCTCGCTCAAGCGAGAATCTTCCAGTCCTCACAGTCTCCTTCTGGCTTCAGCGAGAATCCCCTCGCTCAAGCGAGAATCACCCACTCTCCTCAACTCTCTCTCGCTTAAGCGAGAATTCTCTTGCTCAGGCGAGAATCCCAGAAAAATACTGGGAGAAACTCTGAACCCCTCGCTTGGGCGAGACCCTCTCGCTCAAGCGAGACTTGCCCAATATTTCCCAGACTTTCTAAGTTTCACTCAACTTAGGAAAATTAAAATTCAAGGTGTTAAAAGTCCAACAGAAAAACAGTTTTGTTTAAAAGCTGACTTTTCCCATGTGTTCATCAAGATTAAGAAAGAAAAAGTGAAGTAAGACAGAATTTTCATAAACATCTCTGAACTTAACTTTCATATCTTTGAGAGAGTTTCTTGTTGTGAGAAAAGTTATATAGTTTTCTTTGGTTCATAGAGTGGGATAGGGTACTTGAGAATTATCCATTGTGCTTAACTTTCATATTCATTTTGGAAAACCAAGCTTAATCCCACATAACACCTTTGAGTCTTTATGAGATTTCTAGGCTGGACTTTAATGCTTTTACTGTTTGTATATTCGCATATTGAAGTGCAAAGCAACTTGAATTTAGACGAGTTTCTTGAGATTATCTAGTTGTGTTAGGTGTCGCCTTGATAGGAAATAAATCCTAACAAATAGTGAAGCGGGTAGAAGGTCAATCCATCTTAGGGGCTCTAGATCCAAGAAGGGAGTCTTGTATCCATTTGAAATATTGTTTATAAAACATTGTTCAAATAGTGAAGAAAATATCCCAAGATCAGAAGGGGAGTCATGGATGTAGTTTGCAAGTGGACCCGCAAACAAACCATGATAAAAGATCGCCGTCTTGATTTTCTATATCCCTCATCTCTTTAATTTCAATCGATTTAAGCTTTACATGTTTGAATTGATTTACTTATTGAGTTTATTCCATGTTCTAATTTTTGTAAACATATTGGCATAAATTCATTGAGTAGATTAAATATGATATTGATTGAAATTGCTGTATCTTTTCGTGCAAGAAAACTATTTTTCAAGAATACAAGAATTAGGTTAATCGATTAAACCTGGTGTTAATCGAATATATCATTAGCCGAAAAAGTGTTTATTTGCTTCTACATACACCTATTCACCCCCTTTAGGTATCATTTGTTATGTGGCATACCCAACAAGTGGTATCAAAGCTAATACGACAATGCTAGTTTAACCACTTAGATCGTTGATCCTAGACATTTTCATAATGACTCCACAAACCCTTTCGGCGGCGATGGCACATCCATCAACCGCCCTCCGGTTTTCAGTGGTTAGGTATATGCATGCTAGAAAGTTAGAATGATAATTTTTATAGAGGCTATTGATAGTGGGATGTTGTACAATAATGACCTTATGTTCCACTACTTGGTGGAAGGAGAAACCAAAGAGAAACCAAGAATACTCTTGGCCAATGAGGAAAAGAGAAAAGTGCAGTTTGATTCGAAAGCAAAAAATATTACTACTTCTGCACTTTCATATGATGATTTCTATAGGATTTCTCAATGCATAAGTGTCAAGGAAATGTGAGATACTTTACAAGTTGAAAGTGTGCAATGTCAAGAGGAACACTTTGGAAAGCTCTCCTTATATGTCTTGGTTTTGATGAGGACAACTTGTGCTAATAAGAGCTTGAAGATCATCAACAAATCAACATGCTTAAGCCTTCCGATTGGTACCTTGCTTAGACTAGACTAGTTTAGGTTGAGTCCAAGGCTTAAGTCACCTAATACATATCTCAATTGCATAAATCTTTTAAATCTTTTTCATCTTGAGATATGTCATTCATAATATGTTCATGCATCATATAAATACATGTACATGTGCATTCTAGGCATAATCTAAGTATTAAACATGTATGAATTTAAGTGCATAACATATTTGAAGTTTTTACACATGAAAGAATGTTGTTAATCGATTACCACTTAGTTTAATCGATTAATCTAACTGTTTGCACAGTGTAATCGATTACAACAAAGGTTAATCGATTAATCTAACATTTTTGTGAAGCTTAATCGATTAAAGCTGTCGTTAATCGATTAACTGGACATTAAAATCAATTCTTTATAAACTGCATTTTCAGAATTGATCTCATAAGTTGCATGTTAAATTTTTAGAGAGTTAGAGCATTTTTTTTCGTGTTAATTGTTGCATCTAGTTGTAAATGCATTTGTGAGCTTAGAAAAGAGAGAATTCTATGCTTTAGGATTGAGTGCTTTTCATGATACATTTCTCATCTTTTCTTGTCACATGTTCTTGCATTTTCACATGATTCTTGATTAGATGTTTACATATTATGCATTCTGTTTTTCACTAATACATTTTTCATACTGCATGAGCTTGTATTAGGTGATTAGAGTAAAGCCTTATCTTGTTAGATATAAGTCTTGTTATAGCTTAAGTTTACTCTGTATTGTTTTGTTTGGAAAAGTGTTGTAATTGTGGGAATCTCAAGGTGTCATATCACCAAGAGATTGAGTGTGTCTTCACTGAGTGTTAGACTTAGGGATAAGTAAAGAACAAGGTTCTTGGCTGGGGCTACGCCGAAAGAAAGGTTTTCTTTGTCGGTAGGAAGGGAGTCAAACCATAGAATAGGTTTCTTTTTATCTTGTAAGTGTCTAATTGTTGTAATTGGATAGTGTGTATGTAATTAACATTCATTCAATTATAGTGAAGAAAAATCTCCCAAATCAGCCGGGAGGCCTGGATGTAGTTTGCGGTGGACAAGCAAACGAACCAGGATAAAATTCTTGTTGCAGGACTTTTTCTATCCCTCTCTCTTTATTGCATTTGATCGATTAATTTGTTTAGTTGATTTAATTGATAATCTGTTTCTGTACTGTATTGTTTTTACTCTGATAAATTCTGTAAGCTTGGTTTAATCGTTTCGTTATCAATTAACTGTCGCGCAAGAAACTGTACTTGCATCTGCTTACTGTCACGGTTTAATCGATTAAGTGTGGTGTGTTAATCGATTACTTCAGTCTGTTAATCGATTAAGTGGACTGTGTTGAAAGTGTTAATCGATTACCCTGTTTCGTTAATCGATTAATCAAGGTGTTTTTCAGCATTAAGTGTTGTTTTCGAAAAGCGGACATTCTAACCGCTACACCTATTCAACCCCCCCCTTCTAGGTATATTGTAACCACTGATACCTAACACAAGTAACCCATGAAGGCACTAGTGAGGTCAAACGAGCTAAATAAAATTCATTATCTCACGAGTATGAGTTATTTCGCATGTTTCCACAATAATCTATTAGTGATATGCAAAAGCGATTTACTCACATAGTTAATCATCTTGTTGCATCAGATAAAGTGTTTGCTATTGGTGAATTGACTAATAAAGTTTTAAGATGTCTTGATAGTAAATGGAAACAAAAAGTGACGACAACAATGGAATCAAAAAGTTTGGATTCTATATCACATGCAACACTCTTTGAAAAGCTTCAAGAACACGAGATGGAGCTAGAATGCTTGACACTCCATGAACAAACAAACAAGAACATCAAAAGAATCTCCTTCAAAGCTATAAATTCATATTCAGGAAATCAAGAAGAGAGAATTGATGATAAAGAGTTTGATTCTGACATCGATGATGAAACTATAAGGAAGATGCAAATGGATCAATCAAGAAGAGCAAGTATCCCAAAGACAAAACGACTTGCCATGAGTGTGGGAAAGTAGGCCACATGAGGTACATGTCCTACTTATCTCAAGAGGATTGGGCATAAAAATAAGGAAGACTCTTGGGACATCAAAGTTAAGAAGGCTTATCATTTGGGATGCACCCGAAGAGGACACTACTTCAACAAGCACCTCAGGAGATGAATAGTCGAACAAGCTATGTAATAGCTCAAAATCTGAACTCTTGCCAAGTGAGCAAGATGAATCTAGTGAAGTAATCTTTTCCGATTCTAGTTCTAATTCCGATAATCCCCCCCCCCCCCCACATATGATATACTTTATGATGCATATGTCGAAATACATGAATAACTTAAAAAGTTGGCTAAAATGCATTCGGATAAGAAAATGTTAATTCTTGAGAGTGAAAAAAAAATTTGTGAATTGCAAACTTTTTTTGATGAGTTAAAACTTGAGAATGAAACATTGGATCTTATATATGATAACTCTTCATGTGATTGTAATACTAAGTTAAGTGGGACATCTATTTGTGAAAAGTGCAAAACTTTGGAATGAGTTTTTTTGCTTAAAACAGTAAATTGCAAACTTCGCAAGTAATAGTCACAACTTAAACAATTTACTTGATGCATCTATAAATGTAGGTAATCTATCTGGTCTAGGTTACATGCATGCTAAGAAAAGGAAGTCAAACATGAAACAAATAGTTTATGCTAAATTGTCGCATAAAAAATTACCTACTTACTTTTATTGTGCTATAAATGGACATACTTCCAATTCTTGAAATATTAGAATGCTTGGTATACCTAGTGGACAATATTTGTGGATGAAAAAGAGACTATTTCCCTTGGTTACTAACAAAAAGGGACCCAACATAATTTGGGTACCCAAGACATGCAAGTAAACTTGTTTTGCACGTGTGCCTATGGACATATGAACACCAAATCTTACTTAGACAGCAGATGTTCTAGGAACATGATAGGTGAGAAGATCAAGCTTCAATGACCTATCACCTAAGGAAATGGAAAAGGTCATGTATGGACACAATTGTTAAGGTGAAATGCTTAAACTTAGAAATCTTGTGCTGCGAAGGTAGTAAGTTATCTTTTCTAAGTCTAAGTGTTACATTTCTTTTAAGTGCAAAGCGATATCATAATTTATAAGGCCAAAATCATATTTCTATGTTAACTCCTATTCTCCACAACTTGTCATCCCCAAAACGATGGCCAAAAGAAGTAAAAAACAATAAATCCCGCAACCCATTAAACAAAAAGTTGTCATTCAAACAAGACGATCGAAACAAAATACCAACCCCCACAAGGAGGTTGCTATCAAGAACCCTTGTGAGAATTTAAGCCTTAATTGTGGATGGATTATTGTATGCCATCTAATATTCTTTCATGTGTTATTATTGCACTTTTGATTACTTGCACTCTAGAACTTTACATGTTTCTTGTTGATACTTGATTTTCACTTGCACATTTTGAAGTGATTTAAGCATTTCTTTTTAATAAGCCACAAGTCATATAGCCTACCTTGAATGAATATATCTGTTGCTAGCCCCTTTGAGCCTTTTTACCATTTCTTTGTTCTATAGCTCATTACAAGCCTATAAGTGAAAAACCATGATTATCCTAACCGTAAGGAATTTTGGAGCTTTGGAATTATTTTGAGAATGAGTATTAAGTAAGGGTGAGTTGTTATTATTGTTTATAATTCTTGGTTATGACTCATTGGTTGTTACGTTTGTTTAGATAAGTGTTGTTCATTGAAAAAAGAAAGGAAAATGCAAAAATGAAAGGCAAAAAAAAGAGAAACAAAGCAAAAGAAAAACAAAAATTGAGAAAAACAAGTGAATAAAAGTTGAGTGTGACAAAGAGGATTGGAATTAGAGGTTGATTTTATTATTTTGGTGTTGATTTTGTCTTACTTCTTACTTATTCCCCTTTGCTCCTCCATTCTCTTAGTTTTAAGCTATATGACCATATTTTATCCCACCTTGTCCTAAGCCCCATTATAACCTTGTAAAGTCCTTTTGATCACTATGTGCATGTGTTTGTCATGTTGATGTTAGAGATTTGTCAAGTCTATGGTTGTGTTTGTTTTCATGAAGTTCCTTGAGTGTAAATTTTTATAACATAAGACACATGAGTGTAAACACTTTAGAGAGTATATCTTGTGAGGTTATATCATTGTTGTGACTCACCTTTTCATTTGATTGATTTATTTGCATGCTTGAATTGATTGGATGATCTTCCTGGAAATCTTGATTCTTTGATCTTTTCACTCTTGTGTTTGATCTTGCCCATTTCTTTGTATTTTCTAGAATTCATTGTGAAGTACGTCATCTTTAGGTTTTTTCATTTCCTATTTTTTTGTGATCTTCTTACATGACTCACTTCGGTGCATACTGGTTAGCATAACATTATTTCTTGATTTTGCTAGGAGTGTAAAAGGTTAAGTGTGGGGATATTTGATGAGTCATATATTACACACTATTCATAATCTTAATTTACCATTGTTAGATTTTTGGTATCTAATTGACTTTGTTTGGCATGATTTAGTGAAACCTTCAATCTCTTGGTGCCCAAACATACTTTTCAACTTGGGCTTCAAACCCGATTCGAACTTAGCGCATTTGGACCTTCCGTCCATTTCCAACTCGGCGTAGGGGAAAAACCGGGCCAACTCTTCAAACTTGGCCGCATAATCCCCTACTGACATGTTCCCCTGTTCCAGATTCAAAAATTCCATCTCCTTCTTCCTTTTCAAATCAGCGGGAAAGTACTTGTGTAGGAACTTCTCCTTGAAGGTACCCCAGGAGATCAGTCGTCCTTCGACTTCCATCTGTCGCCGAGTATACTCCCACCAGTTCTCAGCCTCGGTCACCAACATGTAAGTAGCATAGGCTAGCTTCTGAGCCTCAGTGCATTTCATGGCTCTGAAGATTCGCTCTACCCCTTGGATCCACTCGATGGCAGCTTCAGGAGCAAATCCCCCATGGAACTAAGTGGGGTTCCTCCTGCAGAACTCATCTAAGCCCCGATATTCCGCAGGTCCAGGTGGAACTAATGGATGTGGATCTGGGCTTGGTGTCAGATTCTGGTTCAGATTCTGCAAGTTCTCATTGACCTGCTGTAGTGCCGCCACCATTTGAGCTAATAAATCATTCGAGACGTTCTGACTCGCCTCTCTCCCCCTTCCTCTTCCTGCCATGAGTACCTATACTCACTCACTTGTTAGTAAACGAATTTGTATAAACACAGTGTACACAAATACTTAACATTTAGCATCATTAAAACAACTTCAGCCCAAAATTGATACAAAGAAGCATGCAAGGCCATATCCTAGGTCGCAGGACTGACTATGCTCTGATACCATATTATAACGACCCGAAATTCTACCATGGAAAATGCTTCATCATTTAATCCAATTTTATGCATTTAACGTTAAATCATAATTACCAAGTGAATAAATTTGTTTAGAAGATCTTACTTCTTCCTCACACCCGATCTATGACCCCAAAAGTAACATACAGAAATGCGATAGCGGAAAAACATAATTGAAATTAGTATAACCTAGTAACCACCGCATACAATTAGCTATGGGTTTCCAAAACACCCATAGCTACATATATCCCGAGTTACTAATCTCCATGATCAATATCATGTACAAAAATAGTATTCATGGTACCATTAGTTACTTCAAATACAATCAAATGAAGTTACAAAAGAATGGATAAAGAGACATCAAAATAAAAGCCTCTAATCTCCTAATCAAAAATCATCCTTTCCCCGTCCACCTACCTGCAATGGGATTACCATTTACCATACACAAACAACACAAAGGAATAAGTCATTAACTCAATAAAATTTCAATGTAAGTTAATCCACATTTAATAGGGTTAAACAACGATATAAATTAAATCCACTTAAAACCATTTTCGTCATCTGTTCTTTTAAAAAACCATGCTACATGACTCGAGCTAGAGTCGCTAACCCATTCTGGTCGGCTAAAACGAGTTTTATTTCCATTGGCACTCCACCAATACATAAACCGTAAGTCCACTCGTCATCACTAACACCATACCCATATATATTTGTAGTGACTAAGTGATTTACCATTTATTACTTTGTTTCCGAGTTTTATTTTCATTGGCACTCCACCAATACATAGACAATAAATGCACCCGACATCATTACAACATAGCGTATATGCCTGTAACTACAAAGTGACTTACACTTTATTGTTTTATCCGAGTTTTATTTCCATTGGCACTCCACCAATACAAAAATGATAAATATACCCGACATCATTACAAACATATCCACGTATGCTTATAACTACAAAGTGATTTACATTTCATGATTTCATTTCGAGTTTTATTTCCATTGGCACTCCACCAATACATAGACAATAAATGCACCCGACATCATTACAACATAACGTATATTGTAACTACAAAGTGACTTACATTTTATTGCTTTTATCCGAGTTTTATTTCCATTGGCACTCCACCAATACAAAAATCGTAAATCCACTTCTTATCATTATCAACATACCCATATATGTTCATAATGACTAAGTGATTCACATTTTATTCATTATCCATAACAGAAAGTCCACGCATTTTCCAACACAATGCGTAAGTTAAAGACTTATCCTTACCTCGGTGAGTGTTGGGTTTGGTTTTTGGCGACTTCGTAAGTTCCACCTGCACCACATCCAAATTTAGGATCTTTCCTCATTCCCACCACATAACACAATGTTAGTCTTTCATTCCAAATAACAAATAAATAACTTATATTGCATCATTTAAACATACAAGATATTTATCATATTTTCAATGGTTCTATACTACTTTCATTATGAGTTTTCAACCATCTAAAACATACATATCATCTCATATTTTAACATTATAAAGCAACTCATCTTCTACCCTAGCATTTTACCCATTTTCCCACTCTAACCACATTTTCTCTCTCTAGGGTTTTGGGGTTTCCATGAGTCAACCCACAAACTCTTTAATGTTCTCGTCGGGTTCTCGCTTAAGCGAGCTTTCTCTCGCTCAAGCGAGAAAATCCCGCCCATTTTAAAAACTCAACTCTGACCCTCTCGCTCAAGCGAGAATCTCACAGTGTCAACAGCCCCAAAATGTCATTTCTCGCCTAGGTGAGACAACTCTCGCTCAGGCGAGAATCCTCTAGTATAGCCTAGGATTTCACCCTCCCAGGTGAACCTTTCTCGCCCAAGCGAGAATATTTCGCTCAAGCGAGGATCCCAGGACTGATACTATAATTTTAAAGACTTAAAATTTTGGGGTGTTACAATCCTCCCCCTCTTATAAGAATTTTCGTCCCCAAATATTAAACATACCTCGATTCAAACAAATGAGGGTAATCCTCCCTCATCTCTTGCTCAACTTCCCAAGTAGCATCTCCTTCGTCCACCTGACTCCACAACACCTTTACCAAGGCAATCTTCTTGCCTCTCAATCTCTTTACATTGATATCCATGATTCTCACGGGCAACATCGCAAAAGTCAAATTATCCTTCAACTCTATCTGATCAGACTCAACCACATGAGATGGATCTCCAACATATTTCCTCAACTGAGACACATGAAACACATTATGGAGATTGAACAACAACAGAGGTAAAGCAATACGATACGCTACCGGCCCAATTCTCTTCAATATCTGATACGACCCAATAAATCGAGGAGTCAGCTTACGGGACTTCAACACTCTACCGATACCGGTAGTCGGAACAACTCTCATGAACACATGATCTCCCTCGTCAAATTCAAGAGGTTTCTGCCTCTTATCATAATAGCTCTTCTATCGACTTTGGGCGATTCTCATATGTTCCCGGATTTTCTTGATCTTATCTGTTGTCTCCTGGACCAGTTCGGGCCCCAATATCAAGTTCTCCCCAGTTTCAAACCAACTCATTGGAGTTCGGCATTTCCTACCATACAATGCCTCATAAGGTGCCATCCCAATACTCGAATGGAAACTATTGTTGTAGGTAAATTCGATCAACGACAACATGCTATCCCAACTCCTTGGTTGTTCTAAAACACAGGCCCTTAAAACGTCCTCCAATGACTGTATGGTCCTTCCTGATTGACCGTCCGTTTGTGGATGATAAGCTGAACTCAGCTTCAACTTAGTTCCCAAAGCGGTTTGCAAACTAGCCCAAAAGTTTGAAGTGAAACGGGGGTCCCTATCCGACACAATGCTTGACGGTATTCCATTCAAGCGAACAATTTCCCGGATATACAGTTCTGCCAACCTCTCCAAGGAGTACCTCATGTTCATAGGCAGAAAGAGAGCAGATTTAGTTAACCGATCCACAATCACCCATATCGAATCATATCCTCTCCCGCTGGTCGTTGATGCTCAATGTTTGCTTTCTGACATATCAAACAACTCGAAACATATGACGCCACATCTCTCTTCAATCCAGACCACGAAAACAATTTCTTCAAGTCTTGGTACATTTTCGTTGTCCCCGGATGAAAACTCATCCTACTCTTATGGGACTCTTCCAAAATACTCTTCTGCAATTCCTCATCATGAGGTACACACAC
This sequence comes from Lupinus albus, assembly GCA_009771035.1. Classification (NCBI taxonomy): domain Eukaryota; kingdom Viridiplantae; phylum Streptophyta; class Magnoliopsida; order Fabales; family Fabaceae; genus Lupinus; species Lupinus albus. The sequence goes on along the minus strand of CM020011.1, from coordinate 5,778,826 downwards.
TCTCCCCTTGTAACGCAACAATCCACTAGGGTCCGATGCGAAATCAGTTTCCTTACCACTTAGCATCAAATCCCATTTAGCTATCAGCTCAATATCTCCAACTTGCATTACTCGGATTTGATCAAATAGTTCATTCGTGACCTTCAGCATACCCAATATCATACTATGAGGTCTTATTTGGACGTCTAGGTTCATATCCCTGAACTCTTCTATCAGTTTCCCTTCCCTAATCATCAAAGCTGACAGGTGCAAAGATTTCCGACTGAGTGCATCGGCTACTACATTAGCCTTCCCCGGGTGGTACCGTAATCCAAAATCGTAGTCTTTTAAAAATTCCATCCATCTCCTCTGTCTCATATTCAGCTCCTTTTGATCAAACAGATATTTCAAACTCTTGTGGTCGCTGTACACCACAAACCTTATGCCATAGAGATGGTGTCTCCAGATTTTCAAAGCAAAGACCACTGCAGCCAATTCTAAATCATGTGTAGGATAGTTCTGCTCGTGTGTTCTCAACCGACGAGAAGCATAGGCAACCACTCTCCCTTCTTGCATCAGAACACAACCCAAACCTTGTTTGGAAGCATCGCAATAAACGCTGAAATCCTTATCCGTACATGGAAGAACCAACACGGGCGCCATAGTCAACCTTCGTTTCAACTCTTGAAAGCTTTCTTCGCAACGAAGTGTCCACACAAACGGTTCTCCTTTCCTAGTGAGCTTAGTCAATGGTAGTGCCAACTTCGAAAATCCCTCAATGAATTTCCGATAATAGCCTGCCAAAGCCAAGAAGCTCCGGATTTCAGTAACCGACTTGGGCACGGTCCATTCCGTAACCGCTTCCACCTTTAAAGGATCCACAGCTACCCCTTCCTTGGTTATTACATGCCCAAGAAAGTTCACCGACTCCAACCAGAAATCACACTTAGAAAATTTAGCATACAACTGGTTCTTACTCAAGAGTTCTAGAACAATCCTCAGGTGCTCTGCATGTTCCTCTCGGCTTTTGGAGTAAACCAGAATGTGATCAATAAATACCACTACAAATGAATCCAAATACGGATGGAAAACCCGATTCATGTAGTCGGTAAATATTGCTAGAGCATTCGTTACGCCAAAAGGTATGACCAAATATTCGAAATGTCCATACCTTGTCCTAAGAGCAGTCTTTGGAATGTCATCTGATTTCACCCGAAGTTGATGGTAACCCGATCGAAGATCAATCTTAGAAAACACTACCGCCCCTCTCAACTGATCCATCAAGTCATCAATCCGAGGCAATGGGTATTTGTTCTTTACCATAACCTCGTTCAACTGCCTGTAATCGGTACACAATCGCATTCTACCGTCCTTCTTCTTAACTAGCAAAACAGGTGCGCCCCACGGCGAGACACTCGGACGAATAAATTTCTTAGCCAACAATTCCTCAACCTGCTTTTTCAGCTCAGCTAACTCTAACGGTGCCATTCTATAAGGAGCTATAGAGATGGGTCCCGTTCCGGGCACTAAATCAACGGTGAATTCAACTTCTCTCACTGAAGGCAATTCCGGAATATCACCAGGAAAGACTTCCGGAAACTCACGAACTATCAGAATGTCCTCAACCTAGGATTTCTCAATACCTTCTAGGGACGCCAACAACATGAATACGGCCCCTCCCTCCTTACAGGAAGTCCTGACTTCCTTTTCCGACATCGGCTTCATACAATCGACCTCCTCCAAAATCCCATATGGATTTCCAAACATCACGGTCTTATCAGCACAATTAAACACCACATGATTTTGCTGACAACCAATCCATCCCCAGAATCAAATATAATTGGGATAATGGTAAGCAGATTAAATCCACGGTAAAATCCCTACCGTTTACCACCACCGGACACCGAGACACAAATGTCGACACCACCACAGGCACATCAGTTGGGGTGGACACGACCAAGTCGAAAGGCAACGACTCAGTTTATAAATTCAGTCTATCCACGCAGTCAATAGATACAAAGGAGTGTGTCGCTCCCGAATCAAACAACACTAAAAGGGGAATACCTGACACCATGCAATTACCTTTAATCAGGCCATATACGCCCGATGCCTCTGCACCACTCATGGTGAACACTCTGCCAGTGGTTCGTGGTCGTTCAACCCTCACAGCTTTCACGCTCTGCGGTAGCTTAGGACAATGCCTTCGAATATGTCCAACTTCCTAGCAATAAAAACAAGTAAGCGCCATTCCGGGGCACGAGTCACCGACATGAGTTCAGCCACATTTGTTGCACAGAGAGGGAGTGTTCAACCGTGACCCTCCAGCAGTGATATGAGTCCTCGACCCATGCGAAGGATAACTCCGATTACTCGTCGGAGGGGAGTAAGGCTTTCATTCCTCATGAAACGCCTCCGCTTTCCCTTTTCCATGTGGGAAGTTTCGTTGAGGCCCAAAGTGTTTGGGAGGAACCACCCTAGATGTCGCCGCTTTATCAACTGCCAAATCATCTTCAGACACCCTACACTTTTTCACCAGAGTAGGGAAATCTGCAATCTCTTGGTGCCCAAACATACTTTTCAACTTGGGCTTCAAACCCGATTCGAACTTAGCGCATTTGGACCTTCCGTCCATTTCCAACTCGGCGTAGGGGCAAAACCGGGCCAATTCTTCAAACTTGGCCGCATAACCCCCTACTGACATGTTCCCCTATTCCAGCTTCAAAAACTCCACCTCCTTCTTCCTTTTCAAATAAGCGGGAAAGTACTTGTGTAGAAACTTATCCTTGAAGGTACCCCAGGAGATCAGTCGTCCTTCGGCTTCCATCTGTCGCCGAGTATACTCCCACCAGTTCTCAGCCTCGATCACCAACATGTAAGTAGCATAGGCTAGCTTTTGAGCCTCATTGCAGTTCATGGCTCTGAAGATCCGCTCTACCCCTTGGATCCACTCAATGGAAGCTTCAAGAGCAAATCCCCCTTAGAACTAAGTGGGGTTCCTCCTGCAGAACTCATCTAAGCCTCGATATTCCGCCGGTCCAGGTGGAACTAATGGATGTGGATCCGGGCTTGGTGTCGGATTCTGGTTCAGATTCTGCAAGTTCTCGTTGACCTGCTGTAGTGCTGCCAACATTTGAGCTAAAAAATCATTTGGGACGTTCTGACTCGCCCCTCTCCCCCTTCCTCTTCCTGCCATGAGTTCTTGTACTCACTCACTTGTTAGTAAACGAATTTGTATAAACACAGTGTACACAAATACTTAACATTTAGCATCATTCAAACAACTTCAGCCCAAAATTGATACAAAGAAGCATGCAAGGCCATATCCTAGGTCGCAGGACTAACTATGCTCAAATACCATATTATAACGACTCGAAATTCTACCCTAGAAAATTTTTCATCATTTAATCCAATTTTATGCATTTAACGTTAAATCATAATTACCAAGTGAATAAATTTGTTTAGAAGATCTCACTTCTTCCTCACACCCGTTCTATGACCCCAAAAGTAACATACAAAAATGCGATAGCGGAAAAACATAATTCATATTAGTATAACCTAGTAACCACCGCATACAATTAGCTATGGGTTTCCAAAACACCCATAGCTACATATATCCCGAGTTACTAGTCTCCATGATCAATATCATGTACAAAAATAGTATTCATGGTACCATTAGTTACTTCAAATACAATTAAATGAAGTTACAAAAGAATGGATAAAGAGACATCAAAATAAAAGCCTCTAATCTCCTACTCAAAAATCATCCTTTCCCCGTCCACCTACCTGCAATGGGATTACCATTTACCATACACAAACAACACAAAGGAATAAGTCATTAACTCAATAAAATTTCAATGTAAGTTAATCCACATTTAATAGGGTTAAACAACGATATAAATTAAATCCACTTAAAACCATTTTCGTCATCTGTTCTTTTAAAAAACCATGCTACATGACTCGAGCTAGAGTCGCTAACCCATTCTGGTCGGCTAAAACGAGTTTTATTTCCATTGGCACTCCACCAATACATAAACCGTAAGTCCACTCGTCATCACTAACACCATACCCATATATATTTGTAGTGACTAAGTGATTTACCATTTATTACTTTGTTTCCGAGTTTTATTTTCATTGGCACTCCACCAATACATAGACAATAAATGCACCCGACATCATTACAACATAGCGTATATGCCTGTAACTACAAAGTGACTTACACTTTATTGTTTTATCCGAGTTTTATTTCCATTGGCACTCCACCAATACATAGACAATAAATTCACCCGACATCATTACAGCATAGCGTATATGCCTGTAACTACAAAGTGACTTACAGTTTATTGTTTTATCCGAGTTTTATTTCCATTGGCACTCCACCAATACAAAAATGATAAATACACCCGACATCATTACAAACATATCCACGTATGCTTATAACTACAAAGTGATTTACATTTCATGATTTCATTTCGATTTTTATTTCCATTGGAACTCCACCAATACATAGACAATAAATGCACCCGACATCATTACAACATAACGTATATTGTAACTACAAAGTGACTTACATTTTATTGCTTTTATCCGAGTTTTATTTCCATTGGCACTCCACCAATACAAAAATCGTAAATCCACTTCTCATCATTATCAACATACCCATATATGTTCATAATGACTAAGTGATTCACATTTTATTCATTATCCATAACAGAAAGTCCACGCATTTTCCAACACAATGCATATCTTAAAGACTTATTCCTACCTCGGTGAGTGTTGGGTTTGGTTTTTGGCGATTTCGTAAGTTCCACCGGCACCGCCTCCAAATTTAGGATCTTTCCTCATTCCCACCACATAACAAAATGTTAGTCATTCATTCCAAATAACAAATAAATAACTTATATTGCATCATTTAAACATACAAGATATTTATCATATTTTCAATGGTTCTATACTACTTTCATTATGAGTTTTCAACCATCTAAAACATACATATCATCTCATATTTTAACATTATAAAGCAACTCATCTTCTACCTCTAGCATTTTACCCATTTTCCCACTCTAACCACATTTTCTCTCTCTAGGGTTTTGGGGTTTCCATGAGTCAACCCACAAACTCTTTCCATTCTTGGAATACTAACTCAAAACCAAGAGTTTACAAGGTACAAGCGACATAAAACGAACCATGACTCGAAAGAGAGAGTTTCCATGGTTTTACCCACTTTGAGAAGAGATCCATAATACCAAAAATGGGTTCTCAAGAGAAGAAGAGAGTTAAGATAGAGAGTTTTACCTCTTCTCAAGCTCTTGAACAAGAATCAAAGCTCCTAGACCTTGGGAATGCTCTCTTCTCTCACCTCTCTTCAATTCTTAACCTAAAAATGTATTTGGGGTTTCCCTCATCTAATGTTCTCGTCAGGTTCTCGCTAAAGCGAGCTTTCTCTCGCTCAAGCGAGAAAATCCCGCCCATTTTAAAAACTCAACTCTGACCCTCTTGCTCAAGCGAGGGATTCTCGCTCAAGCGAGAATCTCACAGTGTCAATAGCCCCAAAATGCCATTTCTTGCCCAAGCGAGACAACTCTCGCTCAGGCGAGAATCCTCCAATATAGCCCAGGATTTCACCCTCCCAGGTGAACCTTTCTCGCCCAAGCGAGGATCCCAGGACTGATACTATAATTTTAAAGACTTAAAATTTTGGGGTGTTACAGTTTACACATTACACATTCCATTCTAGATCATTTTAATCAAATTTTCGTTTTCCCTCCTTTTGCTAGAGTTTAGTTTATTTTTCGTTTTTCCCTCTTCTCCATTTCGTTTTTTCTTAATCCTTCCATGGAAGGCGAAATTTCTTGACTAAATTCCTTTGGTAATGTATCACAACTCTTGAGGTTTGGTTATTAATGCAATTTCGATTTCTAATGTATTGATTTTTTCTATCCAAGGGCTTATCATTTGTTTGGGAAACTCATTCAAAAGTATTATGATTTTTAATTCCAAGTTACGATGTGAAAAGCATGAGTACAAATGTCTTAGAAGGCTCGGGTCTGGGCCAAGGATCCAACAACCTCGATGGAAGGTGATCCAGCAACCTGCATCATGGCCTAGGCGTTGAACATTTCTTACTAAGGCTGACAAAAACCAAGCGTTGAACCATTTCCTGGCCGATGCGCCATGTCTGACCCAAGCTTAGATACACCAGGCGCAAGGCCGGTTTCTGACCGAGGATGTCATGCACCACTGGACCAGATCCTAACTGAGGCATTGGGCCAACCATCGAGGCATTGGGCCAACTTGGCCTGGCCAAGATTTCTGAGCGACACATACAAGCCTTGCCCGCCAAGCTTGGTGTTGGGCGATGGTCTTCCCGAGTCAAGCCTATTCATCACATAGTGTGGGTCATTTTTTAATTTCTACAATAAATGCTTCGGTCAACCTTTGACGTACAGTTGGCATATTTTATTTTAAGCTTTGTTTCAACCTTTGATGTACAGTTGGAACTTAAATTGGTCGATGGCCACTTAATTGAAGCATAAAAGTGTAACTGACACTTCAATGCTTGAGTCAATTCTCCTTTAAGCTAGGCCAACAATATTCTAATGCTTGGCTTTCATTGATAGCATCTACTATACTAGGAATATCAATGAACGTGATTATTGAAATTGCCCAAGATACCCGTTTTTAGCTTCTAGAATCTATTTCTTAGTTCAAGATCCCTCTTATCTTACTAACTGGAATCAAAGAATTAGTAGATCTATTCCACCCAAAATGGGAATGGGCTAGGGTTATGAACTTATAATCTATAATCTGATGATCGAGTCGATTCCATGATTATAAGTTCATTCCATACCGGACCAGACCGAAATATGGTTATATACATTCTCCTTATGAGAAGGGGTCATTCGAGCGTATCTAAATAGATATTATGTTTACATATAGATCCATGCGTCGTTCCATTCCATTTAGGATTAGGCATAATTGGACCTGCTTTTTACCTATCTCTCATTATTTGGGACCCTATTCACCTCTTTTTCTTTTGACTTCTATTGAATCGAGAAATAGGTTTGATTGTCCGTCTTTTAGATAGAATATATATAAGGTATCCTCCAGATAATTCCAGTCAAATCGATTGGATGTCCGACTCGGGCATATATGACATAACATATCATTAAAAATACTCTAATTCCACCCATGTCATATATTCCATACATCACACTAGATAGATATCATCATATTCATGGAATACGATTCACTTTCAAGATGCCTTGGTGGTGAAATGGTAGACACACGAGACTCAAAATCGCGTGCTAAAGAGCTTGGAGGTTCGATTCCTCTTCAAGGCATAATATTGAGACCTCTTATTGATTTGGAATAAATTCGGCACCGAATCACGAAACACAAAATCTTGGTGATCTTCTCTATCTAATGAATGGGGATTCCATTTTGAAATCATTCGCCCTGCACCCCCCTGAGTATATGCTTCAACAAGAATCACATAGGGGTAGATTGATACAATAGAAACCTCTAGTAAAATGCCCACCCTTACCGGCAGATAAAGTACATTACATAGTCCATTTTAGGGATTGACAAGTTACCCATTCAATGACTGACTTTGACACCAAATGTTCCCAAAATGGGTACTCTACTCTCGGGTCTGGTGTATTTAATAATAGACGCCTGTTGGTATTCCAACCTTCCTTCTCCCTTCAGGGCCTATCCGAAAAGAAAGATAATTTAGTACTTCTTGGTCGTGAATATTTGAATTGGACAAATCGCCCCGTGGATATCTTTACTTCGAAAAAAACAATTAGAATTAGGCTCGGTCAACTGGAATGTGTATTATCGATATAGGGGATCTTTCAATTGAGAAGATCCATAGACCTCAGACGGAGAGAAAGCAAGGTTTATCTATTTTATTTCGTTATTCAGTTAAACCAATGATTCGTTATTGGAGCAAATATGAATAACCATTTCATTCGGGAAAAGCCATCTTTTTCTTAACAATGTCTTTGTCATTTGATCCAATAGCGTTCCGTTAGATAGGAACAGATTTGATAAATATTGATAACTCTCGGATAGAGTATTAGAACGGAAAAATCCATTAGATAATGAACTATTGGTTCTAAGCCATCTCTGGCGATGAATCAACAATTCGAAATGCTTTTCTTGCGTATTTTTGATAAACCATCGTTTATATATAGATGTAGGAAGATCTATTTGGGAAGTAAGAAGCCCCCTTGACATATCTTCATCTGCAAAGAATTCTCGATGTGAAAACACAAAGACAAAAGGCTAATATTTGAATAGGAAAAATAGTGGATCCGCAGGGTCCCAAATGAATTGGCTTATTCGAAAAAAACCTTGTTCTTTGCAAGATCTATCTCGTGTCTGGTACTGCAGGGTTCCACCCTGCAAGAACTCCGAATCATTCTCTTGAAGCTCATCCTCTTCATCATAAATGATCTGCATGCCCCGAAATGATCCGACCAAATAGGGAAATCCCAATTCATTTGTCCTTTCGATACAATCAAATAGAAAGCCCCAAGGGCGCCATGTTCTTGGAGCCCAAACTATGTGATTGAATATATCCTTCTCTATCTATTGCGGGTCGAGGACTCCTTCCCATTCTTCAAACTCCAATTCATATTTTTCATAGAGAAATCTCTGATCAACGATAGCAAAAGATCCATTTGGAATCATATTTAAGTGATTCCTTGGTTCAGGACAAAGAAGCAATGTCACTTGATCATTATCAAACTGACTGGAATCTTGTTCTGTCTGCGAGGATCCCATCAGAATGCCTTATACTTCTCATAGGCCATGAACTAGATAAGAATCATTCTCAACGAGTCCATTAGAAGTGTTCCCCTTTTTTCTTTAGGTCCAGTTAGAGAGCAAAGGTCTTGAGCGACCGATCCGGCAGAACAACTCAAAAGATAAAGAAGTATCATTAATTTCTTCATGCTCGTTCCAAGTTCGAAATATCATTTGTAAAAAAAAGAATTTCCCTCGTTACATGATTTCTTTTTCATATGGATAGATATAGGATCTATGGAGCAATTACTTAGAAGTACATTTTGTGAAACAACCCTTCCTATCTGATAGAAAAGGATCCCATGATCCTGAAGCGATCTTAATTGGGATCATAAATCCCAAGTTTGTCTATGAAGAACAGATATAATTATATTAGTGTCTATAATGGATTTCTTTTGGATAATACTAATGGATAGGGCCTCATGGGTAAGTGCTACAAGATCTCGTACATTGGAACCCATAGTTATGGACCAGAATCGATTAGTATGGAATATCTTCTTTTCCAAGTGAAATCCCCTAGTATATGAAAGAGTGAAAAGGTGCTTTCGTTGTTGTCGAATAAGAAGCCTTCATATCTTAATGCATGTATTTAATTTATTCGGAGCTATTAAAGTGAGATCTACTTATTGGTGAATGTGATTCGAAGAAATAACAAGAATATTTCTAGTGGAACATCTTTCACAATCCCCGAAGAGATAGTAAATTAATAGACTGAGGGAAAAGTAATTCGACTCATTCACATCCAAATCATGAATGTTTGGAATCCATATTATGCAAGGAGACATTGCTTTTGCTAATTCGAATTAAAGGGGGATATAAAATCGGTCTATTTCCGGAATCGTATCCATAGTTAGCGCATTCATCATAGTTAGAAGATCCAGCTCTGTATCAGGGTCACAATTGATATCATCAATATCGTCACTATCATCAATACTGTAATGAAAGGAAGATAGGAGTTTATCGTTAGGTATTTGACCAAATAGGATCATCTAGTTCCTATAGAATCTGTCACTAAAATACCCGTAGGGGGTAGGGCTAAGCGGAGCGAAAAGGGTTTCCCATGAGACGGGAAATGAAAACTATTAGTCCCACACGGGTTTGTGAATAAATGATTGTCTAATAATGAGCAAGGAATATCCGTCTTTCTACTAAACATGATTGATTGAACTCATAATTTATTAGATACTTTTTATGAATTTCAACTAAGTATCGTAAGTAAATTGCTCCCAATTGTTCAATAACTTGATAACCAAAGTTATTCTTTGATAAATGATCATTATGCGTCAGACTCAATAGAATTTGGTCAATCCTTTTTCTGTCGTTAAGGTAGAGAACTGAACAAAGAATTCTCTTTCTTTATCATCAATCAAATCGCTGTTCGAGACCCATGATTCTATTTTAGCATCAATCCAATCACCACTCACGTTTTTCCTTTTTCTTATCAAGGAATATACCGCTTTAGTTGTATGACTTAGATGTCTTGTATTTCTCGAAAAGACGATTCGATTGATGAAATTTGGCATGATACTTATGAGATCAATGAGATTGCAATATTTATTCTTAGAACGTATTGACTTGACCCCACAAGCGGGACCACCACCCCATAACATGTTGCCGCCAGAAGCAGAACCCCATATTTCTTCTAGAGAATCTCCTAATTTTTCTAGAGCAACTAGAAAGAAATTCTTTAACCATAAAGCATTCAGTTCAGATGTAGGATACCTATCTAGTAGTTTTCGCAACTCAATCGTGTATGATGGAATCATCAAAGATTTGACATTTCGAACCATGTCTGTAACTCACTATGGTCTAGGGAAATAAAGAAAAGATGTGTACGAACGAGATATCCATCAATAAGAATAAGGAAACGGATTGAATAGAGGAACTCCCCAACATCTAGTGATCCCAGATGTGTCAATATCAACGGTGACTCATTATTTCGATGAATAATTTCTTTGGGTAGAAGAAGATTATGTAAACACTTACTCGAAATCTCACTTATCAGATTCCATCATGTCTTCCACAATGGAATCTGAACAATTCACCATGATATATCTGATCCATGCATAATATCATGAAAAATGGATACAAATTTTTGGCTGCTACTTAGTATCGGCAATAGGTCTGAAAAAGTATCTAAAAATATGAGATTTAGATATTTGTACCCTGTCGAAGTAAGGGACCATGGTATATATGTTTGGAATAGATACTATGGTATATATGTTTGGAATAAATTCCATGGTATATATGTTTGGAATAGATTCCCTTTGGAGAGATTTGAAAAAGCACTATCTCGTTGAAAGGTTCTATACATCTGCCCTTTCTCAAAGAATTTTTTTAGACAATGACTCTGTTTTTTCTTCTTTTCAGATGGTAAATATTTCTCAGAGCATGGGAGTGTGAATCAAACCCATGTTTGAATTGAAATTGAGATACTGATTTAAGTTCTTCCCTTCTGAATCAAGTAGATTCATATATGAAAGAGGTTGACAATAAGTTCTATCAAAATTGACTATTTGTCCCTCTATTAGAGGTGTTCCAGAAATGTTTGCGATCGAGTAAATAGCTCTACGAACGAATGGATCAGATTGAATTGGAAAACGAAAAGATTTGTATAAGTTATACCCTTCGTCACCACTTTGCGGAAAATCGTTAGGTATCAATATGTTAGATACATATGACTCGATTGGTGAAATAATATCTCTCTTAAAAAACATGTTTTTTAACGTCGCACAGGGAAAATATTTTTGTTGCGAATCAACAAGATATTCAGGAATTGTCCATACGTAAAATCATAATAATTGATACAAGCCTTTTCCATATAAAAAGGGAATCTTTTGTTACAATAGAAGCAGAAGTGATATCGATTATTCAAGAATCGAAGTTGATTTGTTTCAATGAATTGGTTTCACGGGATTCAGCTAATTGGCTTGATCATGGGCTATCATTGAGAAAAAGAAATTCGTGTTATCAAAATATTTCATGCAATTCTTTCTAGTATGGAATGAGTCAATAATCCACTTTGATATCTTATTAAACAAAAATGGTGATATTGTTCCTCCATTGATCAATAATTTCGATTTTTGGGAAATATCATGGTCATCCAATAAGAAGGGTTTCCATTTTTTCAAATGAACGATTTGAATACCTATTGATTCTAACAATTGATTACAAAGTGGATCATTCGGACCTTTCAATTCATAGATGTGGATCTTGGACCTATGAATGGGGATACTCTTGAAACTCACAAGAAAAAAGAGAAGAAATGTAAGGATCCAAATTTTCACCCTAGAAGTTTTCGTTTATTTTAATTCATTTATACCTAGTTTTTTGATTATACAATACATCGAATTCCCTTAAACATTACTCATCTATTCCTTTTTTCATCGAATTATCCTGAACATACATTTTTTAGTTTCATACAAACACCATCTCAAATGCAGAAAAACATAATAGGCATTCATATCATAGTTAAGAGTCATAGTATTTCAAGTTATGGGATTTACAACATTAAAATACCCATAAATACAATTAATTGTCAGCACATAGTCAACTAAGGTACGAGAAATTTAAATCATAACAATTTGTTAACTAGAGTTCCTAAAGCTCCTAATCAAAGCATCCATAATTACCCGTTTACCTGCAATGGGATTATCATTGACAAATACACAGAAAATGCAAAAGAGTAAGTCATTAACTCAATAAATATTAATATACGATAATCCACATTTTAAATAGGCTTAGGTAAACAATTTAAATATTCATACAGAAAGTAAATACATATAAAGAGGTTTCATTACCATTTTCTCAACCCTACCTTTTACATATAAAGAGGTTTCATACATGTAATTTCACACACACACATATATATATATATATATATATATATATATATATATATATAAAAGTGTGATACATAACTTGAGCTAAAGTTTGCTACATAACTTGATCCAAAGTTTGCTACATAACTTGAGCCAAAGTTTGCTACATAACTTGAGCCAAAGTGTGCTACATAACTTGAGCCAACGTTTTCTACATAACTCGAGCCAAAGTGTGCTACATAACTTGAGCCAAAGTGTGCTACATAACTTGAGCCAAAGTTTGCTACATAACTTGAGCCAAAGTTTGCTACATAACTTGAGCCAAAGTTTGCTACACCACTGAGGGGAGCTGAAAATAGGTTTTCATTTCTTTCTTTTATAATCCATAAATATCCAGCAAATTCAACACTATTCATTACCTTTGTGAGTGTTGGAGTTGGTTTTTGGCAACTTTGCAAGTTCCCTCGTTACTTCCACCAACCTTAGGGTCTTTCCTCATTCCCACCAAACAATAACAATAATCAGTCATTTATTCACAATATCACATAAATAACTTATACTACATATTCAACCATAAAAGGGGTTCATATTTTCATTGATTTTCAAAACTATCTCCATTAGGAATTTCACGCATATAAAACATACAAATTCACTTCTATTTAACATTAAAACCCATAAACCACATTCGTAACCTAACATTTTCCCCTTTCGACATCATTTTCGTTTTGGGTTTGGGGGTTTTCATGAATCAACCACCAATCATCCCTATTTTCTAATACAAACTCTAAACCACGAGTTTTCCAAGGAAAAGCTAGATAAAAACGAACCACAACTCAAGAGAGAGGGTTATGTAGTTTTTCATACCAAGAGAAGAGACCCAAATGCCCAAAATGAGTTTCAAAACGAGGATGAGTGTTAAAATCAAGAGGTTTACCTCTTATCTAGCTTGTCTTAGTCTCTACACGAGGTCTTGCCAAGAAAATTGTCTCTTTTTCTCTTTTCTCCCAAAAAGTCTACCCCTTTTCGTGTTTGGGGCCCTATTTTAGGGTTCAGACTTTTTGATTCTCGCTCAAGCGAGATCACGTCGCTCAAGCGAGAATGCCCCGCCTTTAAAATTTCAAACACTGATGCTCTCGCTCAAGCGAGGGAGCATCGCTCAGGCGAGAATCCACCAGCTTCACAAACTCTCTCTCGCTTAAGCGAGCCAACTCTCGCTCAGGCGAGAATCCTTTAGCCTTTACAACCTTCGTCTCGCTTAGGCAACCTAACTCTCGCTCAGGAGAGAGTCCTAGATAAATCCTGGGAGCAACCCTGATCCTCTCGCTTGGGCGAGGCCCTCTTGCTCAAGCAAAAAACGTCTAGTAACACCCATACTCACTGAATTTTACTACGCTTAAGAAAAGAGAAATTAGGGTGTTACAATCCTCCCCCTCTAATAAGAATTTTCGTTCCCGAAAATTAAACATACCTCGAATCAAACAAGTGAGGGTAGTCCTCCCTCATGTCACGTTCCATCTCCCACATTGCATTCCCATCATCTACTTGACTCCAAAGCACCTTTACCAAATGGATTTCCTTCCCTCTCAATTTCTTAATAATCTTGTCAATAATTGTCACCGGTAAAGTTTCGAAAGTCAAGTTATCCTTCAGTTCAATCTGATCAGGCTCAACAACGTGCGATGGGTCTCCAACATACTTCCTCAATTGAGACACATGGAAGACATTATGAAGATTCGCCAATAATGGAGGTAAAGCCACTCTATAGGCTACGAGGCCAATCCTCTTCAAAATTTGATACGGCCCAATCCTCTATAGCTTACGAGATTTCAAAACTCTCCCAATTCCAATAGTCGGGACCACTCTCATGAATACATGATCACCTTCATTTCAAGAGGTTTTCGCCTCTTATCATAGTAACTCTTTTTTCGGCTCTGGGCTATCTTCATACTCTCCCTTATTTTCTTAACCTTCTCAGTTGTTTCTCGGACCACCTCGGGTTGCAACACCAAGTTCTCTTCAGTTTCAAACCAACTTATCGGAGTTCTACATTTCCTCCCATACATAGGGTGCCATTCCTATACTCGAGTAAAAACTGTTGTTGTACGTAAACTCGATCAAAGGCAACATACTATCCCAACTGCTAGGTTATTCCAATACATGCTCTCAAAAGATCTTCCAACGATTGCATGGTCCTTTCCAGCTGACCATTTGTTTGTGGGTGATAAGCGGAACTTAATTTCAACTTGGTTCCCAAAGCAGACTGCAAACTAGTCCAAAAATTCCAAGTGAAACGGGGATCCCTGTCCGATATAATGCTCGTCGGTATCCCATGCAACCGAACTATCTCTCAGATATACAACTATGCCAGGCGTTCCGAAGAATACCTCCTATTGATTGGTAAAAAGTGAGTAGACTTGGTCAATGTATATTGTGATGCTTCTAAGCAGGGCTTGAGTTGTGTGCTAATTCAGGATGGGAAAGTTGTTGCTTATGCTTCGAGGTAGTTGAGACCGCATGAGCAAAACTACCCAACTCATGATTTGGAATTAGCCGATGTGGTGTTCGCTTTGAAGATTTGGAGGCACCATCTTTATGGTGTGAGATTTGAGGTTTTCAGCGACCACAAAAGTCTAAAATATTTATTTGATCAAAAGGAGTTAAACATGAGGCAAAGGAGGTGGATGGAATTCCTAAAGGATTAAGATTTTGGTCTTCAGCACCATCCCGTGAAGGTCAATGTAGTGGCAGATGCATTGAGCCGGAAATCATTGTGTGTGTCCGCCCTAATGGTCCGCGAGAAGAAACTGATTGAGAAATTTCGGGACATGAATTTGGCGCTTCGGGTTAAACCTAATAGCATGATTTTGGGAATGCTCAAGGTCACCAAAGTAATATTTGACCAAATAAGGTTAATTCAGATGAATGATCGGGAATTAATGGCGAAGAAAATTTCAATGGATAATGGGAAGGAAAAAAGATTTCTTGATAGATAATACAAGATTGCTAAGGTGTAAAGGGAGAGTGTGTGTACCTCATGATATGGATTTGAGGAAGAGTATCCTAGAGAAAACCCACAAGATTAAGTTAAGCTTTCACCCCGGGACTACGAAAATGTATCAAGACTTGACGAAACTGTTCTGGTGGTTGGGAATGAAAAAGGATGTAGCTGTGTAGTCACCATCTTTATGGTGTGAGATTTGAGGTTTTCAGCTACCACAAAAGTCTAAAATATTTATTTGATCAAAAGTTGTTAAACATGAGGCAGAGGAGGTGGATGGAATTCATAAAGGATTATTATTTTGGTCTTCAGTACCATCCCGGGAAGGCCAATGTAGTTGCAGATGCATTGAGCCAGAAATCATTGTATGTGTCCGCCCTAATGGTCCGTGAGAAGAAACTGATTGAGAAATTTTGGGACATGAATTTGGCGCTTCGGGTTAAACCTAATAGCATGATTTTTGGAATGCTCAGGGTCACCAATGAACTATTTGATCAGATAAGGTTAATGCAGATGAATGATCAGGAATTAATGGCGAAGAAAATTTCAATGGATAATGGCAAGGAAAAAGATTTCTTGATAGATAATACATGATTGCAAAGGTGTAAAGAGAGAGTTTGTGTACCTCATGATATGGATTTGAGGAAGAGTATCCTAGAGAAAACCCACAAGAGTAAGTTGAGCTTTCACCCCAGGACTACGAAAATGTATCAAGACTTGACAAAACTGTTCTGGTGGTTGGGAATGAAAAAGGATGTAGCTGTGTAGGCAACATCTTTATGGTGTGAGATTTGAGGTTTTCAGCGACCACAAGTCTAAAATATTTATTTGATCAAAAGGAGTTAAACATGAGGCAAATGAGGTGGATGGAATTCCTAAAGGATTGTGATTTTGGTTTTCAGTACCATCCCGGGAAGGCAAATGTAGTGGCAGATGCATTGAGCCGGAAATCATTGTATGTGTCCGCCCTAATGGTCCGTGAGTAGAAACTGATTGAGAAATTTCGGGACATGAATTTGGCGCTTCGGGTTAAACCTAATAGCATGATTTTGGGAATGCTCAGGGTCACCAATGAACTATTTGATCAGATAAGGTTAATGCATATGAATGATCAGGAATTAATGGCGAAGAAAATTTCAATGGATAATGGGAAGGAAAAATATTTCTTGATAGATAATACAAGATTGCTAAGGTGTAAAGGGAGAGTGTGTACCTCATGATATGGATTTGAGGAAGAGTCTCCTAGAGGAAACCCACAAGAGTAAGTTGAGCTTTCACCCTGGGACTATGAAAATGTATCAAGACTTGAAGAAATTGTTCTGGTGGTTGGGAATGAAAAAGGATGTAGTTGTGTATGTGACAAGTTGTTTGGTGTGTCAAAAGGCAAAAATTGAACATCAGAGGCTGGCAGGTGAACTACAATCCTTGGAAATTCCTATCTGGAAATGGGATAGTATCTCGATGGACTTTGTGTCGGGTTTCCCCAAGACTCAAAAGGGCTTCGACTCGATATGGTTAATCGTAGACCAGTTAACAAAGTCAGCTCATTTCCTACCTGTCAACATGAAGTATCATATCAGACAAAGATCCCCGTTTCACTTCGAACTTTTGGACCAGTTAGCAAGCTGCTATAGGGACTAAGTTAAAGTGGAGTTCCGCTTACCATCCTCAATCAGACGGTCAGTCTGCGAAAACTATTCAATCGTTGGGGGATCTGTTGAGAGCTTGTGTATTGGAACAACCAGGAAGTTGGGATAGCATGTTACCTCTGATAGAGTTTACGTACAATAATAGCATCCACTTGAGTATCGGAATAGCACCATATGAAGGATTGTATGGGAAGAGATGTAGAACTCCTATAAGTTGGTTTGAAACTGGGGAGAATTTGGTGTTGGGACCCGAGGTGGTCCGAGAAACGACTAAGAAGATTAAGAAAATAAGGGAGAATATGAGGATAACTCAAAGTAGAAAAAAGAGTTATCATGATAAAAGGAGAAAGCCTCTTGAGTTTAATGACGGGGATCATGTGTTCATGAGAGTGGTTTCGACAACTGGGATTGGTCGAGTTTTGAAATCTCGTAAGCTTACTCCTAGATTTATCGGGCCATATCATATTTTGAAGAGAATTGGCCCCGTGGCATATCGAGTAACCCTACCCCCATTATTTTCAGATCTCCACAATGTTTTCCACGTGTCTCAGTTGAGAAAGTATGTTGGAGATCCATCACATGTTGAAACCGACCAGATTGAATTGTAGGACAACCTAACATTTAGAAATTTACCCGTGAGGATTATGGACAGGAGTATCAAGAGATTGAGGGGGAAGGAAATTCTTTTAGTTAAAGTGCTTTGAAGTCAAGTGGACGATGGAGATGCAACTTGGGAAGTGGAATGTGATATGGTGGACGATTACTCTCATCAATTTGAATCAAGGTTTGTTTAAATTTCGGGGACGAAAATTCTTATTAGAGGGGGAGGATTGTAACACCTTAAATATTACTTTTCCAAAGTGTAGTGAAACTCTGAAGGTCTGGGAAACACTGAGCAATTCTCGCTTGAGCGAGAGGGTCTCGCCCAAGCGAGGGGCTCAGAGTTTCTTCCATGATTTTTCCGGGATTCTCGCCTGAGCGAGGGGTATCTCGCTTAAGCGAGAGAGAGCTGAGGAGACTGAGTGATTATCGCCTGAACAAGGGTAAGCTCGCTTAAGCGAGAAGAAGGCTGTGAGCACTGAAGGATTCTTGCTTGAGCGAGGCTCCGTCGCTTGAGCGAGAGCATCAGTGTTTGAAATTTAAAAAGGCGAGGGCCTCTCGCCCAAGCGAGCCATTCTTGCTTGAGCGAGAACTGGATAATATGAACCCTAAAATAGAAGTCCCAAATGACATTTAGGACACTTTTTAGGCGAAAGAGAAGAGGTGAAACGACTCTCCACCCCATTTAGTGTAAAAGAGAATGAAAAAAGCTTGAGAAGAGGTAAACCTCTTATTTTTTACTCTCTCTATTGCTTTGAAACCTATTATTGTTCATAAGGATCTCTTCTCTTATGGTGGAAAATCGTTTAATCTCTCCTTTTGAGTTGTATTTCAGTTATAGTTAGTTTTTACTCTTGAAATGTGTGTTTTGATGTTATTTTCGAAATGGGGTTAACATAGTGTTGATTTATGAGAACTATTGAGTCAAAAATGAGGATTCCCGCCATGTACGAGGATTCCCGCTAAGCATCCATGGCTGAATGGTTAAAGCGCCCAACTCATAATTGGCGAATTCGTAGGTTCAATTCCTACTGGATGCACGCCAATGAGATCCTCCCTCCAATACTAATAAGTCTATCTGATTTTTGTTCATGAATAAAATATTATAGGAACGAGACAATTCATCCTTTAGAACCATATCATATCCCGGACTTATGAAATAGGATGAATTGAAACGATATTTCGTAAATACATAATCATCTTGAATATATGAATTGTTTCTTTATTTTTCGATCGCATGAAGAACAAAATAAACATCTTGTTCTTTCTTCAACAATTTATGATCTCTAGTGGATCTCTTAGTAGGATTTGTGTAACATCTTACATTTTACTTGTACAAAGAGTAGTAAAACTCTGAAGGTCTGGAAAATATTGGGTAATTCTCGCTTGAGTGAGAGGGTCTCGCCCATGCGAGGGGCTCAGAGTTTCTCCCAATATTTTTCTGGGATTCTCTCCTGAGCGAGGGGTTTCTCGCTTAAGCGAGGGGTTTCTCGCTTAAGCGAGAGAGAGCTCAGGAGACTAAGTGATTCTCACCTGAGCGAGGGTAAGCTCGCTTAAGCGAGAGGAAGGCTATGAGGACTCAAGGATTCTCGCTTGAGCGAGAGCATAAGTGTTTGAAATTTAAAAAGTCGAGGGCCTCTCGCCCAACCGAGCCATTCTCGCTTGAGCGAGAACCCGATAATCTGAACCCTAAAATAGAAGTCCCGAATGACATTTTGGACAATTTTTAGGCGAAAGAGAAGAGGAGAAACGACTCTCCACCCCATTTCGTGTAGAAGAGAAGGAAAAAAGCTTGAGAAGAGGTAAAACTCTTAATTTTGACTTTCTTTATTGCTTTGAAACCTATTATTGTTCATAAGGATCTCTTCTCTTATGGTGGAAAATCATTTAATATCTTCTTTTGAGTTGTATATCTGTTAAAGTTAGTTTTAACTCTTGATATGTGTGTTTTGAAGTTATTTTCGAAAAGGGGTTAACATAGTGTGGATTTATGAGAACTATTGAGTCAAAAACGAAATGGTTGTGGAAGAAAATGATGAATGAAGCCAAAGAGGGGTTTAGAGGATTATGAGGTTTCTCAAAAGAGAACATATGCCTTATTTGAGTGTTTTATGTGTATTAGAGCTATAGTTATGCATGACTAGAGATATGAACTTATTTCATGAATGAATGTTATGTGTTGTTGTGAAGTTTGTTAAGTTGTATGACATGACTAATAACTTGAATACTTATTGTTGAGGTCATGGGGATATGTTAAAAGATCCTAAGGTTGGAGGAGACAAGAACAATCCAACAAGGTGATAGCAGACAAGGGGGGGTGCCCTACGATTTGATGGACAACCCCTTGGAAACTAACATAATGCAATATTGGCGCACCATTTTCAGTTACAATTGATAAAGAATATTATTTGAAGATTACAAAGATTTGTTGAAGATCCATAACAACCAATCTTGCTAATATTGGAGAATATCTTTTAAAGATTACAAAGATTTGTTGAAGATCCATAACAACCAATCTTGCTAAATCTTGAAAAATATCTTTTAGATATGACAAAGATTTGTTGAAGATCCATAACAACCAATCTTCCTAATCTTGAAGAATATATTTTAAAGATCATGCTGAATCAGCCAAGGATATTATCCCTAGAATTTGGATTAATGTGATCAAATCTTTTGTAAGCCACATGGCATAATTAGGCTAAGTCAATCTTTTTCATTTGCAATTTATTTCCCTATATATATGTGATGAAACACATGAAATAAAACAGTTTGAGTTTGAGTTTTTATTTGGATTAAATTCCTTGTTAGTGAGTATTCTCCTAGCTTCTTGGCTGAGCTAAGGTTTTGTTCTTATCAAGAATTCCATTCTTGTGGCGAACTTCGCAGGCTTATCAAACACATTGTGTTTGTGGCGCCATCACCCTTCATACCCCCGCCCATCTTCCTAAAAACACTAAACCAAATCATCAAACCACCCCCATTACAATTCCATACACGTCCCCCATACAAATTTCCCAAACACATCCCACAATTTCGTTCTTTCCTAACACCAAGGATTCAACAATCAAGAATTCACAAGTAAAGCAAGAAACAAGTCAAAGAAAGGCAAAGTAAACAACAAAGAGGCTTTCAAACAACAAGACACGATCCTTACAACAAATCAAATCAAAGTTTGATAACAAAAAGGCAACCACCCCTAGAGGTTGTCATCACAAGGTATAAGAACTAAAACGCTAGCTTCTATCTAGGTAAGGGAGGACTACTTTACTTAATTGTCTAAAAATATAATGTGTGTATTCTGGAAATCCAACGATGAATGGAAGATATAAGTTATGAGTATATATGGTGGTTTGGTAAATCTTGGCCTTAATGACGTAGAATAAATATCTTGGCCCTTGTGGCGTAGAATAACCATCTTGGCCCTTTGTGGCGTAGAATAAATATCTTCGCCCATCGTGGCATAGTATAATTCTTGACCCTCAAAGGGTGTAGTAGAATGATGTGAACCATGAACGTGGTACTTTAATCTGTAATGAGCCGGATGGTAATAGAAGGCGATTTCACATTTTGGTTGTTAGACACGGTTGATACCGATTGAGGTATGAGGTTGGAATTGGTATATGATCAAAGTGGTAAGAAGTGATACATATTCATTGTTGTCATTTATTTGTATAAGGATGTTTAACTTTATATTTCATGTCAATTATCTAATGTAAAGGTATTGAGTTTTAATTGACTTTATATTTGTATAAGGATGTTTAACTTTACTCCATTGTATTGTTGTGTTCTGCTCATGATAATTGACTCGTAGGTAAAATGAAGATTAGCGAGTTGCAGTGACTAGATGCTCTAGGGGATTTGGTGATTGTAATTAAATGTTTCACTATCCATGACATGTTGACTGATATGAATGTTATTTGTATTTCTAGGGACACCCCATTATGTAACCCTAAACCTATGATATGAGGAGACTCACTAATGGAATTAATATGAATTTTGTTTTTCTACAAATATGAGAAATAAATGTATGAAACTCGAGAATGAATGACTATGTGGTATCTAGGTTGAATAGAGTTGAATAAGTGTAAAATTTATGTTAATTATGGAAATGTTGCATATCCTAAAATTATATATATTCAGAATTAAAAAATAAGCGAAAAATTTCTAGAGTGTAACTGGGGTTGTTACAATTCGAACCATTATGAAGTTTTGACCATTTATTAGAGAAAAAAGAACGATTCACTTTGTAAAATTATACATAACGAATTGATGTGGTATATTCAAATCATAACATATGAACAGTAAAAACTAGCAGTCTTATTGAGACTAGAACTCATACGGAAGGAAATAGATTTATGAATGGAATAAAATATGCAGTATTACAGACAAAAGTATTCGGTTATTGGTGAAAAATCAATATATTTCTATTGTCGAATTGGGATCAACTTGGACAGAAATAAAGCATTGGGTCGAACTCTTCTTTGGTGTCATGGTAATGGCTATGAATAGTCATTGACTCCCGGTAAAGGGTAGAAGAATGCGACCTATTAAGGGACATTTGAGTACTTCTACAGGATAGATCTCAACATAAAACTAAAGTGTAACGGCATCAAGTGTTTGAGTTCTTTAGTTTCTCATATAAAATTATTGACTCTAGAGATATAATAATAAGTAATATGGAGAAGACAAAATTGTTTCAAGCACCGACAGAACCAGAAGCGCCCCTTGTTTCAAAGAGGGGAGGGCGAGTTATTTACATTTCATTTGATGATCAAAGGCAAATTGAAAGCTAAGCAATTGTAATTTGACGGATTCCCTCGGGGGAGAAAGAGATGCCTTCTACGTTACCCGTACTATGTGGAAGTGGCGACGTAATTTCATAGTCAAGCAGTCTGAATGCTACATGAAGAACATAAGCCAGATGAAGGAGCGAGAAGACCTAGGATGTAGAAGATCATAACATGAGTAATTCGACAGATTTGGATTCCTATATATCCAGTCATGTGGTACTTCATCATGCGATATATAAAATCCATCTGTATAGATATAATCATCTACATCCAGAAAGTCGTATGCTTTGTAAGAAGCTTGTACAATTTGGGAAGGGGTTTTGATTAATTAAAAAGAAGAATTTACTTCAACCGATATGCCCTTAGGAACGACCATACATAACATAGAAATCACACTCAGAAAGGGTAGACAATTAGTTAGAGCAGCAAGTGCTATAGCAAAACTGGTTGCATAAGAGGGTAAATCGGCCACATTGAAATTACCTTCTAGGGAGGTCCGTTTGATATCCAAAAACTGCTCAGCAACGGTCAGACAAGTGGGGAATGTTGGGGTAAACCTGAAAAGTTTGGGTAGAGTCGGATCTAAATGTTGGCTAGGTAAGCGTCTTGTAGTAAGAGGAGTAGTTATGAACCCTGTAGACCATCCCCATGGGGGTGGTGAGGGGGTACAAAAAACCCTCAACTCCCTGGGGTTATCCTGCACTTGGAAGAAGTAGAAAAAAGAATAAATATAGTGATAATTTGATTTTGCGTATCCGTAGTAAATAGTAAAGTTGAGAAAATATAATTTATTTCTTTGTATTAAAAAAATAGGAGTAATTAACTGTGACATGACACGTTCACTAAAAAAAAATCCTTTTGTAGCGAATCATTTATTAAGAAAAATAAATAAACTTAACACAAAAGCAGAAAAAGAAGTAATAATAACTTGGTCGAGAACATCTACCATTTTACCCACAATGTTTGGCCATACCATTGCTATCCACAATGCAAATTAACATTTACCTATATATATATATATATATATATATATATATATAAATAATAGATCGTATGGTAGGCCATAAATTGGGAGAATTTTCACCCACTCTAAACTTCTGAGGACATTCGAAAAATAATAATAGATCTCGTCGTAAACGTTGATTTAGTAATAGTAATTTTTTAATTACTCAAAAATAATTTCTTAGAAATTAAAAAAATACATTTAAAAAATGTTTATTCATTTTTTAGTGAAAATGGAACCTTATGATTTGATGAAAAAAATATTTACAGTTAAAAAGGTAAGAAAGGCACGCCATGACCTATTATTCTTAAATAATAAATTGATAAAGATAAAAAAATAAAGTACAAAAATAGGATGTATCATTTTATGTATAGTTGTCATTTTATGTTTTATGTATATTAGTGGAGAATTATGGGGCAAAAAATAAATCTGTTTGGTTTCAGACTCGGGGCAACTCAAAGTCATGATTCTCTTTGATTTGCACAACCAATAAATTATTCTAATAATCTACAAGAAGATAAAAAAATATGAGATTGTATCACGAATTATATAGAAAAAAATATAAAAATATCTTTTGGTGTCGAGGGGATTGCACGGATAAAAATTCAAAAATTAATTGATCCGATTTAAATCATAATCTACATGGGATATTCCTTATATAGACACCCTAATATTCTTGTAGAATTTATAGCTGGACAATTAAAGAATAGAGTTTCTTTTCATAAAGCAATGAAAATATCTATTGAATTAACAGAACAAACATGTACAAAAGGAGTTCAAGTACAAATTGCAGGACGTATTGACGGAAAAGATATTGCATGCGTCAAGTGGATCAGAGAGGGTAGGGTTCCTCTACAAACCATTCGAGCTAAAATTGATTATTGTTCCTATCTAGTTCGAACTATTTATGGGATATTAGGGATCAAATTTTGGATATTTTTAAATTAATTTTATTTATCTTTAAGATTTCATGATTTGATAAAACAGAAAAATACTAATTTTTTATTTTTTATTTAAAAAAATCTCAAATTTTTTATAAGATTGAATAAATTATATTAATCATTTTATTTTGATATTGATAAAATTGCTATGCTTAGTGTGGGACTCGTTGATTTTTTTAGGATGGTTAGAATTCAATAAAAAAGAAACAATGACTCATAGTATGAATTAATTAATAATGATAACAACCAAGTCATCGCTTTGTATTATCTGGATCTATCGAACTAGTCAAAATAAATATATAAAAAAAGATAGAATGTATTGGAAATAGAATAATAACAATTGAAATATTGCATTGCATAAAAAAAGAAAAAAACCAATATGATTATGAGTTTTAAAGCAGTAAGAATATACAGAAAATGATGGGTTGAAAGAAAGAGAGAAAAATAATATCAATGATATAGAATTCTAATATGTCAAAGTCGATGGGTCATCCCATAACTCTCATAAAAATTAGTGTAATAGCGCATGAACATTGACTAATCCATATATCCATATTATAGATGAATATATTGCTAGAACAAAAAATCAATCAAGAGCCAAGAATCAATAAAAATTGAGAAGTTTGATTAAAAAAAAAAGAGAATATCATTTTAAATCTTATCACCTCTTAGGAAGCCTCCGTTGTACAATTCAGATCTAACTATTAAGGTAGAAGCGATGGGAATGACGAAACCTATGAATACCTAAGATTTTATTAAAAACCAATCTTAATGATTCATTGGGTAGGATGGCGAAACGAACCAAGAACCAATCCGTTTTTTTTAAGAGTCATGGTCGATAACCCTATATTTCATCTTAAATTGATAATGAAAGAGTCAATTTCTACCCGCGAAAATTTTTACTTTTTTATTATCCTATTTATAATCATCTTTATAAATTAAATAAAAAACGATTCGTTAGAATCTTATAACATAACAACATTATTTCGATCTAGTTATATATATAGAGATAGTTGCAATTGTCTAATTGTAGTCTATAAGAATACATGTTTAGTTATATATCAAAATAAGAATACATGTTTAGTTATATATCAAAATAAGATATACAAATTGTCAATAGACCAACGAGCTCTATAAAATCTCAAAAAAATATGAGATTCTATCATATTCTTCATTAAAGATATGTATGTATTTTCTATTATTTTATCAGTTAAATCTATTTATTTTTGAACCATTTTATTCGTGAGGAGCCATATGAGGTGAAAATCTCATGTACAGTTCTGTAATAGCGATGGAACTGAAAAACAGTCAACCACCAACTATAAACCCGAAAGAACCAGATTCCATAAACAACATAGAGGAAGGGTGAAAGGAATATCCTATCGAGGTAATCATATTTTCTTTGGACGATATGTGAAATGACTCGAAATGTACTACCAAAAATTTGACCTTATTTTGATCCTATATTTTTTTAAAAGCATGCAAGGTCTCTATAGTTATTATTACACTACAAATGTCCATCATTATCCACACTAAATACAATCTAGTCATGTATCCATGAATTTCATACATGTACTTCATAGAATCACTAAAAACCATTAATGCATATCCATACCATTAATAAGTCTCATCCTATGATAATTTAAGGATTACATAATTAGGAGTATCCCCAAACACAAATAACATCAAATATCATTTTAACATTTCACGAACAAAGTCATATAATTACAACCACAAAATTTCCTAGATCATCTACTCACGACAACCCTCTAAATCATCATTTAACCTACAAGGGAATTATCACAAACAGAACACAAGAAATACAAAGGGGTAAGACATTAAACTCCAAGAAATCAACATTATATAATTCACATTAAACAAAATATTAGACAAGTAACTATTCAATTAAATAGTAAATAAACAGTTATAAGGTATTACTCTTACCACCTAAACATTTAGGATCTTCCACATCTTACCATGAACATTTCCAAGCCCAAGATTGATTTAGAATACATCCAGTCATTTAGTAACCTTCACCGAAACTTACCATATCTCAAGTATTACATGTACTACACCACTTAGGGGAGCCAAAATATATTTCATCACATAGGGGAGCCAATAATATGTTTCACCACATAGGGGAGCCAATAATATGTTTCACCACATAGGGGGAGCCAAAATATGCTTCACCACACAGGGGAGCCAATAATATGCTTCACCACATAGGGGAGCAGTAACGACCCAATTTACACACTAGAAATTTCCACTTATTTTGACCCTATATAATTTTTTTTAAAGCATGCAACATTTCCATAGTTAATATAAATTTTACACTTGTCCATCTCTATTCAACCTAGATACAATCTAATCGTTCATTTCTTGAATCTCATATATTTACTTCATATAATGGCAGAAAACCATAATGCA
Organism: Lupinus albus; assembly: GCA_009771035.1. NCBI lineage: Eukaryota > Viridiplantae > Streptophyta > Magnoliopsida > Fabales > Fabaceae > Lupinus > Lupinus albus. The sequence goes on along the minus strand of CM020011.1, from coordinate 5,751,807 downwards.
TATCCATACCATTAATAAATATCATCCTATGTTAATTTAGGGATTACATAGTTAGGAGTATCCTCCAATACAAATGAAGTCAATTATCAGTTTAACAATTCATGAACATTAAATCATATAAATTACAGCCACTAAACTTCCTAGGTCATCTAGTCACTTCAATCCTCTAATCATCACTTTACCTGCAATGGAATTATCTTAGACAATACACAAGAAACACAAAGGGGTAAGATATTAAACTTCCAGATAATCAATATGATATTATTCACAATAAACGTAGGATTAGATAAATAATTAGACAATTATATACTAAGTAAACAATTATAAATTATTACTCTTACCACCTCAACAATTAAAATCTTCCATAACATACCATGAAGCTTACCAAGCCCAAGCTTGACTTTGAATACATTCCACCATTTAATAACCTTTACCGAAACTTACCATATCTCAAGTATTAACAATGCTACACCACTTAGGGGAGCCAAAATATGCTTCACCACATAGGGGAGCCAAAATATGCTTCACCACAAAAGGGAGCCAAAATATGCTTCATTGAGCCAATAATATGCTTCACCATATAGGGGAGGCAAAATATGCTTCATTGAGCCAATAATATGCTTCACGATATAGGGGAGCCAAAATATGCTTCATTGAGCCAATAATGTGCTTCACCACACAGGGGAGCCAAAATATGCTTCATTGAGCCAATAATGTGCTTCACCACATAGGGAAGCCAAAATATGTTATACAACTTTCCTTTCTCATCACTTCACTTATCATCAACAAATATCCAAGATAATTCACCATTATACATTAACACAAATACAAGTATAATGCTTCGCCCTTACCTTTATATGTGTTGGTGTTGGTGTTCGGTAACCTTGCTAGTTTCTCATTTTCCTCCTCCAACCTTAGGGTCTTTCCTCATCCACATCACACAACAACAAAAATCAATCTTTCGTTCACTTTACTCAATAATAACTTCATACAACATTGTCATTCATAAAAGGAAATACTCATGTTTCCATGTTTTCAAAGCTATTATCCTTAAGAAATTCAAAGCACGTAAACAACAAGCATTCACTCCTCACTCAACATTAATGACTCATAAACCACATTTCTAACCTCATATTTCACCCCTATTCACAACTATTTCGTTTTTGGTTTGGGTTTTCTAAAAATTAACATCTTATCAATACTATTTCCGAAGACAAACTCTAAATTATGCGTTTTCAATAGAAAAGCTAGATAGGAACAAACCACAACTCAAAAAAGAGGGTTATGTGGTTTTTCATACCAAGAGAAGAGACCCAAGTATACAAAATGAGTTTCAAAACAAGAGTGAATGTCAAAATCAAGAGGTTTACCTCTTCTCTAGCTTCTCTTTGCTTCTACACGAGCTCTTGCCAAGAAAATCACCTCCTCCTCTCTTCCCCCAAAAATATATCCCCATTTCACGTTTGGGGTTCTATTTTAGGGTTCTATTTTAGGGTTCAGGTTTCTAGACTCTTGCTCAAGCGAGGATTTCTCGCTCAAGCGAGGAGTTCACGACTTTTCAAATTTCAAACTCTGATGTTCTCGCTCAAGCGGCGGAGCCTCGCTCGAGCGAAAATCTTATAGTCCCATCAGCCTTTCTCTCGCTTAAGCGGTTACACCCTCGCTCAGGCGAGAATCCTTCTGTATCCTCGACATTCTCTCGCTTAACCGAGTAAACTCTCGCTTAGGCAAGAATCCCAGAAAAATCTTGGGAGCAACATTGAGCCGCTCGCTTGGGTGAGATCCTCTCGCTCAAGAGAGAATCGTACAGTAATTGTAAGGACCCAAATTCTACCCTTGAAAATTTTGTTTTTATATTACCATTTTTATACATACATTCCACATCTTGCTCTAATTTTTCTCATACTCAATTCGTAAAACCACCCTTACAGTACATGAAGTTAATATATATCTCATATTGCGGAAAAACATAATTCATGTATAACTTTCATCGGTAATTACCGCATATGTTTAACTATGGGTTTCCAAAATTACCCATAGATACTAATATCCAGCATTACTCAAAAATGTTGATAAGTTAAATGATTACAAATACAAATCATCCATATAGCAATTTCTCAACACAAAAAGCAAAAATAGAAGATCCAAGTCTTAAGCTCCTAAAGCCCGAACCAAGCATCCTCAACTACCCTGTTTACCTGCAATGGGATTATCAATGACAAATACACACAACACACAAGGGAGTAAGTCATCGAAACAATAAATACTATTATAAGATAATCCACTTTTTAAAGGGGTTAGTAAACCATTTGTTTTATAAATTCATTTTGTGCTACATTACTTGAGCAGCCAAAGCGTTGCTACATAACTTGAGCCAAAGTATTGCTACATAACTTGAGCCAAAGTATTGCTACATAACTTGAGCGAAAGTTTGCTACATAGCTTGAGCCAAAACATTGCTACATAACTTGAGCCAAAGTATTGCTACATAGCTTGAGCCAAAGCATTGCTACATAACTTGAGCCAAAGTTTTGCTTCATAACTTGAGCCAAAGTGTTGCTACATAACTTGAGCCAAAGTGTTCCTACGTAACTTGAGCCAAAGTTTTGCTTCATAACTTGAGCCAAAGTCGCTAACCAATCATGGTCGGCTAAAATCATATTTTCTTTTCATTGATACCTCATAAATCCGTAAACAGTAAATCCACGCATACCATTATCATAAACACACCCATATATGTTTACCATAACTAAGCGATTCATCACTTTATCGTATTCACACCCATAAAAATACACATATTATCCATTCCCACATGCCATTTAAAGACTCCTCCTTACCTTGGTGAGTGTTGGGTTGGGTTCTTGGTAACTGCACTTGTTCCACCGACACCGCCGCCAACTCTAGGATCTTTCCCATTCCCACCATACAACACAATATTAGTCATATATTCCAAATATCATATAAACAACTTATATTGCAATATTTAACCGTACAAGATATTCATCATGTTTTCAATGTGGCTAAACTATTTTCATCATAAGTTCACAACCATCCAAAACATGCATAATCATCTCATATTTTAACATTAGTAAGTAAACTCATCTTCTACCTCTAGCATTTTACCCATTTTCCATTTTAACCACATTTTCTCTTTAGGGTTTTGGGGTTTTCATGAATCAACCCACACCCTTTCCATTCTGGAAATACTAACTTTAAACCAAGAGTTTACATGGTCAAAACGACACAAAATGAACCACAACTCAAAAGGATGAGTTTCCATGGTTTCTCACATTTTAAGAAGAGATCTAACATACCCAAAATGAGTTTTAAAGAGGAGAAGAGAATTAGAATCAAGAGTTTTACCTCTTCTCAAGCTCTTGGATGAGTATCTAAGCTCCTTGCCCTTGGAAAAGCTCTCTTCTCTCACCTCTCTTCAATTCTTAACCCTAAAATGTGTTTGGGGTTCCTCATTAAATGCTGTCTCGTCGGGTTCTCGCTCAAGCGAGAAAATCCTGCCCATTTTAAAAACTCAAATCTGACCCTCTCGCTCAAGCGAGAATCTCACAATGTCAAAGGCTTCCTCTCGCTCAAGCGAGGGATTCTCGCTCAAGCGAGGGATTCTCGCTCAAGCGAGGGATTCTCGCTCAAGCGAGGGATTCTCGCTCAAGCGAGAATCTCACAGTCCCCAACAGGCTTCAACATGCCATTTCTCGCCCAAGCGAGACAACTCTCGCTCAGGCGAGAATCCTCCAGTATAGCCCAGGATTTCACCTTCCCAGGGGATCTTTTCTCGCCCAAGCGAGAATCTCTCGCTCAAGCGAGGATCCTTGGACTGATACTATAATTTAAGAGACTTAAAAATTAAGGTGTTACAATCCTCCCCCCCTTATAAGAATTTTCGTCCTCGAAAATTAAACATACCTTGATCCAAATAAATGAGGGTAATCCTCCCTCATCTCTTGCTCAACTTCCCAAGTAGCGTTCCCTTCGTCCACTTGGCTCCACAACACCTTCACCAAAGGAATCTCTTTGCCTCTCAACCTTTTGATACTGGTATCTAAGATTCTCACAGGCAACGTCGCGAAAGTCAGGTTATCCTTCAATTCTATCTAGTCCGACTCAACTACATGAGATGGATCTCCAACATATTTTCTCAACTGAGATACATGAAACACATTGTGGAGATTCGACAACAACGGTGGTAAGGCAACTCGATACGCTACAGGCCCAATCCTCTTCAGTATTTGATAAGGCCCAATAAATCGCGGAGTCACCTTACGAGATTTCAGCACTCTACCAATTCCGGTAGTCGGAACTACTTTCATGAAAACATGATCTCCCTCCTTAAATTCAAGAGGCTTCCACCTCTTATCGTAGTAGCTTTTCTGCTAACTCTGTGCCATTCTCATATTCTCCGGGATTTTCTTGACCTTATCTGTCGTTTCTTGCACCAGTTCGGGCCCCAATATCAAGTTCTCCCCAGTCTCAAACCAACTCACTGGAGTTCGGCATTTCCTACCATACAACGCCTCGTAAGGTGCCATCCCACTACTCGAATGGAAGCTATTGTTGTAGGTAAATTCGATCAGCGGCAACATGTCATCCCAACTCCTTGGTTGTTCTAAGACACAGGCCCTCAAAAGGTCATCCAATGACTGTATTGTCCTTTCTGATTGACCGTCCGTTTATGGATGATAAGTTGAACTCAGCTTTAACTTAGTTCCCAAAGCGGTTTGCAAACTCGTCCAAAAGTTTGAAGTGAAACGGGGGTCCCTATCCGACACAATGCTTGACGGTATTCCATGCAAGCGAACAATTTCTCTGATATACAGATCTGCCAATCTCTCCAAAGAGTACCTCATGTTCATAGGAAGAAAGTGAGCAGATTTAGTTAACCGATCCACGATCACCCATATTGAATCATACCCTCTCTGAGCAAAATCCATGGAGATACTATCCCACTTCTAAACGGGAATTTCTAGGGATTGTAATTCTCCTGCTGGTCGCTGATGCTAAATCTTGGCCTTCTGACATACCAGACAACTCGAGACATACAAGGCCACATCCCTTTTCAACCCAGACCACCAAAACATTATTTTCAAATCTTGATACATCTTCGTGGTCCCTGGGTGAAAACTCAGTTTGCTCTTATGGGACTCCTCTAAAATATCCTTCCGTAATTTCTCATCACGAGGTACACAGACCCTTCCTTTGTAACGCAACATTCCTCTCGGGTCCGTTGTGAAATTGGTATGCTTACCACTTAGCATCAGATTCCGTTTTTCCATTAGCTCACTATCCTCAACTTGCATTATTTGTATTTGATCAAACAACTCATTTGTGACTTTCAGCATTCCCAAAATCATACTATGAGGCTTCATCTGAACCTCTAGGTTAATATCTCTGAACTCTTCAATCAGTTTCCCTTCTCTAACCATCAAAGCTAACATGTGCAACGACTTTCGACTTAGTGCATCTACCACCACATTGGCCTTTCCCGGGTGGTACTGCAACCCAAAGTTGTAATCTTTAAGGAATTCCATCCATCTCCTCTGTCTCATGTTTAATTCCTTTTGATCAAATAAGTACTTCAAGCTCTTGTGGTCACTGTACACTTCAAATTTCACACCATAGAGATGGTGTCTCTAGATTTTTAAGGCAAACACCACTACAGCCAACTCAATATTGTGGGTAGGATAGTTCTGCTCGTGCGTTCTCAACTATCGAGAAGCATAAGCCACAACCTTCCCTTCTTGCATCAACACACAACCCAAACCTTGCTTGGATGCATCGCAATAAACATTGAAGTCTCGATCGGTACAAGGAAGGACCAAAACTGGCGCTGTAGTCAACCTGCGTTTTAACACTTGGAAACTTTCTTCACATCGAAATGTCCACACATACGGTTCCCATTTCCTAGTGAGCTTTGTCAAAGGTAGAGCCAACTTCGAAAACCCTTCTATGAATTTTCGATAATACCCAGCCAAACCCAGAAAGCTTCTGATCTCAGTGACTGACTTGGGCACTGCCCATTCCATAACCGCTTCAACCTTTGAAGGATCTACAGCCACCGCTTCCTTGGATATCACATGTCCAAGAAAATTTACTGACTCCAACCAGAAGTCACATTTTGACAGCTTTGCATATAACCGATTCTTGCTAAGAAGTTCTAGCACAATCCGCAGGTGCTCAGTATGTTCCTCTCGGCTTTTGGAGTAAATCAAAATGTCATCAATGAATACCACTATGAAAGTATCTAAATACGGATGAAAAATCTGATTCATGTAGTCGGTAAATATTGTTGGAGCATTCGTTACCCCAAAAGGCATGACCAAATATTCAAAATGTTCGTACCTGGTCCTAAACGTCGTCTTAGGAATATCTTCCGACTTCACACGAAGTTGGTGGTAGCCAGACCGAAGATCAATTTTTGAGAACACTACCGCTCCTCTCAATTGATCCATCAAGTCATCGATCTGAGGCAACAGATACTTGTTCTTAATAGTGACCTTATTCAACTGCCGGTAGTCGGTACACAACCGCATACTACCATCCTTTTTCTTAACCAACAAAACATGTGCACCCCAAGGCGAGACTCTAGGACGAATGAACTTCTTTTCCAACAAGTCCTTAACCGCTTTTTCAACTCCGCCAATTCCAACGGTGCCATTCTATAAGGAGATATAGAGATGGGTCCCGTTCCCGGTACCAAATCAATAGAGAATTCGACTTCTCTTACTGGAGGTAATTCCGGAATCTCGCCAGGAAATACCTCAGGAAACTCCCGAACTATCGGAATGTCCTCAACTGTGGGTTTTTTACTACCCTCCAGGGATGCCAACAACATAAACACGGCTCCTCCCTCTTTACAAGAAGTCTGGACTTCCTTTCCCGACAATGGCTTCATGTTATTGCCTTTATCAGAAACCTCATCAAGATTCCCAAATACCACGGTCTTATCCGCACAATTTAACATCACATGATTAGTCGACAACCAGTCCATCCCCAAAATTAGATCCAACTGAGTTAGTGGTAAGAAGATCAAATCAACGGTAAAAGTTCTACCATTTACCACTACTGGACATCGTGACACAACTGTCGATACCACCAAAGGCACATCATTTGGGGTGGACACGACCAAGTCGAAAGGCAACGACTCAGTTTGTAATTTCAGTCTATCCACGCAGTCATTAGACACAAAGGAGTGTGTCGCTCCCGAATCAAACAACACTAAAAGAGGAATACCTGCCACTATACAATTACCTTTGATCAGGCCATCCACATTCGATGTCTCTGCACCACTCATGGTGAACACTCTACCAGTGGTTCTAGGTCATTCAGCCCTCACCTCATTCGCGCCCTGCAGTAGCTTAGGACAATATCGTTTGGTGTGCCCAGCTTCCTTGCAGTAGAAGCAGCTAAGTGTCGTTCCCCGGCACCACTCACCAACATGATTCTTGTCACACTTGTTGCAAAAGGATGGAGATTGAACTTGTGATCCTCCTGCCTTAGCATGTGGCCTCGGTCCATGCGAACTATTTCTCCGATTCCCAGCAGTAAAGGAGTATGGTTTGTTCCTCTCGGAAAGCCTTACCCTTTCCCTTTCCAAAACTCCTTTGAGGCCCAATATGTTTTGGAGGATTGGTTCGAGGAGTCATCACTTCATCTTTAGTCAAGTCGTCCTCAAACATTCTGCACTTGTTTACCAGGGTGGCAAAATCCGCGATCTCTTGGTGCCTGAACATCCGTTTTAGCTTGGGCTTCAGGCCCGATTCAAATTTAGAACACTTGGACCTTCCGTCCATTTCCAACTCAGCGTATGGACAAAACCGTGCCAATTCCTCAAACTTGGTCGCGTACTCTCCCACAGACATGTTACCCTGCTCCAACCTCAGAAACTCCATTTCCTTCTTCCTCTTCAGATCAGCAGGAAAATATTTCTGAAGGAATTTCTCCTTGAAGGTAGTCCATGTAATCACTCGCCCCTCTATTTCCATCTGCCGCCTAGTAAATTCCCACCCATTTTCAGCCTCCTTCATCAACATATAAGAAGCATACGTCACCTTCTGAACGTCACTACAACCCAGGGCTCGGAATATGCGTTCCAAGTCTTGAATCCACTCAATCGCCGCATCAGGAGCGAACCCACCTTGGAAGTGACTAGGATTCTGCTTGAGGAACTCACTCAACCCACGGTACTCGGCCGGATCGGGTGGGACTAAAGGTTGTGAGCTAGGACTTAACCCGGGGTTCTGATTCAGATTGTGCAAGTTCTCGTTAACCTATTGTAATGCCGCAACCATCTGGGCCAATAGGTCGTTCGGAACATTCTGACTTGCTCCTCTTCCTCTTCCTGCCATATGTACCTGTACTCACTCACTTGTCAGTAATTGGATTTGTATAATAACAGTGCACATAACCACTTAACAATCATCGCAATTCAAACAATGTCAACACATAAAGTTTTCAAAGAAGCATGGAAGGTCATATCCTAGGTCGCAGGATTAACTATGCTCTGATACCATAATGTAAGGACCCAAATTCTACCCTTGAAAATTTTGTTTTTATATTACCATTTTTATACATACATTCCACATCTTGCTCTAATTTTTCTCATACTCAATTCGTAAAACCACCCTTACAGTACATGAAGTTAACATATATCTCATATTGCGGAAAAACATAATTCATGTATAACTTTCATCGGTAATTACTGCATATGTTTAACTATGGGTTTCCAAAATTACCCATAGTTACTAATATCCAGCATTACTCAAAAATGTTGATAAGTTAAATGATTACAACTACAAATCATCCATATAGCAATTTCTCTACACAAAAAGCAAAAAACGAAGATCCAAGTCTTAAGCTCCTAAAGCCCGAACCAAGCATCCTCAACTACCCTGTTTACCTGCAATGGGATTATCAATGACAAATACACACAACACACAAGGGAGTAAGTCATCGAAACAATAAATACTATTATAAGATAATCCACTTTTTAAAGGGGTTAGTAAACCATTTGTTTTATAAATTCATTTTGTGCTACATTACTTGAGCCAAAGTTTTGCTACATAGCTTGAGCCAAAGCGTTGCTACATAACTTGAGCCAAAGTATTGCTACATAACTTGAGCCAAAGTATTGCTACATAACTTGAGCCAAAGTTTTGCTACATAGCTTGAGCCAAAACATTGCTGCATAACTTGAGCCAAAGTATTGCTACATAGCTTGAGCTAAAGCATTGCTACATAACTTGAGCCAAAGTTTTGCTTCATAACTTAAGCCAAAGTGTTGCTACAAAACTTGAGCCAAAGTGTTGCTACAAAACTTGAGCCAAAGTGTTGCTACAAAACTTGAGCCAAAGTGTTGCTACATAACTTGAGCCAAAGTTTTGCTTCATAACTTGAGCCAAATTCGCTAACCAATCATGGTCGGCTAAAATCATATTTTCTTTTCATTAATACCTCATAAATCCGTAAACAGTAAATCCACGCATACCATTATCATAAACACACCCATATATGTTTACCATAACTAAGCGATTCATCACTTTATCGTATTCACACCCAGAAAAATACAAATATTATCCATTCCCATATGCCATTTAAAGACTCCTCCTTACCTTGGTGAGTGTTGGGTTGGGTTCTTGGTAACTGCACTTGTTCCACCGACACCGCCGCCAACTCTAGGATCTTTCCAATTCCCACCATACAACACAATGTTAGTCATTTATTCCAAATATCATATAAACTACTTATATTGCAATATTTAACCGTACAAGATATTCATCATGTTTTCAATGTGGCTAAACTATTTTCATCATAAGTTCACAACCATCCAAAACATACATAAGCATCTCATATTTTAACATTAGTAAGTAAACTTATCTTCTACCTCTAGCATTTTACCCATTTTCCATTTTAACCACATTTTCTCTTTAGGGTTTTGGGGTTTTCATGAATCAACCCACACCCTTTCCATTCTTGAAATACTAACTCTAAACCAAGAGTTTACAAGGTAAAAACGACACAAAATGAAACACAACTCAAAAGGATGAGTTTCCATGGTTTCTCACATTTTGAGAAGAGATCCAACATACCCAAAATGAGTTTTAAAGAGGAGAAGAGAATTAGAATCAAGAGTTTTACCTCTTCTCAAGCTCTTGGATGAGTATCTAAGCTCCTTGCCCTTGGAAAAGCTCTCTTCTCTCACCTTTCTCAATTCTTAACCCTAAAATGTGTTTGGGGTTCCTCATTAAATGTTGTCTCGTCGGGTTCTCGCTCAAGCGAGATTGTTCTGGCTCAAGCGAGAAAATCCCACCCATTTTAAAAACTCAAATCTGACCCTCTCGCTCAAGCGAGAATCTCACAGTGTCAAAGGCTTCCTCTCGCTCAAGCGAGGGATTCTCGCTCAAGCGAGAATCTCACAGTCCCCAACAGGCTTCAACATGCCATTTCTCGCCCAGGCGAGAATCCTCCAGTATGGCCCAGGATTTCACCTTCCCAAGTGATCCTTTCTCGCCCAAGCGAGAATCTCTCGCTCAAGCGAGGATCCTTGGACTGATACTATAATTTAAGAGACTTAAAAATTAGGGTGTTACAGTAATTCCCAGACCTTCTGAGTTTCACTGTACTTATGAAAAATAGAATTTAGGGTGTTACAATCCCCCCTCTAATAAGAATTTCCGTCCCCGAAAATTAATTACCAAATTTCCATCCATCATGTCGCGTTCCAATTCCCAAGTTGCATCCCCATCATCCACTTGATTCCAAAGCACTTTCACCAAAGGAATTTCCTTACCCCTCAATTTCTTGACGCTTCTATCCAAGATTCTCACGGGTAAAGTTATAAACGTCAAGTTGTCCTTCAGTTCAATCCGACCAGGCTCAATAAAATGTGATGGATCCCCAACATACTTTCTCAATTGAGACAAATGGAAGACATTGTGGAGATTCGACAACAACGGGGGTAGGCCACTCGATATGTTATGTGGCCAATTCTCTTCAAAATATGTTATGGCTCGATAAATCTGGGAGCAAGCTTACGAGATTTCAAAACTCGACCAATCCCAATAGTCGGAACCACTCTCATGAAGACATGATCCCATTTGTTAAACTCAAGAGACTTTTTTCTCTTATCATGATAACTCCTTTGTCGACTTTGTGCTATTCTCATATTCTCAGTTGTTTCTCGGACCACCTCGGGTCCAACACCAAATTCTCCCTAGTTTCAAACCAACTTATAGGAGTTCTACATCCCCTCTCATACAATGCTTCATATGGTGTCATTCTGATACTCGAGTGAAAACTGTTTTTCTAAGTAAACTCAATTAGAGGTAACATGCTATCCCAGCTTCCTGGTTGATCCAAAACACAAGCCCTCAACAAATCCTCCAACAATTGAATAGTTCTCTCAGATTGACCGTCCGTTTGCGGTTGGTAAGCGGAACTCAATTTTAACTTAGTCCCTAGAGCAGTTTGTAAACTGGTCCAAAAGTTCGAAGTGAAACGTGGGTCCTTGTCCGCCAAACGTTCCAATGAATACCTCATGTTAACAGGTAGGAAATGAGCAGACTTTATTAACCGGTCCACAATTACCCATATTTAGTCATAGCCTTTTTGAGTCTTCGGAAAACCCGGCACAAAATGCATCGAGATACTCTCCCACTTCCAAACAGTAATTTCCAAAGGTTGTAGTTCACCTGCCCGTCTCTGATGTTCAATCTTGGCCTTCTGACAAATCAAACAACTCGTAACATACAGATCTACATCCTTTTTCATTCTCGACCACTAGAACAACTTCTTCAAATCTTGGTACATTTTAGTCGTTCTAGGATGAAAGCTCATCTTACTCTTATGGGCTTCATCAAGGATACTCTTTCTCAATTACACATCATGAGGTACACACTCTCTCCCTTGGCACCTCAACAATCCATTAGAATCTATCATTAAATCTTTCTCTTTCCCATTACTATCGAAACTTTCTTAGCCATTAGCTCCCAATCATTCATTTGCATTAACTTTATCTGATCGAATAACTCATTTGTGACCTTGAGCATTCCCAAAATCATGCTATGGGGCTTGACTCCAACTTCCAAATTCATATCCCTGAAATCCTCAATCAATTTCTCCTCATGGACCATTAATGCGGACACATGTAGCGACTTCCGACTCAAAGCATTTGCCACTACATTGGCCTTTCAAGAATGATATTGAAGACCAAAATCATAATCTTTTAGAAACTCCATCCACCTTCTCTGCCTCATGTTCAGTTCCTTCTAATCGAACAAATATTTCAAAATCTTGTGATCACTGAAAACCTCAAACATCACACCATAAAGATGGTGTCTCCAAATATTCAAGGCAAAAACCACAATGGCTAATTCAAAAGCGTGGGTACGGTAGTTTTGCTCATGCGGTCTTAACTGCATCGAAGCATAAGCAACAACTTTCCCTTCCTGCACCAGTACACAACCCAAACCTTGCGCGGATGCATCACAGTACACATTAAAATCACGGTCGGTACAAGGAAGAACCAACACGAGTGCTGTAGTCAATCTCCGCTTTAGCTCTTGGAAGCTTTATTCACAACGGGTTGTCCAAACATACGGTTCCCCCTCTCTAGTCAACTTAGAGGTAAAGCTAACTATGATAACCCTTCAATGAATTTCCAGTAATAACCAGCCAATCCCAGAAAACTTCTAATCTCAATAACTGACTTCAGCACAACCCATTCCATCAATGCCTCAACCTTAGAACGGTCCACTGCCATTCCTTCTCTAGATATGACATGTCCGAGCAAGTTCACATATTCCTGCCAAAAATCACACTTTCACAGTTTTGCATACAGATGGTTGTCCTTAAGAATTCCCAAAACAACTCTCACATGTTTTGTTCTTCTCGGATGTTAGAATATACCAGAATATCATCAATAAATACTATTACAAAAAATCTAAGTACGGATGAAAAATCTGATTCATGTAGTCGATAAATATTGCTGGGGATTTCGTCAAACCAAAATGGATTACTAGGTATTCAAAATGTCCATACCTCGTCCTGAAGGCAGTCTTAGGAATATCTTTTGTTTTCACTATGAGTTGGTGATAACCTGATCGAAGATCGATCTAAGAAAATATCACTGCTCCTCTTAACTGATCCATCAAATCATCGATCCAAGGCAATGGATACTTGTTCTTAATTGTGACCTTGTTCAGTTGTCTATAATCGGTGCACAACCTCAAACTGCCATCTTTATTCTTCACCAATAACACCGGTGCACCCCACGGCAAAACACTGGGGCAAATTAACTTCCTAGCCAACAAGTCCTCAATCTGCTTCTTCAGTTCAGTCAGCTCTAACGGTGCCATTCTATACGGAGCTATATAAATGGGTCCCGTTCCTGACATTATATCATTGGAGAATTCAACTTATCGCACTAGAGGCAAATCTGGAATATCAACAGGAAATACCTCAGGGAACTCACATACTACCGGTATGTCCTCAACTCTTGGTTTCTCAATCCCTTCCAGAGAAGTTAACAACATATACATTGACTCCCCTTCCTTAAGGGAAGACTTTATCTCTTTAGCTGACACTAGATCTTGACCTCTGGATGGATCGGAGGCTTCGCTGAAATCTCCAAATACCACCGTCTTGTCAAAACAGTTTAGCAGTACATGGTGTTCCAACAACCAGTCCATTCCTAGAATTATGTCTAGTTGGGACAGCGACAAACATATCAAGTCTATAGTAAAGGTTCTATCATTTACCACTACCGGACACTAAGAAACAAATGTCGATACCACCACAGGTGCACTAGTAGGGGTGGACACGACTAAGTCGAAGGGTAGCGACTCAGTTCGTAAATTCAGTCGCTCCACACAATATAAAGACACAAAGGAGTGTGTCGCTCCTGAATCAAATAATACAATAAGCGGGATACTTTTCACCATATAGTTACCTTGGATTAAACCAACCACATTTGTCGCCTCTGCACCACTCGTGGTGAATACTCTGCTAGTGGTTCGAGGCTTCAAAGCTCTCACAACATTCACACTCTGACACAGTTTGGGACAATACCTCTTCACGTGCTCGGGCTCCTTAAAGTAGAAGCAACCGCTTCCCATCCCGGGACAAACGTTCGCAGAATGGCTTTGACCACATATGTTGCATACAGACGAAGAGTTTGATTGTGACCCTCCCGCATTGGTGTAAGTGTAAGAATGAGATTGCAACTAAGAGGGGGGTGAATTAGTTGTTATAAAAGTATGTCCACTTTTTCTGCAAAATCAAGAGTTTAAGTGCAGCGAAAAAGTAATGATTGAAAAATAGAAAGATAAAGAAGAAGAGAGTACGTAGGTGTTTTATACTGGTTCACCTTCTTGTCCACCGAAGGCTACATCCCGTATTCTTGCAGCACAAAAGATTTCAATTCTTAAATATTATGAGTTGCAATTACAATATCTCACCCCGAGATCTCTATGTACCTTACACACTCACTAATACTTAATCACCTTGGAAAACACCTTTCCAAGTAACTCCCTTAGAAAACACCTTTCCAATTAACTCTATCCCCTTTCTATTCACACCCTTGTGAAAGAAAGTATTCTTGCAAAATGAAGAATTTACAACAATGGCAGGATTGCCTTTACAAGTTTGATATGACAATTATAACTTGCAATCCATCAACTCTTGTATACTATAAGTGATAATTCTTTTGGAAGTTTAGAAAACTTAGAAACACTCTTAAGCAACTCAGAAAAATAACATTGAAAGTTTGAGTGCAAGTTGCTAAAAAGTGCAGAAAAATATTCAGAAAAAGTGTAAGAGCTTTTGAAAGAATTGTATGAAAGTTGTTCAATGAGTTATGTTATGAGTTATGTGTTATAATGCCTATAGGCTTTCCAATCAACAATAACACCTCTAGGGAATGAAACACTTTCCTTTGGGGTGAAAACCTTTCACTTTGAAATCTGAAAAACTGGTGTAATAGCTCTCAGTAATTGATTACAACAAGTGGGTAATCGATTACCCAAACGTTCTGTCCAACAACATTTTCAAAAATAACACAGTGTAATCGATTACACACTTTGAGTAATCGATAACCCAAATGGTCTGTAACCTGTATTTTCGAAAATTACTTAGTGTAATCGATTACCTAATTTGAGTAATCGATTACCCGGATATTTTGTAACTGGTAATCTGTTACTCAAGGACAGTAATGGATTACTTTGAGCAGTTGGAAGTTGGATAACTCATTTCTCACACATGTAACCTGTTACTAAAGTACAGTAACTCGTTATATACTATTTTTGAAAATTGTTTTGATTATACTTAGAGTGTTTCAATTTTCTTTAAAAATATTTTGAGCATTACTACTAAAGTATATTCAAGAGTATAGGATAGAAGTACCTATTAAGACTTAGACTATTTTGTCTTGAAGCTTCATCTTCTTTATCTTCATAAGTATTCTTCCTTTCTTCTTTTTGGTGATGTTGGTGTCTTCATCAAAACCGTGCCAAGGTCGGGAGCAAGATCTTCTTCACAATCTCCCCCTTTTTGATGATAACAAACCAATATCTTCTTGACAATGTAGTTTTCTGAGAGCAACATACTTTGTGATGTTCATGACTTGTATTGAGTATGCTCCCCCTTACATTTGGAGTTATGTGCCTGAAAGAATTTCACAGAAAATACACTTCTCCCAAGTTTTCTCCCCATTTTGACTTCATCAAAATGAAGAAAAGCCAAGAGTCCAGCACAATATACAATATATACATAGCATACAATATAGTTATAGCTTGTATGAAGCGAATCATAAAGATAACATTGCATAGAAAGCAATAAATGATGTTCTTACATATTAAAAGCAAAAACAAAAAAAAACATAAATTGTTCACGACCAATAAAAAATACAATCAGAAATCCTAGACAAAATGAACGTCCATGCTAATCAGCCTTGAAGAGATACGATGAAGTTCATATTGGATTTGTTGATTTTGAGCGTCAAGAGCATCCATCAGATTAGTGATGTAGCCTCGAAGCGAAAACAACTCGCCCATTATGATTTGATTTGAAGGCATGGCAGCAGATGAGGTAGATTGAGCATGAAACTCAGGAGGGTTAGGATTGGTAGGTTTTGGTTGTGCGGTTGGAGCAGTCGGTCGATCGGTTACATGCTTATAGGTGCGACGGTCAATAGGATCTATAGAGAACCCCATTTTGCGGACAACTTCCACATCAATCTTGCTTTCGCAAAGATTTAGAGCGACCTTAGTTTCACCATCAGTAGATATGCCGAAATGCTTGAGAATTTTGGTTATGAAGATAGCATAAGGCAAAGGACTTTGAGAACCGCGAACATGTCACATTTGTTGCATTATCATCAGAGTCCAAATGGTTTTGATGTTAAACTTCATTGCATACATCAATTGGAGTTCTATGTCACTTATTTGCGAATGGTTTCAAAATTTTGGTAAGAAGACATAGCTCAGAAAATAATGGAGCAAATGATCTTCGAGTTTGCCAAAGCCTTGTTGCTTACGTTGTTCTATTTCCTCTTTAGAAATTCTACATAAAGAAAGATAGAATTCCTTTCGATCGTAGTTATCCAACTCACAAACAAGGCCGAACCCTGTTGTGCTTCCTTGAAAGGGTATGATACAGTACAATGAACAGAACGTTTTAGCATCCAAACTAATATCTTTTCCTTTCCCGGAGGAAGTAAGGTGATGTTTGCGAAAGTTCATGTTGCAGTAAAATACACGAACAAGCTCATGATAAATATCGGTCGATTCACATCAAAAGTCAAAAATATTTTGTTGTTGTAAAAGATAAGGAAAAGGAAAGTCTTCAAACTCAAAATTTCCTACTTTACCGAATTTAGGTGTGAAGATTGTGCGTCAATGAAAATGCTCCTCGAACACATTGTGTTGTTCGTTGTTAGCAAGAAGCCTTGTCAAGTTGAGAGGATTTGACTCCATAGATGAAGTTCCTTGCTTTGATTGACTCACACTTGAGCATTGTTTCTTTGTTCTTGAAGAGGAAGCAATGGAAATGGTTTTTGAAGTTTTAGGTTTTTGGGTTTTGGTGATTTGTGGTTTTTTGATTCAATCTTATAAACACGAAAAAGATGGTGTAGAGGTGTTTAGAAACGATAATGTGATATGAATAGACACAAAAATCACTCAAAACAAATCAAAAATGAAGATTTTAGAGATTGGGAGAGGAAAGAACTCGAGTTACAAGAGAGAGAGGATGATTAGTTTGAAACAGTGCAGAAATCCTTATATATAACTGCACAGAGTAATCGATTACACGCAGAGAGTAATCGGTTACTCATTTTCAAATTTTTAAAATTTAAAACAGCAGCTTTGAGTAATCGATTACACTTTGTTGAGTAATCGGTTACTCAATTTGAAAATTTGACATTTTTCAAACAACAATGTTGTGTAATTGATTACACATAGTCAGTAATCGATTATTGAGTCTCATTGTCTCCCTACTAATGCTAAAATAGAATTTTTGACCCAAAAACTTGAAAATTTTATACATAAATAAATACATTTAAGTTCAAGTAGGCATTAGATATACATAATGAAGCATACATATAATCATATAAATATGTTAAGAAAGGTAAGCTTCATCAAGAGTGCCTAATTTGCATCTAATTTTGTAAAAAGGCTCTTTAGCCAATGGTTTAGTAAAAATGTATGCTAATTGGTTATGATTATCAATGAATTCTATCGTCACATCTTTCTTTTGGACATGATCCCTAAGGAAGTGATGCTTTATATCGATGTGTTTGGTTATAGAATGCATAATAGGATTATTTGTGAGGTTTATAGCACTAGTAATGTCACATTTTAAAGGTGTACAACCTAAGTCTAAGCCATAATCTCGTAATTGTTGTTTAAGCCACAACACTTTGGCACAAGAACTACCTGATGCTATATATTTTGCTTCAGCAGTGCTTAGGGAAACACATGCTTGTTTCTTGCAAGACCAAGAAACTAAAGCATTTCCTAAAATATGACAAGTACCACTTGTACTTTTCCTCTCAGATTTGCATCCAGCAAATTCTGAATATGAGAAACCAACCAAATGACATATACTTCCTTTTGGATACCACAATCCAACGTCAGTTGTGCCTTTAAAATATTTCATGATTCTCTTAACAGCAACTAAGTGTGATTCTTTAGGTTTAGATTGATAGCGACCACACAGACATACACTAAACATGATATCAGGTCTACTAGTAATTAAATATAAAAGAGATCCGATCATACCTCGATACTATGATATTTCAATGCATTTTCCTGCTTCATCCTTATCGATGTAAGTACTTGATCCCATAGGAGTAGCTATTGTCTTGCAATCATCCATATCAAATATTTTCAATAAGTCTCTGCAGTACTTGGATTGACTCACAAAAATGCCATCATGAAGTTGTTTGATTTTTAGTCCAAGGAAGTAATTCAACTTCCCCATCATGGACATTTCAAACTCTCCTTGTATCATTTTGCCAAACTCACTACACAAATTCTTATTAGTAGAACCAAAAATAATATCATCGACATAAATTTGAACTAAAAGCGTGTGATGATTTATTTTCTTTATAAATAGTGTAGTATCAACTTTTCCTTTGGTAAATCCCTTTTCTATTAGAAAGTTCATTAGACGATCATACCAGGCACCTGAAGCTTGCTTTAAGCCATAGAGAGCTTTCTTCAATTTATAGACATGAGAAAGATGTTTGTAGTCTTCAAAACTAGGAGCTTGTTCTAAAAACACTTCTTCTTGAATGTATCCGTTGAGAAAAGCACTCTTTACCTCCATTTGATAAAGCTGAAAATTCAAAGAACATGCATATGCAAGTAATAGCCTAATAGCTTCAAGTGTAGCAACCAAAGCGAAGGTTTCATCAAAGTCTATACCTTCTTCGTGGTTGTATCCTTGGGCTACTAATCTAGCCTTATTTCTAACAATAATACCATTTTCATCTGATTTATTTCAAAATACCCAACGAGTTCCTATAACATGCCTATTTTTAGGTCTAGGAACAAGTTCCCAAACTTCATTTCTCTCAAACTGGTTTAATTCTTCTTGCATAGCAAGAATCCAATGTTCATCCTCGATTGCATGTTTAGACAAGCATCTTCTAGCCTTACGCGGGTAGTGATACCCTTGCTTATATCGCCAATAATGTTGTCAATAGGATGGTCTCGATGAGTTCTCCATTCTTTTGGTAAATTAGAGTGAATATGCTCTTCTTGTGAGGATAGATTATCATCCATTTTCAAATGCTCAGAATTGGTTGTAGAATCAATAATATATTTTTCATTTGAAAGAGATATTGGCAAGTCCTCTTCATCAAGAGTTAACGCATCCTTTATCAAAGGATTGGTTTCATCAAAAGATACATAAACAGATTCTTCCATGGCTAGATTTCTTTTATTAAAAATACTATAAGCTTTACTCGTGAGAGAGTAGACTAGGAAGATATCTTCATCAGCTTTTGCATCAAACTTGCCTAAGTTATCTTTACCATTGTTTAAAACAAAGCATTTACAACAAAAAACATGCAAATGAGAAATGTTTGGTTTTCTACCTTTGAAGAGTTCATAATGGGTTTTCTAAAGAATTGGTCTTATAAGAACTCGATTTGAAATGTAACATGCAGTACTTACTGCATCTGCCCAAAAATATTTTGGGAGGTTAGTTTCATTTAACATTGTTCGAGCAAGTTCTTCTAAAGGTCGATTCTTTCTCTCTACAACACCATTTTGTTGTGGTGTTCTAGGAGTATAAAAGTTGTGATTAATCCCAAGATCATCAAAAAATTCTTCAGAAGAAGCATTTTGAAATTCTCCCCCGATCACTTCTTATAACAGTGATTTTTAATGATTTCTCATTTTGAATTATTTTAGCATAAGTGTTAAAGGCTTTGAATGCCTCATTCTTATGAACTAAGAATAGAGTCCAAGTATATCTTGAAAAATCGTCTACTATAACAAGAGCATAGTAGTTACCACCATAAATTTTTGTCCTTGAAGGGCCAAATAAGTCCATGTGTAGTAACTGCAATGGTCTATCGGAAGAAACCATGTGCTTTGGTTTAAATGAAGTTTTTGTTTGTTTGCCCATTTGACAAGCACTACATAGTTTGTCTTTAACAAACTTCATTTTGGGTAAACCAACAACTTAATCTTTCTTAGTAAGTTTATTCAAATGATCCATATGAATATGAGCAATTCTCCTATGCTGAAGCCATGCATCATGATTATCTTTAACAACTAAACATGTTATTGGTAAAGATGAATCTATGTCTATCATATAAATGTTATTTATCCTCTTACCAATGAGTTTAGAGTTTTGAGAATCCTTACTTTCGATGATGCATTTATCAGGGTAGAACGCCACATGGAAGCCTTTGTCATATTAATTGACTTATGTTTAGTAGGTTGTGCTTGAGTCCTTCAACATATAGCACACCTTCTATGGTTGTTGAGGGTGGCTTTCTAATTCTACCAACTCCAAGTATTCTTCCCTTGTTGTTGTCATCATATGTGACATAGCCTTTGTCCCTTCGAGTAAGGACAAAGAACTTACTTTTATCGCCCGTCATGTGTTTTGAGCAGCCGCTATCGAAATACCATAAGTTGCAGACGACTCTCAAACTTTCCTGCAAAACAGGTTAAGTTATATTAGATACCCAATTTTTCTCGGGTCCTACATGGTTAGTCCCTTTTTCAACCCATCTATAATGTCCTAGAGCTACACCATATTTTCTGATCAAGCAAGTATTTGGTGTATGCCCATGACATTTAGAATATGTACATGTGGGTTGATGCTTATGTATCCTAGTCTTATCATTACTATATTTAAATACATGGATACTTTGTTTTTTAAAGTTTATTTGTGTTGAGACACTTTGATCATCAATGATCTTATTCAGACTTTTACTACTCCTGTTTAGCTTATTAAGATCAAGACATAAAGTTGAAATTTTATTTTCAAGAGTAATACAATTTTGACATGAAGATGATGAGGGTTTGTTTCTAAAAGCATCTAACTCAGTTTTTTGTTTTAGAATCATTTTTGTAAGTTTGACATATTCATCATGCAAATTATTAAATGCCGTTTGTAATTCAGAAAAAGAAAAAGGTTTAGTTTCACTTATGTCTTCATCATCCGAATTATGAGATACCAATAGCGAGAGATGGGCTTGTTCTTGATTTTCTGGTTCAGATGTAGAACAAGTATAATTGAGAATTGACCTTTTATCTTCCTTCGTTCCTTCATGTGTGGTCTCTAGAGTATCCCACATTTCTTTCACAGATTTCCAGTTTGATACTCTAAAGAATTCGTCAATGCCAAGTGTCGACGTGAGGATGTTCTTTACCTTGAGATCGTATTGCACCTTCTTTTTATCTTCATCATTCCATGAAGATTTGGGCTTTATTTCCCTTGTGCTGTTGACTGTCGTGAATGGTACATATGGTCCTTCTTCGATTGCATTCCATATGTCCAAGTCTTGAGAATCTATGAAAATCCTCATTCTGATTTTCCCAAAGTCATAACATTCTCCAACAAAGCTTGGAGGTCGGTTTATATTGGAGCCTTCACTTAGGAATGATCTTGAGGCCATCTTTGATGTAGGATCAGATTTGAGAATATCTTACTCAAAAATAGCTCTGGTGCTAATTGTAAGAATGAGATTGCAACTAAGAGGGGAGTGAATTAGTTGTTATAAAAGTATGACCACTTTTTCTGTAAAATCAAGAGTTTAAGTGCATCGGAAAAATAATGCAGAAAAATAATGATTGAAAAATAGAAAGTTAAAGGAGAAGAGAGTACGCATGTGTTTTATACTAGTTCACCTTGTCCACCGAAGGCTTCGTCCAGTACTCTTGTAGCACAAGAGATTTCTGTACTTAAATATTATGAGTTGCAATTACCAAATGTCACCCCGAGATCTTTATTTACCTTACACACTCACTAATACTTAATCACCTTGGAAAACACCTTTCCAAGTAACTCCCTTGGAAAACACCTTTCCAAGTAAATCCCTTGGAAAACACCTTCCCAAGTAACTCTAACCCCTTTCTATTCACACCCTTGTGAAATAAAGTATTCTTGCAAAATGAAGAATTTACAACAATGGCAGGATTGCCTTTACAAGTTTGATATGACAATTATAACTTGCAATCCAACAACTCTTGTATACTATAAGTGATAATTCTCTTTGGAAGTTTAGAAAACTTAGAAACAATCTTAAGCAACTAGAAAAATAACTTTGAAAGTTTGAGTGCAAGTTGCTAAAAAGTGCAAAACAATATTCAGAAAAAGTGTAAGAGATTTTGAAAGAATTGTATGAAAGTTGTTCAATGTGTTGTGTTATGAGTTATGTGTTCTAATATCTTTATATAGGTTTTCCAATCAACCATAACACCTCTAGGGAAGTGTAGGTTTCGTTTGGAACGAAACACTTTCATTTGGGGTGAAAACCTTTCACTTTGAAATCTGAAAACTGGTGTAACAACTCTCAGTAATTGATTACAACAAGTGGGTAATCGATTACCCAAACGTTCTGTCCAACATCATTTTCAAAAATATCACAGTGTAATCGATTACAAACTTTGAGTAATCGATTACCCAAATGTTTTGTAACATTTATTTTAGAAAATTACTTAGTGTAATCGACTACATACTTTGAGTAGTCGATTACCCAGATGTTCTGCAACTGGTAATCTGTTACTCAAGGACAATAATGGATTACTCTAAGCAGTTGGAAGTTGGATAACTCATTTCTCACACAGGTATCCTGTTACTCAAGTATAGTAACTCGTTACATACTATTTTTGAAAATTGTTTTGATTATACTTTGAGTGTTTAAATTTTCTTTAAAAATATTTTGAGCGTTACTACTAAAGTATATTGAAGAGTATAGGATAGAAGTACGTATTAAGACTTAGACTATTTTGTCTTGAAGCTTTATCTTCTTAAGTATTCTTCCTTTCTTCTTTTTGGTGATGTTGGTGTCTTCATCAAAACCGCGCCAAGATCAGGAGCAAGATCTTCTTCACAGTAAGGCTCCAGCCCTTGCGACTTATACCCTCGATTTCTAGTGGGTGGAGCGTAAGGTTTCCGTTCCTCAAGAAACACCTTACCCTTTCCCCTCCCTTCCTCGGACATTTGCTTTGTTCATCGCACCATCTCTGGCTTTCATGTCGTCTTTATACATCCTACACTTGTTGACCAGAGTAGGAAAGTCAGAAATCTCCTGATGACCAAACATCATCTTCACTTCCGGTTTCAAACCAACTTTAAATTTGGCACACTTGGACCTCTCATCCACCTCCAGCTCATAATAAGGACAATACCTTGCCAATTCCTCGAACTTGGTCACATACTCCCCCACTGACATACCCCCTTTCTCCAACTGCAAGAACTCCATCTCCTTCTTTCTCTTCAGATCTGCAGGGAAGTATCTCGGAAGAAACTTTCCCTTGAATGCTTCCCAAGTGACAGCTTGTCCTTCTGCTTCCATCTGCCTCTGAGTATATTCCCACCAGATCTCATCTTCCTTCACCAACATATAGGAAGCATATATCACTTTCTGGACATCATCACACCCCATAGCTCTGAATATCCACTCCAAGTCTTGGATCCACTCATTGGCCGCATCAGGAGCGAATCTGCCTTGGAATTTATTGGCACTACCCCTGTAGAATTCATCCAAACCTCGATACTCTACCTGACCTTGAGGTGCCAGAGGGTGCTGATTAAGATTCGACATCACATTCTGATTCAGATTTTGTAGATTCTCGTTCATGTTTTGCAGCACGGTTGCCATCTGAGCCAACAATTCATTCTGACTTGATCCTCTACCGCGTCCAGAATTTCACACCAAAACAATTCATCACATAGTCACACACAACTAATTTCACATAAATCACACAAAAAAACTTGAAAGGCCATACCTAGGCCACAAGATTAACTTACACTCTGATATCATAATTGTAACGACCCAATTTACACTCTAGAAATTTTCACTTATTTTGACCCTATTTTTTTTAAAGGATGCAACATTTCCATTGTTAATATATATTTTACAATTTTCTATCTCTATTCAACCTAGAAAGAATCTAATCGTTCATTTCTTGAATCTCATACATTTACTTCATATAATGGCAGAAAACCATAATGCATATCCATACCATTAATAAATCTCATCCTATGTTAATTTAAGGATTACATAGTTAAGAGTATCCTCCATTACAAATGAAGTCAATTATCAGTTTAACAATCCGCTAATCATCACTTTACCTGCAATGGAATTATCATAGACAGTACATAAGAAACACAAAGGGGTAAGACATTAAACTTCCAGATAATCAATATGATATAATTCATATTAAATGTAAGATTAGATAAATAACTAGACAATTATATACTAAGTAAACAATTATAAATTCTTACTCTTACCACCTCAACAATTCAAATCATCCATATCATACCATGAATCTTACCAAAAGCTTGACTTTAAATACATTCCACCATTTAATAACCTTTACCAAAACTTACCATATCTCAAGTATTAACGATGCTACACCACTTAGGGGAGGCAAAATATGCTTCACCAATAGGGAGCCAAAATATGTTTCACCACATAGGGGAGCCAATAATATGCTTCACCACATAGGGGAGCCAATAATATGCTTCACCACATAGGGGAGCCAAAATATGCTTCATTGAGCCAATAATATGCTTCACCGCATAGGGGAGCCAAAATATGCTTCATTGAGCCAATAATGTGCTTCACCACATATGGGAACCAAAATATGCTTCATTGAGCCAATAATATGCTTCACCACATAGGGAAGCCAAAATATGCTTCATTGAGCCAATAATGTGCTTCACCACATAGGGGAGCCAACATATGCTATACAACTTTCCTTTCTCATCACTTCACTTACCATCAATAAATATGTAGATAATTCACCATTTTACATTAACACAAATACAAGTATAATGTTTCTCCCTGACCTTGATGCACAATGGCGTTGGTGTTCAGTAACCTTGCTAGTTTCTCATTTTCCTCCTCCAACCTTAGGGTCTTTCCTCATCCACATCACACAACAACAAAAATCAATCTTCCGTTCACATTACTCAAATAATTGCATACAACATTGTCACTCATAAAAGGAAATACTCATGTTTCCATGTTTTTAAAGCCATTATCCTTTAGAAATTCAAAGCATGTAAACAAAAAGCATTCACTGCTCACTCAACATTAATGACTCATAAACAACATTTCTAACCTCATATTTCACCCCCATTCACAACTATTTCGTTTTTGGTTTGGGGTTTCTAAAAATCAACATCTTATCAACACTATTTCCGAAGACAAACTCTAAACTACGAGTTTTCAAGAGAAAATCTAGATAGAAACGAACCATAACTCGAAAAAGAGGGTTATGTTATTTGTCATACCAAGAGAAGAGACCCAAGTATACAAAATGAGTTTCAAAACAAGTGTGAATGTCAAAATCAAGAGGTTTACCTCTTCTCTAGCTTTTCTTTGCTTGTACACGAGCTCTTGCCAAGAAAATCGCCTCCTCCTCTCTTTTCTCCCAAAACTCTATCCCCATTTCACGTTTGGGGTTCTATTTTAGCGTTCAGGTTTTTAGACTCTCGTTCAAGCTAGGATTTCTCGCTCAAGGGAGGAGTTCATGACTTTTCAAATTTCAAACTCTGATGCTCTCGCTCAAGCGATGGAGCCTCACTCAGGCGAGAATCTTATAGTCCCCTCAACCTTTCTCTCGCTTAAGCGAGTACACCCTCGCTCAGGCTATAATCCTTTAGTCTCCTCAGCATTCTCTCGCTTAAGCGAGTAAAATCTCGCTTGGGCGAGAATCCCAGAAAAAACCTAGGAGCAACACTGAGCCCCTCACTTGGGCGAGATCCTCTCGCTCAAGCGAGAATCATACAGTAATTCCCAGACCTTCTGATTTTCACTATACTTAGGAAAAATAGAATTTAGGGTGTTACATGAGCCAATAATATGCTACACCACATAGGGGAGCCAAAATATGCTATACAACTTTCTCTTCACATTACATCATTTCTCATCAATAAATATCCAAATAATTCACCATTATATATTAACACAAATACAAGTATAATGCTTCTCCCTTACCTGAATAGGAGTTAGCGTTTTAATCCTTCAACTTCGTTGGACTTTCCTTTGTCTCCTCCAACCTTAGTATATTTCTGTTAGGGTACCGGTCAATCAGAGTATAACACCTAGTGACAGCAACCTCCTTGTGGGGTTGATGCATCTTTATGATCGTTTTGCTTGAAACTTGCCTTTTAGAGTGAGTTTGTAACTTTCAGATATTTATGGATAATTTCTGGGTTGTTTATGGTGTTTTCGGTTGGCTTAGGGTTTTGGGGGCTGGACAATGTATTTGGCCTAGTTTCTGGCCGAGAGTAGTGTGGGAGTTGTGTTTAGCAGAGAGGACAAGTTTTGTGGTGAGTTGCCTTAAGTCTCGGTTTTGGTTATGTGTTGTTGGTTTAGATTTGTTTCTGGACGTGAGTGATAAGGGATGGAATGGGCAGCAATGCTTGATAAGTTTGAGGGGGATAGTGATAGCAACCCGCCAAGGCCATATTTACTTATGGGCTTAAATGACCTTTTCTTTATTTTGTTGTATTAAATAAGTGGGTGTCTTATGTCCCACCTTTAATTTTAAAATCATGTCTTTACTTAGGAAATTAAGTTGTTTTAGTCTTTTAGCTTAAGTCATGAAAGTTGTAATTACTAGCCAAGACTTGGCCCAAACATGAAGTCCACAAGACATGCATGGCCAAACCATGTAATTCGGCCAAGCCATGCACAAGACAAGCCAAGGCCAAGTCAGCCACGTAAACATCAAGCATGCAAGCCAAGCAAGTCCAGCCAAGGCCTAAGCCACATGAGCAACTTGCATGCAAGCCATGCACGTAGCCAAGCCAAATCCTAAGTCAACAACGTAAGCATCTTGCATGAAAAGCCATGCACATGAATGACTCAAATTTGAATTTGGTGTCCACTAATTAATAGCCACCAGCCTCATTAAATGAGCCGTGGAGACTACAAGGCATATTTATTTAAGAATAAATTCGTGGTCCCCCTCTCTCTTAAACTAAGGAAGATGGCTACTTTAAAGAGGAGTATAGATTTATGCACAAGCATTATTGGGACCACGGTTTCAAGGCCAAGTTTTGGTGGCTGAACTTAAATGGCACGTGGGGACCACTTGAGGCACATAAAGGAGGCATGTAGAATTACAAGGCTTGGTGTGCTACCTTAAAATCATGCATCAACCTAGCCGCCAACAAGGATGCCATGCACTAGGCCTCATTCACGTCCACATGCTTAAGCTTAGGATATGTTCATGTATTTTTATTATTATTTGAATTTCAAATTAGTGTTAGCATTAGTTTAGGAGCCAAAACCGTGGCTTATCTCTATATATGTAAGCCAAACTCCAATTGTAACTTTAACTTTGATTGCATTAAGATAAACACTTGTTGTTTTTAGTTGAGCTTAGCTCCTACCCCTTTTAACTTATCAAGTTTTGCTTGTGGCATTTTTGGCTTATCATCCTAGTGGTGTGGTGCCTACACTTCCTCATCAACATCCTTGTTTTGGCGGATTACACTTGGCTTATCAAGCTTGTCTTGTGGCGCCTCTCATCTCAAGTCTATTTCACATTCTTTTATCCAACATCTATCCAAAACCGATCCTAACCCTTAAACAATCACCCACGGCCAGAAAACCAAACCAGCCAGCCCCATACACAACAGAACCGAGACATAGCCAATTAAGCCAAGACCTTGCCCTCTCGGCCAAATTCCCATACACTACATTTCCCTCGGCCAAAACAAAGGCCCATCACTCCAAACACTTTCAAACCCCTAAGGCAGCCCCTACAACCCATAAACAACCAAAAATAACCAAAAAGAACCGAAAGCCACTAAAGCACCAATTTTTGGGCTAGTTTCAAGCAAAACGATCTTCAAAGAAATACCAACCATAGGGAGGTTGCTATCAGATAGGAGTCAAGCTCAACTAAAAAACAAAGAGTGTTTATCTTAATTCAAATCAAAGTTAAAGTTAAAATGGTTTTGGTTTACACATATATAAGCTTGGCCACGTGAGCTCCTAAGCTTGACTGTTCCGATATTTGAAATTAAAAATTAAAAATACATGAAACAAATCTAGAATGAATGTGGAAATGACTTTCTTGAAAGTGGTGGCTGTGGCCTTTAAGGCAGCCCCATAATTCTTGTAATCTCCATGCCTCATTAAGGGTCCCAAAGTGGTCCCCACGTGCCCATTTAATTGTAGCCTCCAAAATTAGCCTTGAAACCGTGGCTTCAATAAAGTCTCATGCTAAGCTCCATACTCCCCTTTTAAGGTAGCCACCTTATTTATTAAGGGGGGGGAGCACTGATTTAATTAGTCCTCATTCATCCATTAAAAGGTATTGTAATATTCATGGCTTCATTAAATGTGGACAGTGACCTTAAGTGTGAGCAGCCATTAATGCCAAATTTGACTTGGACAACATTCATTCACGTGCATGGCCTTGACTTGCATGCATAATGGTCACGGTTTCTTGCCTAAGTCTTGCTGGCCGATTTTTGCAAGCCTTAGCAAAAATCATTCACGTGCATGGCTTTGTCTTGCATGAATGATGGTCACGGTTTCTTACCTTAGTCTTTGTTGACCGAGTTTCGCAAGTTTTAGAAAGCCCCTTCATGACTTACAAAGCTTAAAATCCGAAATTCACTTATGGCCTAAGTAAAATAAAAAAACATGACTTAAAAATAAAGGTGGGACATAAGACCCCCACTTATTTAATGTAACAAAATAAAGAAAAGATCATTTAAGCCCTTAAGGAAACATGGCCTAGGTGGGTTGCTATCACCTAGAGAGGGGTGAATAGTTGTGAGCGGTCAGTATGTCCGCTTTTCGAAATTACGGGGTGAGAATCAGAAATTTACAAAAACAATCGATTAACAGCAAATATAATTGATTAACACAGACATATTTAATCAATTAACACAGAGAAACAATCGATTATTCAATGCAGAAAAACCTAAAAACAGAATTTTGATAAAACGGTTTCTTGGCAAACAAGCTATGCGAGAATCATGCAAATACTTATCAAGATATAACGGACAGCACACAACAATTATCAAGATATCAAAGAATCAATCTTTATGAATAAAGAATCAATCTTTTCTAAGTAAAATGGCAAGAAACACAATAAACTTGTAAAGTAAAAGGTTAAGGGAAAGAGAAAGTAGAAAAAAATGATTTTATCCTGGTTCGTTCGTCTTTCCACTGACAAACTACATCCAGGCCTCCCCTTCTAATCTTGGGTGATTTGCTTCACGATAATTGAAAGATATGTTCTTTACACACACACTTCCAACTTGAGCCTTTCCTACTTGCTACACGAATCCTATTTCGCCAAGACTTGACACTTTCCCTCCGTTCACAACGATTGCCAATCTTGCTACTCGATGCGCTAACAAAATACCCAGCAAAGACTATATAAGACTAACTGCAGCCAGCCGATATTACAGTCTTCATTCTCTAAACATTAGAGATGTTTACAGCACTTTTACAAAGAAAAACAATTTTACGGCAAGAAAAAACGGTCAAAATGTAGAAAAACCGGTCATTTATAGTTTTCTGTTTTCAACAGGGTTAATCGATTAAATTACCTCTTAATCGATTAACATATTTGAAAATTAACATGTTTCTGTTGAACATAATCGATTAATAGTTTATATAATCGATTAAAACTTCCAAGCAACCAAAATCAATAGTTACTGGAACTCTCATTAATTGATTAAAAACACTCTTAATCGATTAACGGAGGTATGCAGTCAGATAATCGATTATTTCACTGTTAGGATCAATTATCAGAAAAACTATAGGTTTTCTTGAATAAGAGGTAACCCTCCAAAATAAGTAGGTACTTAAAATAATTCATGACTTTTATAGAAAATATATTTTTTAATGCAACCTACTAAAAGGATGAAAGATGACTCTCAAAAAAGATTTTGGCAATCTTACGAGCGGATGAGAAGATCATCATTTGGGTTACCCTACCTAGACACTATTCTAAGCAATCATCTTAGGACTACTAAAAGGGAAAAATAAGATATATTTCCTAGAGTCTTGAGTCTTGGTCATGTTGTTTGATGAGGAGTCAAGTCTTCAAGCTTTTCAGATCAACTTTGTATTTATTGAAACATAACTAGGAAAAAGAAGATGCAATCACACTAGTTGACTTCACTTGCAATCTCAATCTCTCCCTTTTTTATGATGACAAACCCTTTTTTATGATGACAAACCTTGCACAGCTCCAACTCTCTTTAATTTCCCCCTCATTCTTGTGCATGAGGAGTGTTTGGGTATGTGATCATTCAAAGTCCCCCTTTATTATTGAGATGCGGAAGCATGGGATTTAACCTGCAATACACATCAAAGCAAGCAACAAAACAACCTTTCTCCCCATTTTGGCATGATCGAAAAGGTCATTAACCAGACTAGTTTTGCCAAAAGTTGAGAAGAAAACATAACTAATAGTCTCGTTAATCAATTAAGGAAGTGGTTAATCGATTAAGAGATTCATAAAGTGTAACAGATGCACAGAGTTGAAGTGTTTTTAATCGATTAAGGACAGCTTTTAATCGATTATTCACAGTGACAATGAAACATAAGTAGGAAAAAGAAGATGCAATCACACTGGTTGACTTCACTTGCAATCTCACTTTCTTCATTTACATGACACAACCAATAATAAACAATCATTATTCATGTAATACCAACAAGAAATTTCATACAAACACTTGACATTCATAAATGACATAAATTCCTATTTCAATGATTCACAAACCCTAACTATTTGGGGTCTAAAGGAAATACCTCAGGGAACTCACATACTACAAGTATGTCCTCAATTCTTGGTTTCCCAACCCCTTCTAGAGAAGCTAACAACATAAACACTGATGCCCCTTCCTTAAGGGAAGTCTTTATCTCCTTAGCAAACACTGGTACTAGACCTCGAGATGGATCGGAGGCTTCACTGAAATCTCCAAACACCACCGTCTTGTCAAAACAGTTTAGTAGTACACTCTGTTCTAATAGTTAGTGTATCCCTGGAATTATGTCTAATTGGGACAACGACAAGCATATCAAGTCTATGGTAAAGGTCCTATCATTTACCACTACTGGACACTGAGGAATAAACATCGATACCACCACAGGTGCATTAGTAGGGGTGGATACGACTAAGTCGAATGGTAACGACTCAGATTGTAAGCTCTGTTGCTCCACACAATATAAAGATACAAAAGAGTGTGTCACTCCCGAATCAAATAAGACAACAAGCGAGATACCTTTTACCATACAATTACTGTGGATTAAACCATCCACATCCGCTGCCTCTGCACCACTCATGGTAAATACTCTACCAGTAGTTATAGGTTTCTCAGCTCTCACAGTATTCACACTCTAAGACAGCTTTAGATAATACCTCTTCATGTGCCGAGGCTCCTTAAAGTAGAAACAATCGCTGCCCATCCCAGGACAAACGTTCCCAAAATGGCTTCAACCACATTTGTAGCATACAGGCGAAGAGTTTTGTTGTGGCCCTCCAGTAGTAGTAGACGGTCTCGATCCCTGTGAATTTTACCTCCCATGGTTAGCGGGAGGGGCGTATGGTGTCCAATCTTCATAGGGTACTTTTCCCTTGCCCCTCCCTTACACATAATTCCTTTAGGGTCTTACAGCAACCTCCTTGAGGGGGTTGGTGTAATTGCGATCCTTTTGCTTGAAAATCTAACAATTGGTGCGGAATTGACTTAGAATAGGGGTGCCTTGTGTTTGTGTATATGCTTTGGGCTGGAATATGTTGGATTTCGGTTTGAAGTATGGATTTGGTGTTTTGAAGTGTTGCACTACGGTTTGAGAGTTATGAGCCTCTTTGATGATGATAATGATGAAAATATGTGAATTAAAGGAATACTTATGAATGATTTCGGTTGTAAAGGTGATTGGTGAGAATTGAATTGTGTTTAGGGAGGGAGAGTGTGTTTGGCCGAATGTGAGTTGGGGGTATTTTTATATTGTTTTGTATTTGGTTTTTGGATGGGATAAGTGTATAAGGTTGGATAAAATAATGTGGGAAATACTTGAGATGAAGGCGCCACGAGTTTTAGTTTGATAAGACAAAGGAATTCTGCCACAACAAGGATGTTGAAGAAGAGAAGGGAAGGCACCACACTAATGAAGGTGATAAGCCAAGAACACCACAAGACCAGTCTTGATAAGTTTAAAAGGGGTAGGAGCAAGGCTCAACTAAATACACAAAGGTTTTCTTCAAAATTCAACTTATTTTATTCATCACGAACATGAGTACATACAGTGGTGGCAAGCTTGGCTTGGCTTGGCTTTCTCGAAATTACAAGAGAATAAAAAGCAACTGCTATACTAATTAAAACACTTAAAACACTAATTCATGGCTGGTCATATATGATACCCCTCAGCCTTGAATTTTACACGTTGATAATGAATCTAGACACCTTATATGGCTGGATGCTGAAAAGGAAAAAAAACCACATGGTTATTTGCTTAATTAATACATTGAATAAGCTAATTAAGGGGTGATCAACATAGGATTCTTTTTAACTTAGCATAATTTTTCTCAAATCCAATCATGGGTCATATACCTAATGAATAATTCAGCAAGAGCACAACTAGCAGTGACTTCTTTGATTGGCAAAAATTGATTTTCGGAAAATCCACAATTCACCATAAAAGTTGAATCATCATCATAGAATTCTGTCTTCAACACATCAAAATCCTCAATAGAAGTATCTCCATTGGAACCAATATAGAAGCCAATCTCCTTTATAGGTGGTAGGGGATCCAGTGGTTCCTCCTTAGGAATGAATTTATCAATTTCGTATAAAAATTGGTTAACAAAAACTAACAAGGAACTTTCATTAGTGGTGTTAGTGAAAGTAAATTTTCCACAATAGGGCAGGTTCAATACTTTTTTTGAAATAAAAAATTCTTCATCCTTACTTTTCTTTTTAAGGAAAATTTTATGGCTTTCCCCATCACCTTCATGAATCTCTCTCTTTTTCTCAATTTTTTTTTTTTGAATCCTCAATCTTTTCTGCACTCTTATTTACACATTTCTTTTTCACACTTATTTTTTCTTCCTTTTCAAACTCCTCATCACTTTTATTTTTACATATTTTACAACCTTTCTTTTCTCTTCTCCTCCAACTTTTCTCTCATCTTTTGTTGATCTTGACTTACTTGTTTAGGAGATAAGGGAGACAACAACACCTTCCGGTTTTGGTGTAAAAAGGTTATCTTTTTTGAAAAACAGTCATGGATGGTTCTTTTAACATATTGCCATGGATGACCCAAAATTATATGACAGGCCTCCATATGAGTTACATCACAAAGAACCACATCCTCATACTTCCATATGGAAAATGGAATTTCGACTTGCTTATTCACAATGACTTCCCCATCATCATTTGACCGTTGAAGTCGGTAAGGAGAGGGATGTGGTATAGTTATAAGGTTTTGCTTTTTGACAACTCTTGAACTAACAATGTTGGCACGACTGCCACTATCAATCATCAATAAGCATACCTTACCATAGACCAAATATCTAGAATGAAAAATGTTGCTCCTAGGTTGTCCTCATCCTCCATAATTTGATTTTCAAGCAAGGCAAGCACTGATTACCACCTGACAGCAACCTCCTTTAGGGGGTTGGTGTAATTGCGATCGTTTTTCTTGAAAATCTAACAATTGGTGCGGAATTGATTTAGAATAGGGGTGCCTTGGTTTTGTGTGTATGCTTTGGGCTGGAATATGTTGGATTTCGATTTGAAGTATGGATTTGGTGTTTTGAAGTGTTGCACTACGGTTTGATGGTTTTGAGCCTCTTTGATGATGAAAATATGTGAATTAAAGGAATACTTATGAATGATTTCGGTTGTAAAGGTGATTGGTGAGAATTGAATTGTGTTTAGGGAGGGAAGAGTGTGTTTGGGCGAATGTGAGTTTGGGGTATTTTTATATTGTTTTGTATTTGGATTTTGGATGGGATATGTGTATAAGGTTGGATAAAAGAATGTGGGAAATACTTGAGATGAAGGCGCCACAAGTTTTAGCTTGATAAGCCAAAGGAATTCTACCACAACAAGGATGTTGGTGAAGAGAAGAGAAGGCACCACACCAATGAAGGTGATAAGCCAAGAACACCACAAGACAAGTCTTGATAAGTTCAAAAGGGGGTAGGAGCAAGGCTCAACTAAAAACACAAAGGTTGTGACACCCTAAGGTCATTAAATTATAGTATCAGTCTGGGGACTCTCGCTTGAGCGAGAAAGGTGTCGCCTAGGCGAGAGTGGCTCACCTGGGTGAGTGAAATACTGGGCTATACTGAAGGATTCTCGCCTGAGCGAGAACTGTCTCGCTTAAGCGAGAGCTGTCTCACTTGAGCGAGAGTTTTTTCGCCTGGGCGAGAAGTGGCATTCTGGACCTGTAGAGATAGGCTGTGAGATCCTCGCTTGAGCGAGAGGATCCTTGCTTGAGCGAGAGGGTCAGATCTGTGTTTTTAAAATAGGCGGGATTTTCTCGCTTGAGCGAGAGGCCGACGCTGTTACATTAAATAAGAAACCTCAAACACATTTTTGGGGGATAACCTAGAGAGAAGTGAGAGAAGAGAGCATTTTCAAGAGCAAGGAGTCTTGAGATTCATCTTGAAGCTTGAGAAGAGGTAAAACTCTTGATTCTAACTCTCTTCTTCCCTTTGAAACTTGTTTTGGGTATGTTGGATCTCTTCTCAAAATGTGAGGAACCATGGAAACTCATCCTTTTGAGTTATGGTTCGCTTTATGTTATTTTTCTCTTGTAAACTCTTGGTTTAGAGTTGGTATTTCAAGAATGGAAAGGGTTTGTGGGTTGATTCATGAAAACCCCAAAACCCCAAAATGAAAATGTGGTTAAAGAGGAAAATGGGTAAAATGTTAGATGTAGAAGATGAGTATGCACTCTAATTTTGAAATATGAGATGAATATGTATGTTTTAGATGTTTGTAAACTTATAATGAAAGTAGTTTAGAAACATTGAAAATGTGTTAAATCTCTTGTATGGTTAAAGATGCCATATGAGTTGTTTATGTGTTATTTGGAATAAATGACTAAGATTGTGTTATATGGTTTGAATGAGGAAAGATCCTAAAGTTGGAGGTGGTGTCGGTGGAACTTGCGAAGTTACCAAGAACCAAACCCAACACTCACTAAGGTAAGGATAAGTCTTTAACTTGCGCATTGTAATGGGAAATGTGTGGATTTCCTGGTTGTGGAAAATGATCAAGTTGTGAGTCGCTTATTTATTATAAACATATATGGGTATGTTTGTAATAAAGATTGTGTGGATTTACTGTGTAACACCCTAATTTTGAGTCTTTAAAATTATAGTAGCAGTCCTGGAATTCTCGCTTGAGCGAGGGATTCTCACCTGGGCGAGAAAGGCTCACATGGGAGGGTGAAATCATGGGCTATACTGGAAGATTCTCGCCTGAGCGAGAGTTGGCTCGCTTGAGCGAGAGTGGTCTTGCCTGGGCGAGAAAAATGATGTTTTGGACTTGTCGAGGCTGTAAGATCCTCTCTTGGGCGAGAGGATCCTCGCTTGAGCGAGAGATGCCTCGCCTGGGCGAGAGTTCCCTCGCTTGGGAGAGAGGATCAGATCTGAGTTTTTGAAATGGGCGGGATTTTCTTGCTTGAGCGAGGACCCGACGCTGTTACATTAAATAGGGAACCCCAAACACATTTATGAGGGTTAACCTAGAGAGAAGTGAGAGAAGAAAGCTTTTTCAAGAGCAAGAAGGCTTGTGAGTCATTTAGAAGCTTGAGAAGAGGTAAAGCTCTTGATTCTAACTCTCTTCTTCCCTTTGAAACTTATTTTGGGTATGTTGGATCTCTTCTCAAAATGAGGGAAACCATGGAAACTCATCTTTTCGAGTTATGGTTCGTTTTATGTTGTTTCTATCTTGTAAACTCTTGGTTTAGAGTTAGTATTTCAAGAATAGAAAGGTTTGGGGGTTGATTCATGAAAATCCCAAAACCTTAAAGTGAAAATGGGGTTAAAAAGGAAAATGAGTAAAATGCTAGAGGTAGAAGATGACTAAGCATTCTAACATTGAAATATAAGATGAATATGTATGTTTTAGATGTTTGTAAACTTATGATGAAAGTAGTTTATAAACATTGAAAGTATGATAAATATCTTGTATGGTTAAATGATGCAATATGAGTTATTTATGTGATATTGGAATAAATGACTAACATTTTGTTATATGGTGGGAATGAGGAAAGATCCTAAAGTTGGAGGAGATGTTAGTGGAACTTGCGAAGTTGCCAAGAACCAAACCCAACACTCACCAAGGTAAGGAGAAGTCTTTAAATAGCATATGGAAATGGATAATATGTGGATTTTCTGATTGTGTATAATGATAAAGTGATGAATCGCTTAGTTATGGTAAACATATATGGGTATGTTTATGATAATGGAACGCGTGGATTTACTGTTTACGGATTGATGATGTATCAATGAAAAGAAAATATGTTTTTAGCCGACCATAATTGGTTAGCGACTTTGGCTCAAGTTATGTAGCGATGCTTTGGCTCAAGCTATGTAGCAAAACTTTGGCTCAAGTTATGTAGCAAAACTTTGGCTCAAGTTATGTAGCAATACTTTGGCTCAAGTTATGTAGCGATGCTTTGGCTCAAGCTATATAGCAAAACTTTGGCTCAAGTTATGTAGCGATGCTTTTGCTCAAGCTATGTAGCAAAACTTTGGCTCAAGTTATGTAGCGATATTGTGGCTCAAGTTATGTAGCGATACTTTGGCTCAAGCTATGTAGCGATACTTTGGCTCAAGTTATGTAGCGATACTTTGGCTCAAGTTATGTAGCGATGCTTTGGCTCAAGCTATGTAGCAAAACTTTGGCTCAAGTAATGTAGCATAAATGAATTTATAAAACAAATGGTTTATTAACTCCTTTGAAATGTGGATTATCTTATAATGGTATTTATCGTTTTGATGACTTACTCCTTTGTATGTTGTGTGTATTTGCCATTGATAATCCTATTGCAGGTAAACAGGGTAGTTGAGGATGCTTGGTTCCAGGGTTTAGGAGCTTAGGACTTGGATCCTCTATTTTTACTTTTTGTGTTGTAAAATTGTTATTTGGATGATTGTATTCGTAACCATTAAACTTACTAACATTTTTGTGTAATGCTGGATATTAGTAACTATGGGTATTTTGGAAACCCATAGTTAAACATATGCGGTAATTACCGATGAAAGTTATATATGAATTATGTTTTCCGCAACATGAGATATATGTTAACATCATGTACTATAAGGGTAGATTACGAAGTGATTATGGGGGAAAATTAGAGTAAGATGTGGAATGTATGTATAAAAGGATTAAAATAAAGGAAAAATTTTCAAGGGTAGAATTTGGGTCCTTACATACTATTTATGAATTGATGGTTTATCAATGAAAAGAAAACACATTTTTAGCCAACCATGATTTGGTTAGCGACTTTGGCTCAAGTTATGTAGCCAACTCTGGCTCGAGTAATGTAGCAAGCTTTGGCTCAAGCGATGTAGCAAGTTTTGGCTCAAGCGATGAAGTAAGCTTTGGCTGAAGCGATGTAGCAAGCTTTGGCTCAAGCGATGTAGCATGCTTTGGTTCAAGCGATGTAGCAAACTTTGGCTCAAGTTATGTAGCATGATTATCAAAAGTATGAACGAATGGAAATGGTTTTAAGTATATTTAATTCTAAATTGTTTACTTAACCTTATTAAAATGTGGATTAATGTTTATTGGCAATTATTGAGTTAACGACTTATTCCTTTGTGTTTTCTGTGAATTGTCAATGTTAATCTCATTGCAGGTAGGTGGAAGATTTAAGGATGTCTTGATTAGGAGCTTAGAGGCTTTTAGTTTTCGAAGTCCTTATCCTCATTGTTTTGTAATCTAATTGATTATGTTTTGAACTTGATATTTGTAATCATGTGCACGATATTTGTACATGTTGGTAGTCATGAACATGTGTAACTCTTGATATTTGCAGCTATGGGTATTTTGGAATCCCATAGCTAGTTGTATGCGGTAGTTACTGAGATACATTAATATGAATTATGTTTTCTGTTAAACGAATGTGTATGTTGATATTGACTTATGAATTGAGTGTGAAGAGGAAAGTGATATTTAAAATAAGGTTGTTGAATTTGTAATTATAAGTTATAAGAAAATGCATGAAAAAAAAATAAGGAAAAAATTTCAAGGGTAGAATTAGGGTCTTTACAAAGGTTTTCTTCAAAATTCAACTTATTTTATTCATTGAACATGAGTACATATAGCGGTGGCAAGCTTGGCTTGGCTTGCACGAAATTACAAGAGAATAAAAAGCAACTATTATCCTAATTAAAACACTAATTCATGGCTGGTCACATATGATACCCATCAGCCTTGAATTTTACACGTTTATAATGAATCTGGACACCTTATATGGCTGGATGTGGTTAAGGAAAAAAACCACATGGTTATTTGCTTAATTAATAGATTGAATAGGCTAATTAAGGGGTGATCAACCTAGGATTCTTCCAAGCCTTCATTCCCACGTTTTCTCTTGCATGAAACAACTCTCCAAACAGCTTTGATGGCTTCAATAAATATTGGACAACCTAGGATTGCATTCAGAAATTATTCCAAATGGAAAACTTGCATGGTGCATGAGTTACCACGGCTAGAAATCATCCATAATGAGGGCCCCACGGTTTTTAAATGTTTTCAAGACATAAACATTCATAAATTCCGATTTGAATGCATTGCTACCACTTTGATGAGGAATTACATGCCTTCTCTCCAGCATTTAATTATGGCAATTACACTTTGATGACAACTTTGATTACTCTTCAAATGGCATTTATTCTAAATTCAAACTAGTTAAAAACTTGCTGAAAACGTGCAAGAACACACATGATATAAGAAAAACAATGTGCCATGCGAATTTTCCAATTTTGGGCTGACACGGCCTGGGTGTGGTCAAGGACACGGCCGTGCTTCACTTAGTGAGCCAAAGAGCTCACGCCTAGCCTAGTTACTCCAAACCATGGCCAACTCCTTGATCCTCCATGATAGTTGAACTACAATGATGCAATAATGCGATAAGAACCTTCATGAATCACTTGGAATTTGTCTCCACAAGGACCCACGCCATTAGCCAAGAACTTGTCCTCTAAATCATAGGTTACACCTGGGTTTGTATTAGGGTCCAAAGTTGCTTGGCGGGTTCGCCTTGTTTACCGCAACATCTCTTGCCTTCATATCATCTTCATACATTCTACACTTGTTGACAAGTGTAGGGAAATCATTAATCTCCTGATGACCAAACATCATCTTCAACTCAGGTTTTAAGCTCACCTCAAATTTAGCACACTTGGACCTCTTGTCCGCCTCTAGCTCATAGTAAGGGTAGTACCTGGCCAATTCTTCGAACTTGGCGCATACTCTCCCACTGACATACCTCCTTGCTCTAACCGCAAGAACTCCATCTCCTTCTTCCTATTTAAATCAGCTGGGAAATATTTCTAGAGAAACTTTCCCTTGAATGATTCCAAAGTGACAACCAACTCTTTTACCTCCATTTGTCTGCAGGTGTATTCCCAGCAATTTTCAGCTTTCTTAGTCAGCATGAAGGTAGCATATATCACCTTCTGGTTCTCACTACAACCCATGGCTCTGAATATCTTCTCCAAGTCCTGGTTCCACTCTTTTGCCACATCCAGAGCAAATCCACCTTGGAATTCATTCGGATTACGTCTGCAGAACTCATCCAATCCTCGGTACTCAGTCGATCCTTGAGGTGCTAGAGGGTGCTAATTAGGATTCGACATAGCATTATGATTCAGGTTTTGTAGATTCTCATTCATGTTTTATAGCACGTTTGCCATCTAAGCCAGAAGTTCATTCTGACTATGTCCTCTACCGCGTCCAACCATTTTCTCAACCTAAACTAATTCATTATCAGTACACATAATTTCTACCAAAACAGATCATCACATAGTTACACACAAATCAAACAAAGAAGCCTGTAAGGCCATACCATAGGTCGCAAGATTAACTTATGCTCTGATACCATAATTGTAACGGCCCGAAATGTACTACTGGAAATTTTATCTTATTTTGATCCTATATTTTTTTTAAAGCATGCAAGGTCTCCATAGTTATTATAACACTACACAGGTCCATCGCTATCCACACTAAATACAATCTAGTAAATTATCCCTGAATTTCATACATGTACTTCATAGAATCGCAGAAAACCATAAATGCATATCCATACCATTAATAAGTCTCATCCTATGATAATTTAAGGATTACATAATTAGGTGTATCCCCGAATACATATAACAACAAATATGAGTTTAACATTTCACGAGCATCAAAGTCATATAATTACAACCACAAAATTTCCTAGATCATCTAGTCACGGCAACCCGCTAAATCATCATTTAACCTGCAAGGGAATAATCACAAACAGAACACAAGAAATACAAAGGGGTAAGACATTGAACTCCAAGAAATAAACATTATATAATTCACATTAAACATAAGATTAGACAAGTAACTATTCAATTAAATACTAAATAAACAGTTATAAGGTATTACTCTTACCACCTCAACATTTAGGATCTTCCACATCTTACCATGAACATTTCCAAGCCCAAGATTGATTTAGAATACATCCAGTCATTTAGTAACCTTCACCGAAACTTACCATATCTCAAGTATTACATATGCTACACCACTTGGGGAGCCAAAATATGCTTCATCACATAGGGGAGCCAATATGCTTCACCACTTAGGGGAGCCAATAATATGTTTCACCACACAGGGGAGCCAATAATATGCTACACCACATAGGGGAGCCAATAATATGCTACACCACATAGGGGAGCCAATAATATGCTAAACCACATAGGGAAACCAAAATATGTTATACAACTTTCTCTTCACATTACTTCATTTCTCATCAATAAATATTCAGATAATTCACCATTATATATTAACACAAATACAAGTATAATGCTTCTCCCTTACCTGAATAGGAGTTAGCGTTTTAATCCTTCAACTTCGTTGGTCTTTCCTTTGTCTCCTCCAACCTTAGGATCTTTCATCATTTACATGACACAACCAATAATAAACAATCATTATTCATGTAATACCAACAAGCAATTTCATACAAACACTTGACATTCAAAAACGACATAAATTCATATTTCAATGATTCACAAACCCTAACTATTTGGGGTCTAAAGCATTCAAATGAGATACACTTCCTATCTCAAGAACCATCATAAACCCTTAAACCCATTTCTACCACATCATTCACCCTTATTCATAAACATCTCATTCTCCCCTTTATTTTCGAGAAATCAACATCATACGATCATTACTTTTACAAATAGACTCTAACCCACGAGTTTCCAAGAGAAAA
Organism: Lupinus albus; assembly: GCA_009771035.1. NCBI lineage: Eukaryota > Viridiplantae > Streptophyta > Magnoliopsida > Fabales > Fabaceae > Lupinus > Lupinus albus. Next base: position 5,710,127 of record CM020011.1, on the reverse strand, counting down.
TCCAACAGAAACGAACCATAACCCAAAAGGAGAGGTTAGATGGTTTTTCATACCAAGAGAAGAGATCCATTTATACAACAATGGGTTTTAAAATGAGATTGAGTGTTAAAATTAAGAGGTGGTAAAGATGAATCTATGTTTGTCATATAAATGTTATTTATCCTCTTACCAATGAGTTTAGAGTTTTGAGAATCCTTACTTTCGATGATGCATTTATCTGGGTAGAACGCCACATGGAAGCCTTTGTCACATAATTGACTTATGCTTAGTAGGTTGTGCTTGAGTCCTTCAACATATAGCACACCTTCTATGGTTGTTGAGGGTGGCTTGCCAATTCTACCAACTCCAAGTATTTTTCCCTTGTTGTTGTCACCATATGTGACATAGCCTTTGTCCCTTGGAGTAAGGATATAAAACTTTACTTTTATCGCCCGTCATGTGTTTTGAGCGGCTGCTATCCAAATACCATAAGTTGCAGGCGGCTCTCAAATTTTCCTGCACAACAGGTTAAGTAATATTAGGTACCCAATTTTTCTTGGGTCCTACATGGTTAGTCCCTTTCTCAACCCATCTACAATGACCTAGAGGTACACCATATTTTCTAATCAAGCAAGTATTTGGTGTATGCCCATGACATTTACAATATGTACATGTGGGTTGATGCTTATGTATCCTAGTTTTATCATTACTATGTTTAAATGCATGGATACTTGATTTTTGAAAGTTTATTTTTGTTGAGACACTTTGTTTCTTAGAAACATGGCTTTTTGAATAGCTAAGACTTCTTCGGTCTATTGAGTGTCTTTGATCATTAATGATCTCATTCAGACTTTTACTACTCTTGTTCAGCGTATTAAGTTCAAGACTAAAAGTTGAAATTTTATTTTCAATAGTAATACAGTTTTGACATGAAGATGTTTAGAATGATTTATTTCTAAATATGTCTAATTCAGTTTTTTGTTTTAGAAATAATTTTGCGAGTTTAACATATTCATCATGCAAATCATTAAATGCTAATTGTAATTCAGAAGAAGAAAAATGTTTAGTTTCACTTATCTTTTCATCATCAGAATGATGAGATACCAAAAGTGAGAGATGAGTTTGTTCTTCATTTTCTGGTCCTGATGTATAATAAGTATCGTTGAGCATTGACCTTTTATCTTCCTCTGTTCCTTTCTCACACAAAATTAACTCTCAGTAATCGATTACAGACAGTGGGTAATCGATTACCCAAACATCCTTTCCAACAGCAATTTCAAAATTAACACAGTGTAATCGATTACATACTTTTGAGTAATCGATTACCCAAGTGTTCTGTCCAATAGTGTCACAAAAGTGTCTTAGCGTAATCGATTACATACTTTGAGTAATCGATTACCCAACTTTACTTAAACTTGTAATCTGTTACTCAAAGACAGTAATGGATTACTTTTAGCCGTTGGATGTTGGATAACTCCTTTCTCACACATGTAACTAGATACTCAAGTACAGTAACCCGTTACATACCATTTTTAAGAAAAATATTTTGATTATACATAGAGTGTTTCAATTTTATTTAAAAATGTTTTGAGCATTATTACTAAATTATATTTAAGTTTATAGGATAGAAGTACCTATTAGACTTAGAGTAATTTTTGTCTTGAAGCTTTATCTTCTTTTGTCTTCATAAGTATTCTTCCTATCTTCTTTTTGGTGATGTTGGTGTCTTCATCAAAATCGTGTCAAGGTCAGGAGCAAGATCATCTTCACACGAAACCCGAACATGGAACCCCAAACCCCGAACCGTGAATACCGAACTACGAACCCCGAACCCAAAACCAGAACCCCGAACCATTAACCAGGAAATCCGAACCCCGAACCCTGAACATCAAACCACGAACCCCCGAACCTCGAACCCAGAATGCCGAAACCCGAACCTCGCACCCTAAACCCCAAACCCCGAACCACGAACCACGAACACCGAACCCCAAACCCGAACCCACAACCATGAACCACGAACCATGAACCCTGAACCTCGAACCCTAATCCCCGAACCCCGAACCCCAAACCCCGAACCACAAACCCCAAACCTCGAACCATGAACCCTTAACCACAAACCACGAACCATGAACCACGAGACATGAACGCCGAAACCCGAAACTGGAACACGAACCCCGAACCCCAAACCCCGAACCCCGAACCCGAAACCAATAAACATGAACCCCGAACCTCAAACCCTGATCCCCGAACCCCGAACCCCAAACCAGAACCACGAACCTTGAACCACAAACCACTACCCACGAGCCACGAACACCGAACCCCGAAACCGGAATCGGAACCTGAACCCCGAACCTTGAACCCCAAACCCTGAACACCGAACCACGAACCCTGAACCATAAACCACGAGCCACGAACGCCGAACCCCGAACCCAGAACGCCGATCCCTGAACCACGAACCCTGAACCAGGTACCACGAACCCCGAACCACGAACCATGAACCCGAACCCCGAACAACAAACCCGGACCCCGAACCCGGAACCACGAACCACAAACCATGAACCCCGAACCCCGATCTCCGAACTCGGAACCCCTAACCCAGAACCCCGAACCCCGAAGCCAGAACCCCGAACCCCGGACAACGAACCATGAATCCCGAACCCCCAACCCCGAACATCGAACCTGGAACCCCGAACTCCGAAACCCGAACCTTGAAACCCGGAACCTCGAACCCCGAACCATGCACCCTAAACCCCACAACTCAAACCCCGAACCTGACCCCGAACCACGAACCACGAACACTGAACCCCGAAATCCCGATCCTCGAACCCCGAACAACAAACCCCAAACCCAGAACCCCATACCCCAAACCGCGAACACTGAACCCCAAAGAATAAACCCCAAACCGCAAACCTGAAACCTTGAACCCGAAACCCCAAACCCTGAACCACGAACCCTGGACCCCGAACCCCGCACCCTGAAACCAAAACCCCAATCACCGAACGACGAACCCCAAATCCCGAACCCCGAACAGCAAACCCCGAACTGCAAACCTCGTACCCCAAACCCCGAACCACAAACAACAAACCCCGAACACCGAACCACAAATCGTGAACCTTGTACCACGAACCATGATCCACGAACCCGGAACTCGGAACCCTGAAACCTGCACCCTAGACGCTGCACCTCGAACCCCGAACCCCGAACTATGAACCACAAACCCCGAACCCTGGACCCCGAACCTTGTACCTAAAACCCTAAATCCCGAAACCGGAACCCTGAACCCCGAACCACGAACCCTGAAACACGAACCATGAACCATGAACCACAAACCCCGAACCCCTAACCCTAAATCCTACACCCTGCACCCTACACCCTACACCCTGAACCCTAGACCCCGAACCCCGGACCATGAACCCTGAACCCTGAACCCTGAACCATGCACCCTACACCCTGAACCCTAGACCCCGAACCCCAAACCCTGAAACCTCAACCCCAAACTCCAACGACGAACCACAAACACCAATCTCCGAACCCCAAACCCGGAATCCTGAACAATGATCCCCGAACCCTCTGCCACGAATCCCGAACCTCGAACCGTGAACCACGAACCACGAACTCCGGACCCCAAACCCAACACCACGAACCCTGAACCCCGATCCCCTGAACCCGGAACCCCGAACCTCGAACCTCGATCCTGTACTCCGAACCTCGACCCCCGAACCCCGAACGACGAACCACGAACCCCGAAACTCGGAACCCCGAACCCGGAACTCCGAACCTTGAACCACGAACCTGAACCACGAACCACGAACCTCGAACCCGGAACCCGAAACCTAAAGCCTTCACCCTACACCATGCACCCCAAACCCTAGACCCTGAACACCGAACCTCGAACCACGAACCACGAACAACGAACCTGTAACACGAAATCCTGAACCTGCAACGCTAAACCCCAAACCCTAAACTTGGAACCATAAACACTGAACCCTAAACCCCGAACCCCGAACCCCGAACCCCGAACCCCGAACCCCGAACCCCAAAGACTAAACCCTAAACCCTACACCCTGAACTCCGAACTCTACACCCTGTACCCCGAACTCTGCACCCTTTACCCTACACCACGAACCTTGGACTCCGAACCCAACACCCCGAACCTCGAAACCTGAACCACGAACCCCGAACCCCAACGACAAACCATGAACACCAATCCCCGAACCCGAATCCCAAACCATGATCCCTGAACCCCGATCCTTGAACCCAGAAAAACGAACCACAAACCCCGAACTACGAACCCGTAACCCGTAACCCTGAACCCGAAACCTGGAAACTGAAACCCCGAACCTTGAACCCGAACCCAGAACCTCGAACTCGGAACACGCAACCAACAACCACGAACCCTAAACCATGAACCCTGCACCATGAACCCCGTATCACGAATACCAAACCCCAAACACCGAACCTCGAACCCTAAACCACGAACTACGAACCCTAGACCCCGAACCGCAAACCCTGAACCCTGAACCCTAACGACGAACCCCAAACCCCGAATTAGGTACCATGATCCCTGAACCCCATACCACAAACCCCGAACCACAAACCCCGAACCATGAACCCCGGAACCCGAACTCTGCACCCTGAACCACAAACAACAAACCCCACACCCCGAACCCAAACAGTAGCCCCGAAACCCGAAACCCAAACACTGAACCCGGAATCCCGAACCTCAAACATCGATCCCCGAACAACGAATGACGAACGACGAACCCCAAAACCCGAAGCGCGGAACCCCAAACCCGAAAACCGGAACCCCGAACATCAAACCCCGAAACATGAACCACAAACCACGAACTCCGAACACTAAACCGTGAACCCTGCACCCTACACCCTACACCCTGAATCCTAGACCCCGAACCCTGAAACCTGAACCCCGAACCACGAACACCAATCGCCGAACCCCGAACCCGAAATCTTGAACCATGATCCTCGAACGCCCTACCACGAACCCCGAACCTCGAACCCTAAACCACAAAGCCCGAACCCCGAACCCAATATCCCGAACCCTAGAACCCGAACCAAGAACCCCGATCCCCTGAACCCAGAACCCCGAACCTCGAATCCCGAACCATGATCCCCGAACCCTGAACCCGGAAAAACAAACCAAGAACCCCGAACCTACAACCCTGAACTTGGAAACCGGAAACCGGAACCCACAACCACAAACCCTGAATAACGAACCTCCTACCCCAAAACCCGAACCCCGAACCTTGAACCCTGAAACACGAACCCCAAACGTCGAACCCCGAACCCCAAACCCCGAACCCCAAACCCCGAACCCCAAACCCCGAACCCCGAACCTGAAACCAATAAACATGAACCCCGAACCTCAAACCCTGATCCCCGAACCCCGAACCCCAAACCAGAACCACGAACCTTGAACCACAAACCACTACCCACGAGCCACGAACACCGAACCCCGAAACCGGAATCGGAACCTGAACCCCGAACCTTGAACCCCAAACCCTGAACACCGAACCACGAACCCTGAACCATAAACCACGAGCCACGAACGCCGAACCCCGAACCCAGAACGCCGATCCCTGAACCACGAACCCTGAACCAGGTACCACGAACCCCGAACCACGAACCATGAACCCGAACCCCGAACAACAAACCCGGACCCCGAACCCGGAACCACGAACCACAAACCATGAACCCCGAACCCCGATCTCCGAACTCGGAACCCCGAACCCAGAACCCCGAACCCCGAAGCCAGAACCCCGAACCCCGGACAACGAACCATGAATCCCGAACCCCCAACCCCGAACATCGAACCTGGAACCCCGAACTCCGACACCCGAACCTTGAAACCCGGAACCTCGAACCCCGAACCATCCACCCTAAACCCCACAACTCAAACCCCGAACCTGACCCCGAACCACGAACACTGAACCCCGAAATCCCGATCCTCGAACCCCGAACAACAAACCCCAAACCCAGAACCCCATACCCCAAACCGCGAACACTGAACCCCAAAGAATAAACCCCAAACCGCAAACCTGAAACCTTGAACCCGAAACCCCAAACCCTGAACCACGAACCCTGGACCCCGAACCCCGCACCCTGAAACCAAAACCCCAATCACCGAACGACGAACCCCAAATCCCGAACCCCGAACAGCAAACCCCGAACTGCAAACCTCGTACCCCAAACCCCGAACCACAAACAACAAACCCCGAACACCGAACCACAAATCGTGAACCTTGTACCACGAACCATGATCCACGAACCCGGAACTCGGAACCCTGAAACCTGCACCCTAGACGCTGCACCTCGAACCCCGAACCCCGAACTATGAACCACAAACCCCGAACCCTGGACCCCGAACCTTGTACCTCAAACCCTAAATCCCGAAACCGGAACCCTGAACCCCGAACCACGAACCCTGAAACACGAACCATGAACCACGAACCCCGAACCCCTAACCCTAAATCCTACACCCTGCACCCTACACCCTACACCCTAAACCCTAGACCCCGAACCCCGGACCATGAACCCTGAACCCTGAACCATGCACCCTACACCCTGAACCCTAGACCCCGAACCCCAAACCCTGAAACCTCAACCCCAAACTCCAACGACGAACCACAAACACCAATCTCCGAACCCCAAACCCGGAATCCTGAACAATGATCCCCGAACCCTCTGCCACGAATCCCGAACCTCGAACCGTGAACCACGAACCACGAACTCCGGACCCCAAACCCAACACCACGAACCCTGAACCCCGATCCCCTGAACCCGGAACCCCGAACCTCGAACCTCGATCCTGTACCCCGAACCTCGACCCCCGAACCCCGAACGACGAACCACGAACCCCGAAACTCGGAACCCCGAACCCGGAACTCCGAACCTTGAACCACGAACCTGAACCACGAACCACGAACCTCGAACCCGGAACCCGAAACCTAAAGCCTTCACCCTACACCATGCACCCCAAACCCTAGACCCTGAACACCAAACCTCGAACCACGAACCACGAACAACGAACCTGTAACACGAAATCCTGAACCTGCAACGCTAAACCCCAAACCCTAAACTTGGAACCATAAACACTGAACCCTAAACCCCGAACCCCGAACCCCGAACCCCGAACCCCGAACCCCGAACCCCAAAGACTAAACCCTAAACCCTACACCCTGAACTCCGAACTCTACACCCTGTACCCCGAACTCTGCACCCTTTACCCTACACCACGAACCTTGGACTCCGAACCCAACACCCCGAACCTCGAAACCTGAACCACGAACCCCGAACCCCAACGACAAACCATGAACACCAATCCCCGAACCCGAATCCCAAACCATGATCCCTGAACCCCGATCCTTGAACCCTGAAAAACGAACCACAAACCCCGAACTACGAACCCGTAACCCGTAACCCTGAACCCGAAACCTGGAAACTGAAACCCCGAACCTTGAACCCGAACCCAGAACCTCGAACTCGGAACCCGCAACCAACAACCACGAACCCTAAACCATGAACCCTGCACCATGAACCCCGTATCACGAATACCAAACCCCAAACACCGAACCTCGAACCCTAAACCACGAACTACGAACCCTAGACCCCGAACCGCAAACCCTGAACCCTGAACCCTAACGACGAACCCCAAACCCCGAATTAGGTACCATGATCCCTAAACCCCATACCACAAACCCCGAACCACAAACCCCGAACCATGAACCCCGGAACCCGAACTCTGCACCCTGAACCACAAACAACAAACCCCACACCCCGAACCCAAACAGTAGCCCCGAAACCCGAAACCCAAACACTGAACCCGGAATCCCGAACCTCAAACATCGATCCCCGAACAACGAATGACGAACGACGAACCCCAAAACCCGAAGCGCGGAACCCCAAACACGAAAACCGGAACCCCGAACCTCAAACCCCGAAACATGAACCACAAACCACGAACTCCGAACACTAAACCGTGAACCCTGCACCCTGCACCCTACACCCTACACCCTGAATCCTAGACCCCGAACCCTGAAACCTGAACCCCGAACCACGAACACCAATCGCCGAACCCCAAACCCGAAATCTTGAACCATGATCCTCGAACGCCCTACCACGAACCCCGAACCTCGAACCCTGAACCACAAAGCCCGAACCCCGAACCCAATATCCCGAACCCTAGAACCCGAACCAAGAACCCCGATCCCCTGAACCCAGAACCCCGAACCTCGAATCCCGAACCATGATCCCCGAACCCTGAACCCGGAAAAACAAACCAAGAACCCCGAACCTACAACCCTGAACTTGGAAACCGGAAACCGGAACCCACAACCACAAACCCTGAATAACGAACCTCCTACCCCAAAACCCGAACCCCGAACCTTGAACCCTGAAACACGAACCCCAAACCTCGAACCACAAACCACGAACCCCGAACCACGAACCCCGAAATAGGAACCTAGAACCCCGAAACCTGAACTCGGAACCCCGAATTTCGAACGACGATCCCCGAACCCCGAACGACGAACCACGAAACCTAGAACCCGAAACGCGGAATTCGGAATCTAGAACCCCGAACCTCGAACCACGAACCATGAACCACTAACCAAGAACCCTGAACCCTGAACCCAAAACACTAAACTCTAAACCCTAGACCTTGAACCACAAACCCGGAACCCGAAACCCTAAACTCCAAAACCTGAACCCTGCACTATACACCCTGCACCATGCACCCCAAACCCGGAACACTGAACTACGAACCTCGAACCACAAACCCCGAACCTGGAACATGGAACCCCGAACCCGGAACCCCAAACCCGGAACCCTGAACCCAGAACCTTGAACCCTGAACTCTGAACCCCAAACTCTGAACCCCGAACCCTGAACCCTGAACCACGAACCTCGAACCCCGAACCTCAAACCCCGAACCATGAACCTTGAACCCAGGGCAATGAACCACGAACCCCGAACACCGAACTCCAAACACCGAACCACGAACCCAAACAACAAACCCCGAACCCTAAACCTTGACCACGAACCCCGAACCATGAACCACGAACCTTGAAAAACGAACCATGAACCTGGAACCCTGAATCATGGACCGTGGATCCTACACCCCAAACCCTGAACCACAAACCACGAACCCTATACCCCGAACCTCGAACCCTAAACCCTAAACCTAGAACCCTGAACCCTTTACCATGCACCCTACATCCAGAACCCTAGACCCAAAATCCTGAATCCCGAACCATGAACCCCGAACCATGAACCCGAAACCATGAAACATGAACCATGAACCATGAACCCCCGGAACCCCGAATACAGAACCACGAACCCGGAACCCGAACCCCGAACCCCGGACAACGAACCACGAAAAACGAACCACAAATCCCGAACCCCAAACACCCAACCCCGAACCCGGAACCCTGAACCCCGAACCCTACACCCTAAACCCCACAACTTAAACCTCGAACCCTGATCCCGAACCACGAACCACAAACACTGAACCCCGAAATCCCGATCCTCGAAACCCGAACCCCGAACCCCAAACCCAGAACCCCATACCTTGAACCCCAAACACCGAACCCCAAAGAACAAACAACGAACCTGAAACCTTGAACCCGAAACCTCAAACCTTGAACCCCAAACCATGCACCGTACAACCTACACCCCAAACCCCGAACCCCGCACCCTGAAACCAAAGCCCCAATCCCCGGACCACGAACCCCGAATCCCGAACAGCGAACCCCGAACAACGAACCCCGTACCCCGAACCGCATACAACAAACCCCGAACAACGAACCCCGAACCAAGAACCATGAACCCCGTACTATGAATCATGATCCACGAATCCGAAACTCGGAACCCTGAAACCTGCACTCCAGACACTGCACCTCGAACCTCGAACCCAAACCCCGAACCTCGAACTATGAACCATGAATCCTGAACCATGGACCCCAAACCTTGTACCTCAAACCCTAAACCAAGAACCCTAAATCCCGAAACCCGAACGGTGAACCCTGAACTACGAACCATGAACCCCGAACCCCGAACCATGAACCCTGAACCCCGAACCGTGAACCCTGAACCTTGCACCCTACACCCTACACCCTGAACCCTAGACCCCGTAGCCCGAACCACTAACCCCAATCCCCAGAACCTGGAACTCGGAACCTCGAACCTCGATCCAAGAACCCCGTACGATGAACCACGAACGCCGAAACCCGGAACCCCGATCACGGAACCCCAAACCCCGAACCCAAAACCCGAAACCTTGAACCACGAACCATGAACCACTAACCACGAACCCCAAACCCGGAACCCGAAATCCTGAACCCTACACCCTACACCATGCACCCCAAACCCTAGACTCCGAACCCTGAACCTCGAACCGCGAACCACGAACAACGAACCTGGAACACGGAATCCCGAACCTGGAACGCTGAACCCCAAACCCTATACCTGGAATCCTGAACCCTGAACTCTGAACCTCGAACCCCGAACCTAGAACCACGAACCCCGAACCACGAACCCCGAACCCCAAACACTAAATTCAACGGAATATTCAGTTAAATCAGTACTTTCATAATCAAACTTTCAGTCATAATCATCATTCACATCAACAAACATAATCATTCAATTCCATTAAATCACTTCAACCAAACATATCCATCATAAATTAGAGTTAAATTAATTTACGAACAACTAAGTCTCGCTACTCAATTGTTCGCGGCCACAGAAATAGTATTCGACTATATCCGCGCATGGCCTAGCTTAGAGATGCACGAATATCTTTGGCATCATTTCTAAGCACCTATATAAATACACTTCTCTCCATACCTCTACCCTTACTAACTTAATGTTCCTTTGTTGCCGTTTTCCCGAGTGCCGAGTACTTGGTTAGGTCGTAAACAATTAATTTCGATATCACTAAGTTTATTCGGATTGTAAAGAAAACACCTTAGTGGGGTTCTAGACATAGAACATTCCCAAATATTTAATTTGGACATAACTAAGATCTCGATTACGCACGAAGAGATTTTTCAGAGACATTGTTGGTTTAAAACTCAGAATTTGACGTAGGAAGATCGGATTCGCTTTAGAAAAATATCAGAAAAATCATTATCTTGAGATACACACTTTATCTTCATAGAACAGAGTACTAATATAAGTTTAGGATCATAAAACTCAGAATTTATAAACCATAAGGCAATTTGAAACATAAGCTAACATTATAGTCAAAAATTAGATAATTTGGAGTGCCAACTAGGGACTGTTTTCGTGTTTCCCTTTAAACAGTGAGGATTTCGATTTTGTTTTATCCCTGAAAGAATGATATTTAGCTAGAAATTTAAAATATGAACACATGCATATATTATACGCAAAATTTGGACGTTAGGAACTCAAGTTATCAAGGAATTAAGGTATTAGGGTTTCCTTAACTCTTGAACACTTGGGACCGAATTTGCATGGCTTCTTAGCCTTCAACATTTTCGAGTTCTAACCTTTGGAATGAGTTAAAAATCATGAGTTCAATGTGTTAAACAAATCTTATAACACATGCGAGAGTTTTTCAATCCTAAACACCCTAGAACAAACACAACACCTAAAACACTCTTTATAACCTAACAACAACATAAGGAAGTGGGTTAGAGTTTAGGGACCCTTAATCCACATTTTTCAGCAGCTCCAATAGAAATCTCTCCAACATGAAATGGTAATTTAGCATAGCCACAACCGTTTTTTGCTCAATTGGAAGCCTAGAACTCAACTACAACACCTAACAATAACAATCTAGCATCATTTCACTAACTACACTTAGAGCAGAATTTTTGTAACCCCCAAAACAGTGTTTGCATGACATTTTTTCTACAATCAGAGATCAAAAATGGATTCCTCATACCTTGAAATGGTTGACTACCTCCTTGGATGAAAATATAGAGAAGAAAATAGAACAAAGTTACAAACAACTCATTCTAGAATTTCACCTAAGCCATTGGTGATCAAGAGGAGAAATAACCTATAAAGAACCTAGAGATTGAAGAAATGAGAACATAAACATGATCACCATACCTTGGGGAAGAGATTTGGTGGCTTGCATGTGAGTTTTGGTGGAGAAGATGGACATTTTCTCCTCCCTCTTTGGTGCCAACGTGAGTTGGGGAGAAGAAGAGAAGGTGAGTGAAGGTGGTTTTGGTGAGGAGGTGTGAGAGTGAGAGTGTGACAATTTCAACCCCCACCCCTTAAGGCTATATATATAAGTGTTAGGGATGAGTTAGTGGGGGAAGATATTTTGGGTTGGGGTGTAATTAAGACTTAAACAAGGATTAGGCATTTAGCAAAATTTTAAGTGTATGGTGTGGCATTTGGTTTGGGCAATTGGTGTAGTGCATGGATGTGTTTTTCTTGTGCTCTAAGACACCCTAATACAATCTTAAACAATGTCTATGAGAGTCTAGATGATAGTTCAAGCATTTAAAGAACTGACAGAAAGATTACGGGCACTCTCGGACAATCCAGTTCAAAGGTACATTAACACTACCACTTTCTAAAAATTTTAACTAAGTTATTTATCATAGTATAACACTAAGATAATAACTTTCTATCCTCAAAACTCAACATCAATAAATCATTATAAAATCTAATAGGTTAGGTGGTCACTTAGACCAATTCTAATTAAATTCTAAGATGATACATTACCCGATCACGGCTAGACTTTAAACTTGGATAACTTTGAAACTAACTAGATTAACTTGTTTTCAAAGAAATTATTAAACATATAGCATTCTAATATCAATAAAAATATAATCACACATATATATATAAGCACATGGATACACATACACACACATATATATATACAATCCTATGTCTACCTAAGCAAGGTGCTGAAAGGAGGGATGTTACACTTCTCCCATCCTTTTTAGAAATTTCGTCCTCGAAATTTAGGCACGATCTACTTACCGAAAAGGTTTGGGTAAGACGCTCTCATCTTACTCTCTAGCTCCCATGTGGCGTCCTCTTCTAGGTTTTTATTCCATATGACCTTTACTAAAGGAATTTCTCTTCCTCGGAGCTGTTTTACTTTCCTGTCTGCGATTCGCACAGGTGTTGCTTTGAAAGAAAGATTCTCTCTCAAAGGAAGGTTATCTAACTCAATCATATGAGATGGATCCGGTATGTACTTCTTGAGTTGAGACACGTGGAACACATCGTGAAGGTTGGATAAGGATGGAGGTAAAGCTAGCCTATAGGCAACAGGTCCAATCCTTTCGATAACTTGGTATGGTCCAACGAATCGCGGGGTCAACCTTTTTGTCTTCATTACTCTACCAATTCCCATAACTGGTCTTACCCTTAAAAACACATGATCACCTTCACTAAACTCTAAAGGCTTTCTACGCTTATCATGATAACTCTTCTGACGACTCTGTGTTGCTCTGAGTTTATCCCTTATCATTCTCACTTTATCTGTGGTTTCCTGTATCAACTCTGGTCCCAACACCATTTCTTGTCCAACTTCATTCCAACACAATGGTGTTCGACATTTTCTTCCATATAGGGCTTCATAAGGTGGCATACCAATACTACAGTGATAACTATTATTGTATGTGAATTCAATCAACGGAAGAAGTTCATCCTAAGTCCCATGTTGCTCCAAAACACAGGCTCTCAACAAATCCTCTAGGGACTGAATTGTTCTCTCTGTTTGTCCATCGGTTTGGGGATGATAAGCTGAGCTCATTCTTAACCTTGATCCTAGAGCTTTGTGAAGACTCTGCCAAAATCCTGAAGTGAATCTCGGATCTCGGTCAGATACTATGCTCATAGGTATTCCATGGAGCCTCAGAATTTCTTTAAGGTAGATCAGAGTCAATTTCTCCAAAGGGTACTTGACATTTACTGGGATGAAGTGAGCTGATTTTGTTAGTCTATCTACCACCACCCATATTGAGTCATGACCTGCGGAAGTATTTGGCAATCCAGAGACAAAATCCATAGATATACTATCCCATTTCCACTCGAGGATGCTTAAAGGTTGCAACTCTCCCCCGGGTCTTTGATGTTCAATTTTTGCTTTCTAGCATGTCAAACAGGCCATTACATACTCTGCCACATTCCTTTTCAATCCTGGCCACCAGAACATCTTCTTCAGATCTCGGTACATCTTGGTAGTTCCCGGATGAAAACTCAACTTACTCTTGTGAGCTTCTTCCAAAATCATCTGTCTCAGTTCTTCATTATGAGGAATACAGATCCTCCCTTGGAATCAAATAATTTCGTCTTTTCCCTGTTGAATCTCTGAATTTTTCCCCTGTTCCATGAGTGATTTTTGAATTTGAATTTCTCGGTCTGTCTTCTGTAATTCCCTTATCTGGTCCAGAAATTCGTTGGTGATCCTCATTAATCCCAAAACCATTTTACCTTCCTTGAAGCGGTGAGCTAGATTCATATCTCTAAAGTCTTCTAATAGCTTCAACTCCCTTACCATCATGGCTGACAAATGTAAGGATTTTCGACTTAGAGCATCTGCCACCACGTTTGCTTTTCCAGGGTGATACTGTAATTCAAAATCATAATTCTTCAAGAATTCAACCCATCGGCGTTGTCTCATGTTCAGTTCTTTTTGATCGAACAAGTATTTCAAACTTTTGTGGTCGCTGAATACTTCAAACTTGGATCCATACAGATGGTGTCTCCAAATTTTTAAAGTAAAAGCAACTGCAGCCAACTCTAAATCATGTGTAGGATAGTTCTCTTCATGAGGTCTCAGCTGTCGAGATGTGTAATCAACTACCTTTCTATTTTGCATCAATACACACCCCAAACCTTGTTTAGAAGCATCACAGTATACCTTAAATGTACCGTTCGGATCTGGAAGAATCAACTCTTTAGAAGAAGTCAATCTCTGCTTCAACTCTTGGAAACTATTTTCACACTGAGTAGTCCATTCGAAAGCTTGATTCTTTCGGGTCAACTTGGTCAAAGGCAACGCAATCCTTGAAAAACCTTCTATAAATCTTCTATAGTATCCAGCTAACCCAAGAAAACTCCTGATTTCAGTGACTGTTTGAGGTCTTTCCCATTGCAAAACTGCTTCCACTTTTGTTGGATCAACAACAATTCCATCTCTAGTAATCACATGATCAAGAAACTGTACTTCTTCTAACCAGAATTCACACTTTGAAAGTTTAGCATATAGTTGTCTCTCTTTTAACATCCTCAACACGGTTTTCAAGTGTTCGGCATGTTCTTCCTTGGTCTTAGAGTATATCAAGATGTCGTCAATAAACACCACAACGAAGCTATCCAAGAATGGCCGAAATATCCTGTTCATATAATCCATGAACACTGCAGGAGCATTCGTAACTCCGAAGGGCATTACTAAATACTCATAGTGTCCATATCGAGTACGAAAAGTTGTTTTTGGCACATCTTCCTTCTTAACTCGAATTTGGTGATATCCCGACCTTAAGTCAATCTTAGAAAATATTGAAGCTCCTCTTAACTGATCCATCAAATCATCGATCCGAGGAAGTGGGTACTTATTCTTAATGGTTACTTTGTTAAGCTGTCGGTAGTCTATACACAGTCTCAAGCTCCCATCCTTTTTCTTCACAAATAATACTGGAGCACCCCATGGTGACACACTCAGTCTGATGAACCGCTTACTCATCATATCTTCTAATTGCTTCTTGAGTTCCAACAGTTCTACAGAGACCATTCTGTAAGGAGCCATAGAGATTGGTCCTGCTCCAGGGATTAAGTCTATTGAGAATTCCACTTCTCTTTCGGGTGGTCAACCTGGAATATCTTCAGGAAATACTTCTGGAAATTCTTCTACTGCTGGAATTTCTCGAGTTCCCATTCCCTTTTCAGTCTCCAAAGAGGATAAAATGACAAGCAGTTGGGTTCCTATTCGAATTCTTGCTAAGAATTCCTTAGCAGACATAGACTGATGATCTTCTTTATCTGAACATTCTTCAGGGATTTCTAAAAATTCTACGGTTTTATGCCTACAGTTCAACGACACACCATTTTCTGACATCCAGTCCATTCCTAAAATCACATCCAATTGTGACAAGGGAAGGAAAATTAGGTCCACCATAAAGGTTCTTCCCTGAATTACCATTGGGCATTGCAAACATGTCTCGGAAGTCATCACTAACGACTCCATAGGAGTTTCTACGGCTATTTCATATGGCATAATAGTGGCTTTTAGTCCTACTCGTAGCACACAATTATACGATATAAAAGAATGGGTGGCTCCTGAATCATACAAAACCATAGAAGGACTTCCATTAATCAGGCACTTACCTTGGATGAGATCAGGCGACTTCTCTATTTCGGCTCCACTCAAAGCAAAAACTTTCCCACGTTTGGTTGGTTTCTCCGCTGGTGGTCTTGTTGGCAACTGATTTTTGCTTCCTTTGGAATTTCCAGGACATTCATAACGGAAGTGTCCAGATTGTCCACAATTGAAGCACACATCATCCTTACTCGGACATCTTCTTCCAAAATGGAGTTTGTTACAGTTAGAGCACTTAGGCGGATTCTCCCTCGGCTTATTGTTTGAGTACTGCTGAGGATTGTTCCTGTTAAATCCTCGGTGACCTGATGGTGGTTGATAGGGTTTTCTGAAATTAGGATGGTGATTACCCTTGTGACGACTAGGCCCCACATTCTTCTGGGATTGAAGATTCTTGTGATATGTCCTTTGGTCCATGATGTCTTTCTCATAAACTATGCATTTGTTCACCAAGGTAGGCATATGGAATATCTCCTGGAAACTCACCACTGGCTTCAATTCAAGTCTGAGTCCATTCTCAAATCGGATACATTTTGCTCTTTCATTCTCGGACTGTTGAAAATATCTTGAGAATTTTGATAGTTCTTCAAATTTCGCAGCATATTCGAGCCCGACCAACCATTTGCTGTTCTTAGGAAGAGAACAGGACAAGTACAACGTCGTGCCAACCATTGGTAACCAAAAGGCATATAACTATCGTGCACTCAATAGCGCCGGAAATACCCTCCGATCGGCAAAGATAACCGCTGCATCATTCTGAGCACGATACCTTCAAGGGGGTGTCAGAGGTCGCTGTAGTTACTGCGAAGAGTTCTGTCGGCTCAAGGGAGCTACCCTATTCCTGACAAATCAATCTCCACCCACAATGTCCCCTCAACCAAGTCACACAGACAAGGTACCCCTCTGGGTTCTCAACACAATCTCAGTGTCGTATCTTCCCGCAGACTATGTTACAAACGGTAAACATAGTGACATGGATCTTCCGATTCACACAAAGCATAGCTTTTATCCTTTTAAAAGAAGAATCGGGGGAAAACTTTTTAGGGTAATAAAAAAACATTTTTCGTTGAAACTCGGTTATAACATATTTTCAAGTCCTAACTCACTGGCTTATTAATCAAAAGGATTTTCTAATAACTGTAAAAATACGCCAGTTCTGATAACATTCATAAAAAAAAATTCCCCTTCATCCTTTGTCAAATCTTTCATAAGAAAAACTTTCATTATTAAGTTTCATCAAGAATGCTGATATGCTATTCCATGAGAATGTTTGATGACAGTTCAATAGTCAACTAAACAATATGTCACAGTTCAAAATTCAACGGAATATTCAGTTAAATCAGTACTTTCATAATCAAACTTTCAGTCATAATCATCATTCACATCAACAAACATAATCATTCAATTCCATTGAAGCACTTCAACCAAACATATCCATCATAAATTAGAGTTAAATTAATTTACGAACAACTAAGTCTCGCTACTCAATTGTTCGCGGCCACAGAAATAGTATTCAACTATATCCGCGCATGGCCTAGCTTAGAGATGCACGAATATCTTTGGCATCATTTCTAAGCACCTATATAAATACACTTCTCTCCATACCTTTACCCTTACTAACTTAATGTTCCTTTGTTGCCGTTTGCCCGAGTGCCGAGTACCTGGTTAGGTCGTAAACAATTAATTTCGATATCACTAAGTTTATTCGGATTGTAAAGAAAACACCTTAGTGGGGTTCTAAACATAGAACATTCCCAAATATTTAATTTGGACATAACTAAGATCTCGATTAGGCACGAAGAGATTTTTCAGAGACATTGTTGGTTTAAAACTCAGAATTTGACGTAGGAAGCTCGGATTCGCTTTAGAAAAATCTCAGAAAAATCATTATCTTGAGATACACACTTTATCTTCATAAAACAGAGTACTAATATAAGTTTAGGCTCATAAAACTCAGAATTTATAAACCATAAGGCAATTTGAAACATAAGCTAACATATAGTCAAAAATTAGATAGTTTGGAGTGCCAACTAGGGACTGTTTTCGTGTTTCCCTTTAAACAGTGAGGATTTAAAATTTTTTTTTGTCCCTGAAAGAATTATATTTAGCTAGAAATTTAAAATATGAACACATGCATATATTATACGCAAAATTTGGACGTTAGGAACTCAAGTTATCAAGGAATTAAGGTATTAGGGTTTCCTTAACTCTTGAACAATTGGGATCGAATTTGCATGGCTTCTTAGCCTTCAACATTTTCAAGTTCTAACCTTTGGAATGAGTTAAAAATCATGAGTTCAATGTGTTAAACAAAGCTTATAACACATGCGAGAGTTTTTCAATCCTAAACACCCTAGAACAAACACAACACCTAAAACACTCTTTATAACCTAACAACAACATAAGGAAGTGGGTTAGAGTTTAGGGACCCTTAATCCACATTTTTCAGCAGCTCCAACCTGCAAATAGAAAGCTCTCCAACATGCAATGACAATTTAGCATAGCCACAACCGTTTTTTTCTCAATTGGAAGCCTAGAACTCAACTACAACACCTAACAATAACAATCTAGCATCATTTCACTAACTACACTTAGAGCAGAATTTTTGTAACCCCCAAAACAGTGTTTGCATGACATTTTTTCTACAATCAGAGATCAAAAATGGATTCCTCATACCTTGAAATGGTTGACTACCTCCTTGGATGAAAATATAGAGAAGAAAATAGAACAAAGTTATAAACAACTCATTCTAGAATTTCACCTAAGTCATTGGTGATCAAGAGGAGAAATAACCTATAAAGAACCTAGAGACTGAAGAAATGAGAACATAAACATGATCACCATACCTTGGGGAAGAGATTTGGTGACTTGCATGTGAGTTTTGGTGGAGAAGATGGAGGTTTTCTCCTCCCTCTTTGGTGACAACGTGAGTTGGGGAGAAGAAGAGAAGGTGAGTGAAGGTGGAGTTGGTGAGGAGGTGTGAGAGTGAGAGTATGACAATTTCAACCCCCACCCCTTAAGGCTATATATATAAGTGTTAGGGATGAGTTAGTGGGGGAAGATATTTTGGGTTGGGGTGTCATTAAGAATTAAACAAGGATTAGGCATTTAGGAAAATTTTAAGTGTATGGTGTGGCATTTGGTTTGGTCAATTGGTGTAGTGCATGGATGTTTTTTTCTTGGGCTCTAAGACACCCTAATACAATCTTAAACAATGTCTATGAGAGTCTAGATGATAGTTCAAGCACTCAAAGAACTGACAGAAAGATTACGGGCACTCTCGGGCAATCCAGTTCAAAGGTAAAATAACACTACCACTTTCTAAAATTTTTAACTAAGTTATTTATCATAGTATAACACTAAGATAATAACTTTCTATCCTCAAAACTCAACATCAATAAAGCATTATAAAATCTAACAGGTTAGGTGGTCACTTAGACCAATTCTAATTAAATTCTAAGACGATACATTACCCGATCACGGATAGACTTTAAACTTGGACAGCTTTGAAACTAACTAGATTAACTTGTTTTCGAAGAAATTATTAAACATATAGCATTCTAATATCAATAAAAATATAATCACATATATATATATATAAGCACATGGATACACATACACACACATATATATATACAATCCTACGTCTACCTAAGACTGAAAGGAGGGATGTTACACCCCGAACCCCGAAACAGGAACCTAGAACCCCGAAACCTGAACCCCGAACCCCGAATTTTGAACCACGATCCCCGAACCCCGAACGATGAACCCCGAAACCCGGAACCCGAAATGCGGAATCCGGAACTCAGAACCCGGAACCTCGAACCACGAACCATGAACCACTAACCACGAACCGTGAACCCTGAACCCAAAACACTAAACTCTAAACCCTAGACCTTGAACCATGAACCCGGAACCCGAAACCCTAAACTCGAAACCCTGAACCCTGCACTATACACCCTGCACCATGCACCCCAAACCCCGGACCCGGAACCTTGAACTACGAACCTCGAACCACGAACCCCGAACCCCAACCCTGAACCTTGACCACGAACCCCGAACCCCGAACCCCGAACCACGAACCACGAACCCCGAAAAACGAACCATGAACTCCGAAATCCTGAACCCTGGACCCTTGATCCTACACCCCGAACCTCGAACCCCAAACCACGAGCACTGTACCCCGAACCTTGAACCCTAAATCCTAAATCTAGAACCCTAAACCCTTAACCATGCACCCTACATCCAGAACCCTAGACCCCGAACTCCGAACCCCGAACCCTGAACCCAAAACCATGAAACACGAACCATGAACCCTGAACCCCGATTTCCGAACCCGGAACCCCGAATCCGGAACCCGGAACTCCGAACCCCGGAACCCTGAACCCTGAACCCTGAACCCTGCACCCCAAACCCCGCAACCCAAACCCCAAACCCCAAACCCCGCAACCCGAACAGCGAACCCCGAAATCCAAAGTCTTCCCATTCTTGAAACTAAATTCATCTTCTGCTCCTATTTTTAAGGAGAGAATTTTGCAAGCCAAATTCAAATCTCATATTCAAGATAAGCTTTTCCGTAGATGCTAGCAATCATTGGGCCTTCTCCTATAAGTAAGGAACGTGGCTATCTTCTCTTCCTTAAATCACGCAACATTTTCCAAGCACCTATTTAACTTGTGACCATATGTAGCCTATGCTCCTATTTTTAAGGAGAGATTTTTGCAAGCCAAATCAGTTGCAAACCATGTGGAGAAATTCTAGGTTCAAGAATCATATGTCCCTATCTTTAAGGCCCTAAATCTTAGCTTTACCTGATAAGTTAGTTTATCTTTTAGCTAATTTCGTGGAGCCCGTTTTGGCTATCCACAAGCCTACATGTATTTCATTTTTATTATTGAATAAGATAGTTTGGAAGTTAATTAAAATTTGGAATCTAAATTCCTTTGAGTTGAGCCAAGGCTCCTTACCCTAGAACTTATCAAGATTCATTCTTGTGGCGTTCATAAGACTTATCACCTTTTGGTGTGGTGTCTACCCCTAGTTCTTATCAAGGATCCTTCATTGTGGCGAACATCCTAGGCTTATCAAGAAATTCAGCTTGTGGCGCCTTCAACCTTTCATACCTTAACTATTTTCCCTAACCACAAACACAAAACCGTTTCCATCACACTCAAAGATCCAACCACATTCGACCAAACACTTAAATCCATAAACCAAAACGTGGATTTGACATTCAAATCATATTCCACGAGTCCCTTTGAGGTTCAAGCAAGAACGATCGCTCAAGTAGGCTGACAACAACCTCCTAGTGGGGTTGGTGTTCTTTACGATCGTTTTGCATGAAAGTTGGACTAGCAATGTAATTGCAGAATTTCTAGTTGATTTTGGTATTCTGTATTTGGGAATTCTAGTTGTTTTTGGTAAGTCTTTAAGGGCCTCTTGAATGCAATTCTTCACGTGTTTGATGACTTGATGGTGGCCAAAGATTCAAATATTTAACACAAAGCATTTGGTGCGACTGGCCTCATTAATTTGGCTGATCCATATTTGGTAAGTCTTTAAGTGCCTCTTGAATGCAATTCTGCACGTTTTTGATGACTTGATGGTGGCCAAAGATTCAAATATTCGGCACAAAGCTTTTGGTGTGGCTAGCCTCATTAATTTGGCTGATCTATATTTGGCATGTCTTTAAGTGCCCCTTGAATGCAATTTTGCACATGTTTGATGACTTTATGATGTCCAAGGATTCAGAAAAATTCCACATGGTATTTGGTGCAGCTGGCCTCATTAAGTTGGCTAATCCATATTTTGTAAGTTTTAATGTGGCCATCGAATGAATGAATGATTTTGGTGCAGCTGTATGAATGATTTTGGTAAGTCTTTAATGTTTCCTAGGTTTTGCTCACGGCTTGAAGTCACATTTCCCCCATGTGGCTGAATTCAAATATATCAGTTGCCTTTACAACTTAGTTGGTCACATTTGGCTTAGATTTTGTCCAGTGCTGTCTGGCTTTGGTTGAGTCAGCTTGGTCTGCCTTGGCTTAGATGGTCTGGCCGAGAATCCCAAAGTCAGCGTGTGGCTTAGACTGGTAAAGACATTTCCATAGCTCTTTCTTCATATGACAATTATAGGTTACATGGCACAAGGCCAATAATCGACTATAAAGCTTAAAACGTAAACTAAAGTTATTGTCCAAGTAAAATAAAACATAACTTAAAATAATAGTGGGACATAAGATCCCAACTTAGTTAAAGCAAAAATAAAATAAAATCATTAAGCCCTTAAGGAAAGGTGACCTCCAATGGGTGGTTCATCTAGTTGTATGGCATGCTTGGTGGATTTGTTGGCCTTCTTAGGCCTGGGCCTAGGCGGGTTGCTATCATCCCCTCCTTCTTGGAGAGAATTCGACCTCGAATTTGGCTCCACATACTATAAGAATGAGATTGTAACTAAGAGGGGGTGAATTAGTTGTTGCAAAACGAAGGCAAATTTTTCTGCAATATCAAAGTTAAAGTGCAGCGGAAATAGTATGCAGAAAAATATTGACTTTGAAAGATAGAAAAATAACAAAGATATGGAGAAGGGAGTACACAAGTGTTTTATACTGGTTCACCTTCTTGTCCACCGAAGGCTACGTCTAGTACTCTTGACTCGCAAGAGATTCCTTTATTAAATATAATGAGTTGTAATTACAATTATCTCACCCCGAGATCTCCATGTACCTTACACACTCACTTATACTTAATCCCTTGGAAAACCCTATTCTAAGTAACACCCTTGGTAAACACTATACCAAGTCACTCAACCCCTTTCTCTTCACACCCTTGTGAAAGAAAGTGTACTTAGCAAAAGTGAAGAATGTACAATATGGCTTGGATTGCCTTTACAAGTGTATATAACAATTCTAGACTTGCAATCCAAAAACAACTCTTATACTATAGATAATAATGTTCTTTTACTTTGATAAAGTTTGGAATGCACTTAGAAGCAACTCTGAAATAACTTAGAAAGTTTGAGAGTATGTTGTTTGAAAAGTGCATAAAATTCAGAAAGCGTGAGAGCTTTATGACAGTTTCAATGAGAGTTTGTAATTTGAGTTGTTGTTGTTGTGAGAGTATTTCAATGCCTTTATATAGACTTTCCAATCAACCATAACACACCTCTAGGGACGTGTAAGTTTCGTTTGGAATGAAACAAATCAGTTTGTAGTGAAACCTTTTCACTTGAAATTTGAAAACTGATACAACGGCTATCAGTAATCGATTACATTAAGTGGGTAATCGATTACTCAACAATCTTGTTAACAGCTATTTCGAATTTCACATAGTGTAATCGATTACTGAAATTGAGTAATAAATTACTCAACTTTACTGTCCAGCAGCTTTGTGAAATTGTGTTAGTGTAATCGATTACAACTCTTTGAGTAACCGATTACCCTGTTTTCTCAATATGGTATTCTATTACTTCGAATTCAGTAATGGATTACTTATAGCTGTTAGAGGATTGATAATTCTTTTCTCACTCATGTAACTTGTTACTCAAGTATGGTAACCCGTTACATGTTGTTTTTGAAAATTATTTTTATTCACACATACATTTTTCTGATTTTCTTGAAAATAGTTTTAAGCATTATTAACTAAGGTAATAAAGGAGTTTAGGGATAGAAGTACCTAAAGACTTAGAATCTAAATCTTGAAGCTTTGTCTTTGATAGTCTTGATATGTCTTCTTCCTTTCTTCTTTTTGTGATGTTGGTGTCTTCATCAAAACCGTGCCAAGGTCATGAGCAAGATCTTCTTCACAATCTCCCCCTTTTTTATGATGACAAACCAATATCTTCTTGAAGGTGTATTTTTCTGAGAGTAGCATACTTGATGATGTTTCATGACTTGTCTTGAGTATTCTCCCCCTATATGTATGCTCCCCCTTTCTTTTGGAGTTATGTTCCTGAAAGGATATTATAGAAAATACACTACTCCCAACTTTTCTCCCCCTTTTGACATCATCAAAAAGAAGAAAAGCCAAGAGTCTAGCACAATAGACATTGTAGAGCATAACATACAATATTTTCATAGTTTATGAAATTGCAATAATATAAGAAGAATAATATAAAACCATGTATGAAACATAAATCAAAAGCATTGCATAATAACCGCAATAACATGATGTTCATACAAGAATATCCAAATACCAAGAAATAAAAATAAAAGCCAAACAATGTTTAAATCCACATAGAACTAACACAACCATAATCATTACAAACAGAAACCTAGACAAAGAATCTAAGATTCAGGCTCAGAACTATCTTCATCGATATCCTTAATGCTTAGCCTTGACGAAAGACGATGAAGTTCATAATGGATTTGTTGGTTCTGAGTGTCGATAGCATCCATCCTTGTAGTGATGTAGCCTCGAAGAGAATCCAATTCATCCATAATCATCTGATTAGAGGGCATGGCAGCATATGAGGTAGAAGGAGCTTGAAACTCAGGCTGGTCAGGTGCAGTAGGTTCTGGTTGGTCGGAAGGAGCAGTTTGACAGTCGGTGCGATATTTATAGGTTCGACGAGTGACAGGATCTAGAACAAACCCCATCTTGTGGACAATCTCTATATCAATCTTGCTTTTGCGAATATTGAGAGACACTTTTGTCTCACCATCTAAAGATACGCCGAAATGCTCAAGAATTTTTGTAATGTAGATGGCGTAAGGCAACGGACTTTGGGAGCCGCGAACATGCCACATTTGTTGCATTATCATTTTAGCCCAATTTATCTTGATGTTATACTTAACAACATATATTAATTGGAGCTCTATGTCACTAATTTGCGAATGATTGGAAAATTTAGGCAAAATGACATAACTTAGAAAATAATGAACCAAACGTTCTTCCAGCGTGAGATATCCAGCAGAGAGGATATCCCTGTTCTTAACAGTCTCACCAAGGCTTTGTTGCTTTTACCTTTCTATTTCCTCCTTTGCGTTTCTACAAATAGAAAGATAGAATCTCTTGCGATCATAATCGTCCCAATCACATACTAGGCCGAAACTAGTAATTTCACCTGTCATCGGTATATCACAGCATATAAAACTGAAGGTTTGGATATCCAAAAATATATCTTTCCCTTAACATGGGAAGTCATAAGATTCTTCCTAAAGTTCATATTGCAGTAAAATACACGAACAATTTCAGGATAGATATTGTTCGCTTTGCAACAAAAATCAAAAAGTTTTTGTTGCCGCAATAACTAGGGAAATAGAAAATCTTCAAATTCAAAATTTCTAATGTTACCGTATTTTGGAGTGAAAATGGCGCGTCCATGGAAAATTTCTTCGAAGACCTTCCTTTGTGTGTCGTGTGCAAGAAGCCTCGTCAAGTACAATGGATTGGACTTTGAAGATGATTCTCCTTGCTTAGACTTAGAAGTTCTTGGTCTCTTTGAAGACGAAGCCATTGTTGGTTTTGAGGTTTTAGGGTTAGGTTTTTGAAATTGGGGTTTTTTGATTGAGGCCACAAATCACGAAAATGAAGATGTAGAAATGTTTAAATTCATGAATGTGATGTGATTTGCAACAAAAATCAACCAAAACGATGCAAAAAGGGAGTTTTTAGAGATTGAGAGAGAGTAGAGTGAGAGAACACGAGTTACAGGAGAGAGAAAATGAAGTGTTTTCTGAAAAAGTGCAGCAGTTCATATATAAATTGCACAGAGTAATCGATTACACCAAGTGATTAATCGATTACTCACTTTCAAAATTTGAAATTTTCAAAGCAGTATCTCTCAGTAATCGATTACAAACAATGAAGCATACATATAAACATATAAACATGTTAGGACAAGTAAGCTTCATCAAGAATGCCTAATTCTCGTCTAATTTTATAAAAAGGTTCCTTTGCTAAAGGTTTAGTGAATATGTCCGCTAGTTGGTTGTGAGTATTAATGAATTCTACTAACACATCCATCTTTTGAATATGATCCCTAAGGAAGTGATGCCTTATATCGATATGTTTGGTTCTTGAGTGCATAATCAGATTCTTAGTAAGATTAATAGCACTGGTATTGTCACATTTTAAAGGTGTACATCCTAAGTTCAAGCCATAATCCCGTAATTTTTGTTTAAGCCACAACACTTGGGAACAACAACTATCGGCTGCTATGTATTCCGCTTCAGCGGTGCTTAAGGCAACACAAGCTTGTTTCTTGCAAGACCAAGAAACCAAAGCATTCCCTAGAATGTGGCAAGTACCACTTGTACTTTTTCTCTCAAGCTTGCATCCCGCAAAGTCTGAATCCGAGAAGCCAACCAAATCGCATACGCTTCCCTTTGGATACCATAGTCCAACACTGGTTGTGCCTTTGAGATACTTCATGATTCTCTTAACGGCAACTAGATGTGACTCTTTAGGTTTAGACTGATAACGCGCACACAAACATACACTAAATATAATATCTAGTCTACTAGCAGTAAGATAAAGAAGGGATCCGATCATACCTCGATACTTAGATATTTTAATACATTTTCTAGCATCATCAGCATCGATATAGGTACCTGATCCCATAGGAGTAGAAATCAGCTTGCAGTCATCCATCTCAAATCTCTTCAATAAATCTTTGCAATATTTGGACTGACTTACAAAGATGTCATCGCTAAGTTGTTTAATTTGGAGTCTGAGGAAGTAGTTTAACTTTCCCATCATAGATATCTCAAATTCTCCTTGCATCATATTGCCAAATTCAATACACAAACTTTCGTTAGTAGAATCGGAAATAATATCATCTACATAGATTTGAACAAGTAAAGTGTGATGATTTATTTTCTAAATAAAAAGTGTAGTGTCGACCTTGCCTTTAGAAAATCCTTTTTCTTTTAAAAAGTTTGTTAGACAATCATACCAGGAACGTGGAGCTTGCTTTAAGCCATAGAGGGCTTTCTTTAACTTGTATACGTGAGAGGGATGTTTGTAATCCTCAAAACTAGGAGGTTGTTCTACAAATACTTCCTCTTGAATATACCCGTTAAGGAACACACTCTTTACGTCCATTTGGTGAAGCTGAAAGTTGAAAGAACATGCATATGCAAGCAGTAATCTAATAGCTTCAAGTCTAGCAACCGGAGTGAAAGTTTCATCAAAGTCTATACCTTCCTCTTGGTTGTATCCTTGGGCTACTAGCCTAGCCTTGTTTCTAATGATGATGCCATTTTCATCTGATTTATTTCAGAACACCCAACGAGTTCTTATTACATGCCTATTCTTAGGTCTAGGAACAAGTTCCTAAACTGGTTAAGTTCTTCTTGCATAGCAAGAATCCAGTGTTCATCCTCGATTGCTTCATCAATCTTGGAGGGTTCTATCTGAGAGACGAAGGTCATGTTTAGACATGCATCTTCCAGCATTAAGCGGGTAGTAATTCCCTTACTTATATCGCCGATGATGTTGTCTATAGGGTGATCTCGATGAGTTCTCCACTCTTTAGGTAAATCAGAGTCAACATGCTCTTCTTGAAAGGATGAATCATCATCCATTTCCACATGTTCTGCATAGGTGTAGTTTCAATAATGGCATTTTCATTAAAAGTGGAATTAGGCAAATCTTCTTCATCAATAGTTAACATTTCCTTGATTAAGGGATTGGTTTCATCAAAGGAGACGTGAACGGATTCTTCAATGGTTAGAGTTCTTTTGTTAAAGACTCTATAAGCTTTACACGTGAGAGAGTAATCTAAGAAGATTCCTTCATTGGCCTTTGCATCAAACTTGCCTAAGTTTTCTTTGCCATTATTTAAAACAAAACATTTACGACCAAATACATGCAAGTGTGAAATGTTTGGTTTTCTTCCTTTGAAGAGTTCATAGAGGGTTTTCTTTAAAAATAGGTCTTATGATTTGAAACGTAACAAGTGGTACTTACCGCATCAACCCAAAAATACTTTGGGAGGTTAGTTTCATTTAACATTGTTCTAGCGAGTTCTTCCAAGGACCAATTCTTTCTCTCTACAACATCATTTTGTTGTGGTGTTCTAAGAGCAGAAAAGTTGTGATTAATCCCGAGATCATCACAAAATTCCTCAAAAGAAGCATTTTGAAAGTCTCCCCCATGATCACTTCTTATAGCAGCGATTTTGAGTGACTTTTCATTTTGGACTCTTTTAGCATAAGTGCTAAAGGCTTTGAATGCCTCATTCTTATGTACTAAAAATAGAGTCTAAGTGTAACGTGAAAAATCATCTACTATATCAAGAGCATAGTAGTTACCACCAAAACTTTTTGTCCTTGAAGGGCCAAATAAGTCCATGTGAAGCAACTGCATTGATCTATCAGAAGAAACCATATGCTTTGGCTTGAAAGAGGTTTTTGTTTGTTTACCCATTTGATATGCACCACATAGTTTGTCTTTAACAAACTTCATCTTGGGTAAACCAACAACCAAATCTTTCTTGATTAGCTTATTTAAATGGTCCATATGAATGTGAGCAATTCTCACTACACCAAATCTAGTATTTAATGGAGATTGTTTTGTGGAGGTTAGTCAAACCTCCCCTATTAAATTAAATGAGAAGTTTTGGCAATTAAGTAATTATGTAGTGGAGGTTTTTATTTAATTTGTGGAGGTTTTCAACCTCCACTATCTATTTGAAAAAACAAGGAAGAGTAAAGTGTAAAATGTAATTATATTGATGAAGGCAGAAAGGAAAAAAGTAGTGATATTTGTTTTTAAAGAATTGTTACCATATTTGTTTTTTTACTTTTTGCTGAAATAGCTGAGATAGAATATTGATGTTTCACTTTGTTCTTTTCTTAGGCATTACTTACATATGTGTGGTGTGGTTTTTTCTACTTGAGTTCTACCTAATTTTGGACCTCATTTTCCACTAAAAAGAAATGTGAATGCTTTGGATAATAGTTCATGAGTATAAGGTGCATGAGTGGACTACTTTGTAAGTGGCAAAATGTAACTTGTCAAAAATATTGATCCAATGAAAGTGAATAAACAATGATTTTTTTGTTATAACAGAACACTAGTCTACTATTTCTCATATGTGTTGTTGTTATTGTTGTACATCTCATGTTATGCTAAGGAAAGAACCAAAGATTAAAATCATTGGAAATTAAAATTGTATCGAATCTGTAAAGAAAAATATATGGTAATTGGTACTCTGCATATAGTAAGAGCAATGAATGAATGAGTAATTTGATAGAAGAAAGAAAGAAAAGATTAGATTGGTTTGGATGTTTAGTAGTAAATTAATGATAATGAATGAATGAATGAATGAGAGAAGAGGATGATGATAGATACTCCCACAACTTCTAAAGTAGATGAAAATGCCTTAATTGTCTTGACAGCAGACTTGTTAATCTTCTTCAAATGATGTCTGATCCTTGTCAACTTATTCAACTCAACACCTGTTTTAAGATTCTGGTTTGCAATAGGTTGAGATAATATTGAGGTTGCTGAATTAACAAACAGCAATAAAACAACATAAGCATGTAGAATAATAGGTAGAGTAGTTTTAGAAGTGAATGCAGCCAATTTTGGAGAATGATTTAGGTAACTTGTTTATATGCATTTGTGTTATCTTCTTGTGTGATGAGCTGCAAAAATGGCTTATTCTTATGTTTTGTCCAAGAAACTGAATATCATATCATTGTTAGCATATAGATTCTATGTTCATATAGATTCTACGTAATCTTCTCCCGTACTGAATTTATCCCTCCTTATCATGCCCAATACTTATTTGTGGGTGTGAAAATTATATGTATACCTGGTTTTTGGTTCCTCAGCAAGTATATAGACTTCATTATTTATTTATATTTGCAGGTTTTGTTGTGATTGTGTAAGATAGTTCTGAGCATTTAATCTTCTTGGGTTGCCTGCATTCATGGGTGGCGCTATAAGGTTTCTGTAAATTCTGAGCTACCATTTACCATTAAATTTAGTGCCATTCTCCAAACCTTCCTGGAATAGTTTTTTCTTTGGCAGAGAGCTGTTACTATAAATTTTGAATAATTATGTAGCTGGAGTGCATGCTTTTACTGTGTACATGGAGGAGTCATGGATGTTCTGCATCTGCAAGATGGCTTTTAACTGACTCTGTTGAGAATTAGTGGTGAACATAATATTGGGATGTTGTTCTTCAGGAATCAGTTAGTTAATACATATGAGTATGACAGCAAAAACATTATAAATTTGAATTGTGCATCAAAGACCTACCCATTCATTTTTGTTAATTATTATCAACAATATTATCCTCTTTAGTAATTATTCTCACCCTGTATTTGGGTGCTTTTTGCTCTTCCCTAAATTTGAGACTATTTGATATGCAATTCTAAAACGAAAATTTGGCTTATAATTATAGCTATGACTCCTAGCTAAAGATTATTTAACAAAATGGAAAGAAAGTGATATAGCATTGAGGCAAGTGTGAGAGAGATTGTTTGTTTCATTTAAGAAATATAAAATGGTGGAGAATTAATAGTTCCCATATTAGTTGTTTAGCACAACTAGCTGATAAAAGAGTTGAATGCTTACAAGTTACTTGTAAGCTAACTAGTGTTCAGGTAAGTATTCATCTCAAAAGTGTATAGTATTTCTTATGGCTGTTATTTAAAGCCTCCATGATAAATACAACAAAAACCTATTCTTATTGTGGAGGTTATAAACCTGCAAAAATCTCCTCAAATAGCGGAGGTTAAAAACTTCATCAAGTAGCGGAGGTTAAAAACCTCCTCAAGTAGAGGAGGTTAAAAACCTCATCAAGTAGCGGCGGTTTTTAACCTCCACTAATAAACCGCTACAAACTAATCGGTACCGGAGGTTTTCTAAAACCTCCGCAAAATGCTTCTAGCGGTCATAACTGTAGAGGTTTTTGAAACCTCCACTAATTATATTGTGGAAGTTAAAAACCTCCACTAATTGCATAAAAAACCTCCACTAATTGCAAAATTTGTTGTAGTGTCTCCTATGCCAAAGTCATGCATCATGAATGTCATTTACTACTAAACATGTTATAGGAAAAGATGAATCTATGTCTATCATGTAAATGTTATTAATTCTCTTACTAACAAGTTTAGAGTTTAGAAATTCCTTACTTTCAATGATGCACTTATCTGGGTAGAATGATACATGGAATTCCTTGTCGCATAGTTGACTTATTCTTAGAAGATTGTGCTTAAGTCC